>CM062294.1:541637900-541987577 GCA_031216915.1 Pictodentalium vernedei
CTGTCCATCTGCCTGTCTGACCATCCATCCATCTATCTATACGTCCGTCCAGAAGTTTGTTTATTCAATAACTTGAATAATAGTTATTTGATTTTTAAACATCTGTTCATATGAGCGGCCATATTGTGATATGGCTGTGTCCACCCACCCGTCTCTCCATCCATCCGTATGTCTAGGCATCCATCTGTCCATTCGTTTGTCCATCCATTAACTTTTGCATGCCCATACAATAATCTGAAAACACTATGTCTAACAGGTCCCATTTTATGGTGGATTGCGCATGACTTGGTTAAGGTTCCTTTTGATAATCAGCATTCTTGGATATCCATCATGGCCACAGTGGTAACCATCTTTCATTTTTGTGATTTTTGCTTGTCTGTTTAACTCTTTACCTAACATGAAAAGCAGACGACACTTGCAAAAAAAATTCTTGAATAACTAATTTTTTTCATTTTTTGTCTCAAAAACATAGGTTATGACCCCTCGTTGGAACGAGCTCGACGAGCTCGTTCCAACGAGGGGTCATAACCTATGTTTTTGAGACAAAAAAAGAAAATATTTTGAAAATTAATTGGCGATTTTGAGAATAGCGCTGGCCGGTTTTGGCCGTTACGTTGGGTAAAGGGTTAATAAATTGAAAAAAATGACCAGTGCATCCCATTTTGATATGGTGGACTAAGCATAACTATAAGAAGGTTGTTCTTGATAATCACCATTCTAGACTATCCAACATGGTCACCATGACACCATCTTAGATGTTTTGTGATCTTAAAAATAGAATGACCAATGGGTGTCATTTTTTCTGGTGCATTATTGACGACTATAAGAAAACTCATTTCGAAAATAAGCATTCAGGAAAATCCCTCATGGCCACCTTGGCAGCCATCTTGGATTTTTGGTATTTCCTGTTTGTCCGAACCATAACCTAAAAATGGAGTGACTGATGATTCCAATTTCCTTCTGGTACATTACTTTTGACTCTAAGACCGTTTCTTGTGATAATCAGCAATATGATATATTACAAATGGCCACCATGGTGCATTACTAGTGACCGTATGGAATTTCCTTTCAATAACCAGCATTCTGGAAAATCCAATATGGCTGACATGTCTGAGCAATAATTTGAAAAACAAATAACTAAAGCAAGGTATGTTTTACTATGTAAAATGACTGAATTTACATTAAGTGGCCGTATGATAATGCCACAGCTCAGTGGTGCTCTTGTAATAAAGTTTATGTCATTCAATATACCTATACTTTAAGTTTATTAGAATATAAAATCAGGAATGTGGCTAGAGGGTTTCAGCTGTTCAGCTGGGGGGGGGGGGGGGAGGGGAGGGGAGGGGTGTTGCCACCGGTGTAAATTCAAACTGTGAGTGGTTTCGATAGGTGGTTGCACTGCAGCGCTGGGTGATATCTTTTAACCCTTTACCCAACGAAGCGCCCGCATCTGACCACGTAATATGCAAATACAGCTGCTGAAAAAATATTATTTTTCGAAAAATTTCAACAAAACCATATCGTGTGACCCCTCTTTGGAACGAGCTCGACGAGCTCGTTCCAAAGAGGGGTCACATGATATGGTTTTGTTGAAATATTTTACAAAAATTAAAAAAAATGATTTTTAAAATAATGAATTTTGAAATTTCGTTGGGTAAAGGGTTATGAACCCTTCTGAAAATTTCCACTAGTCCTGAAACGGAAAAAGCATCATTTATAATGTGTCTGGGTCAGAAAATTTATCGGATTGATGTCAGAGTCGAAATTTTGAGGCCATGTCAATTTTAGAGTAGGAAATCTGAAACTCAAGTTTCCAGTTGGAAATAAAAGATCAAAATTTCTCATCATTAGTTGGAATTTTAATATTTTTCATGAACAATGTTAATTTAATGAATTTCCAACTATTTGATTTTTGACCTCGGAATTTCCAACTATTAAAAAAAAATACTCCTAGTGGGGGGGGGGGGTACCCCCCCCCCCCACACCCTGTCGCCACATCCCTGTATAAAATGACTGTATAAGTCATTTAGTGTTCGAGAAAAATGCTCCATGTCCAGAAACAATATGTTTCTGAACAAACTACAACATACTTTGTACACAGATGTTCTATCTCCAAAATAACATCTCCGTTGAACATCGAAAAGGTGATTAATCTTAATAATATTTCAGAGTAGCGGAGAATATTTACACATAAAATGATATAGAGAGTTTCATCATTCTACGCCAAAGGATGCACAAATGCTAGATGTCCAAATATTTGACCCTTGTTTTCTCGAAAAATGAAATATAGCACGAAGATCACTGTAATTCTCAGGCGACGGAATGGTGCGGTCTCCATCTTCTACTTTCAATTTCAAGACATTAAATCGACCGAACCGGGCGATGGTGGAATTCCTTTGACAGATCGTCCCCTAAGTAGGCACATAGAACACATTGGAACTCATGGGACGAGATGCAGCTAAACTTGTTTACATTTGCAGGTAATATATTTTAGGAATGCCGTTTTTTTTAACACATTTACGGTTTTAACCTTTTAATTTCAGCACGTGCAAGGCGTTGTATCTGTGAGGGCATTTGTGTGCATGTGATCGGGGAGGGGGTGGGGCGTACCCCTTTTCCATCGCCTTCAAGTCCTCCTAGTTGTGCATTGTTTCAATCGTGTAGTTTGTATATACAATATAAAACCTGCATCGTTATCCAAGCTCTATTGTGTAGCCTCAATAGCTTGATAGTTAAAATTTAGATTGCAAACTTTTCATTCGCTGACATGGTGCAACAATCTTCACCGATTGAAGGTTGATACAAACGTATGGTGCATTGCATATACTAAATATTTGCAAGACGTGACGTCCTATTTTTTATTCGGCTCCTTTTTACATCCACCCACTACGTGCAAATTTTCTACTACCGTTCTCAGACACCCCCCCCCCCCACACTCTCCCATTAAAATCCAAAATAAACTTACCCCAATTGCCCACGCGGGGGCACGATGACGCTGTGTGCTGAGACGTACTGCACGCCGAGGTGCACATGTCTTCAGCCAATCTAACCCTGTCTGTGCTGTGTAGTACGCAATACCGCTGTGCAGTGTGTACTACAGTCGTGGGTTATGATGTTGAAGAGCTGACAGCTGCTCGTCGTTGCTCGGTGGTTCTCTCCGGGTACGTACTCTGGCTTCATCCATCCGTAAACCTGTCACAGACACGATATGACCCTGGTTGTTAAAGTGTCGTTAAACACCAATAAATAAATAAATAAATAAATAAATAAATAAATAAATAAATAAATAAATAAATAAATCAATTAATAAATAAATATCTTGGGTTGAATTTAGTGCATCAGAGTGAATTTTCCCAAAATATTGTCTGCACATTTTAGTAGTATAGCACTATGACTCGTCCCTGATTACCCGGAGCCTTGGGGTGCAGCTAGTGTTAAATCCCATAGGAACCGGAGCCGTTTGGGGGTGCAACTTTGGGGGTGCAAAATGTCGGCACCATACATCTAAATCTGGTAAATGGTGTATAGAATAATATGAAGCATACGGTGGATTAATAGTACTAATAGCTAACTTGGGACCTACATGGATATATACCACCACTACCATATCGCCGCCACCCCATACGAGAAGTCCGACATCCACTGACCCGAATAACGTTATGTCAGATTGTATACTGGACAATAAGGTTCCGCTCCACAGTTTTCAAGGCATTTTCAAAAATGGCGTGCCATGTGTTCTATTCCACTGCCAATAAAGCCAAACTCATTTGCATTACCCCTGACATGTATACATTTTCTAAATTGGCTGAACCTAGTGAATACAGCCTGATAAGATAAAACGGATACATTTAATTGTGGGTGGCATAACTTCCAGTACAACATGAAGCCACGACCCTAAAATTTGGCTGAAAAATTGCCAAAACCAGGCATTTTCAGGCACTTGGCAGCCACAAAAGCAGAATTTTCCCAGCTTCAACACCTACCCAGGCCTGGAACACATCAACTCCAATTACAAAAGAGAGAAAAAAAAATTCTATGTTTCCGTCTCATTTTTTGGCTACACACCTGTAAACAATCCCGTGTAAAAATGACGTCTGAAAAGTTGGCCTCATTTTCTGAGCCACTGTTTCACAGAAATCCCATGCTGTCATGACACTATGCATCAGGCATCCATCCAATGACCAAAACATTAAAGTCTACTTGCCAACAAGTAGTCTCATGCTTTCAAATACCTAATACTAAAAATACAGACCTAATTTATGTGGGGTCAGATTCAGTATAGGCCTTTTATTTCAAAATTCTCCCCTGTGCAGAAGTACGAAACTGTGGAGCGGAACCTTAAATGTGAACAGAGAGTGATCTCCCCTTGAAACTGTCTTCTGCTTTTGAATCTGGAGACCATTTGCAGTTGAATGCACAAAAACCATTTTTCTCTATTTTCAATATGTAAAGAGATAGAGTTTGTTGTTTTCACCTCACAAAATGGTGTTTTCAAGATTTGTGGATCATTTTTTATGCATTTCAATTGAGGTAAATCCTAATATTATCTGTTTACATGCTAATTGAATTTCTTTAACTGAAAACACCAATGAGGTTCGTTTTTTGTTGTTTTGCCCATACAGACAGTGATAGGTGTGTGAGGCACTTGATAAGAGATGGATAATTGGAAAAATAAGAGAATAGGAAGGCCCAAAAAGGGAGAAGGGAGGAAAAATACATTCAAACATTTTAACAGGGCATGGAAAGGGGGGTTCAAGGATGAATATCTAGAAAAATTTTCTATTGATATTGATGCCTGTGCTCACTCACCTAATACAGATTATGCTGGAGTGTCTTCTTCAGCTAATAGATTTCAAAGACCAATGTTCACCACATACAATGAAGCAAAATTCTCAACCAGTAACAATATGGGCTCAGTACCTTCCTGTTTGCGACCTGCAAAGGAAGAAAAATCACATTTCACTGAGGAGTGTTTCACTCACATCTCTGATAAAGATGAAAATATTGTCATAAATCTAAGTAAATTAAATGACACTCTGACATCCTTCATGAAATTACATAATAAGTGTTCTAGGTGTAAAAATCCATTACCAAACATATCAATTAATAGAAGGCAAGGCCTTTGCATTAGTGTATTGGTCAGTTGCAAAAATTGTTCCGTGCAAGGTCAAGTACGAGAACTGTTCACAAAGTCCAGAAAGAATGCACGAGGCCCTGCACATGGGAGTCTTAATGATGGCTTGACACTCTCAGCAGTAAAGACCAAAGCAGGCCCTTCTGACCTGACATTTATTTTATCATGCCTTAATATTAAACCCCCATCACAGTCATTGCTTTATTCACGGCTCAATGATTTTTCTGATAAAGTAGAAGAGATAAACAACCAGTCAATGATAAAAAATCAACTTTTCATAAGGGAGGTAACTAAGTTAAGTGGACAAGATAATGTTGATATAGCTCTAGACACAGCCTTCAATAACCGCCCACAAGCAGGATGTGAGGCAGCTACACAGTCTGTATCTGTAGTTACAGAGTTAAATAGCTCTAAACAGCTATCTTTAACACTTTCAACAGCAAACAAGCTTTGTTCAAAGCATGAATGTAGGCACACAAATAGGAACTGCCAAAAAACATTCAGTAATGAAGACTCCATTGCGTCAAGTGAATCAAAACTGGCAAAAAATAATCTCGACAAAATTGAGTCCTCAAAGATAATAAACATTCAGTCTGTAACCTGTGATGCAAGCTCCCAGCTTCAAAAAACTGTCAAAGAACATTCGGTGCATATTGGCAGGCCTATAAGACAGTATACATGTTTTGTTCATTTTATGCGGACATTACAAAAAAATGTGAAAAAATTAACACTGCAAAGCCATTTGCCAGGCAGTGACAAAACCCTTTTCAAGCAGAAATTAGCAGCCAGTACTAGGAGAAGAGTTTTTTTAGAAATTACTCGAGCACACAAAACTTTTTCACCTGAACAAGTATTTTTGGATCGCACTAATGCAGCAATACAAAACATACTACCCTGTTTTAGTAATAATCACAAAAACTGTAGGAAACAGTCTCTTGTCTGTCTTGCTCATCTGCCAACATACACTCCAAAATTTTTGCCTTATGGCCAACATTTGAATTTGTGTAACAAAGACAAGGAAACATACAAAACAGCTTTAGACAAATGTCTAAACAGAAACAAACTTCAAAGAGTTTCTCGCCTTTTGAACACAAACAAAAATGAAAACTTACATCACAGGATTTTCACATATGCCCCAAAAAGTACACTTTGGTCAAGAAACTTCAATGGTTTATGTCATTCAGCAGTTCACTCAGCTACATTTGGGACTGGTAGATCCACATTATTACTGGCAAAGTCTTTTGGTTTGAAATTTAATAGAAGTGATCCAATAGTATGCCAAATGTCAAAAAGAGATCGCCGAACAGAGCTTGATAAAGTTAGAAAGTCAACTCCCATTGCTAAAAAAAAAACGTTTCCTTAATAGGAGAATCAAATGTAACAGAAAATTACTTCAAAATTCTTTGTTTGCAAATTGTAATGAAGGCATGCAAACTGATCATGCTTATGGAATCAATCCAAAACTGAACTGAAAAACTGAAAAAAGATAATTATTAAACTTCCAAATGTTTACAAAAGACAATTACCTCACAGCACACATCTAGCATAGCCCCTATGACCGTGGCACTCGCCTGTATTTTTGCAAACATTTCTAGATTTATTTACACTGTCTGGTTCAAGAGACAGATGACTAAATTTTAAGCATGTTTTTACATGACACAGATGAGATACATGTAAGGAAGGGTCCAGTGGAGTTCCAGGATTTTGTAAAAAAAATGCCAATCTATGAACAGCCAAACCCTTCCTTTTTCCACGAAAAGTAATAAATACTCTGCCATAGCCATGCCTATCTGTAGCAGCCTGCCACAGATGACAGGTCCTAGTTTCCAAAGTGTGTCTTTCAATGGCACGAGAATATCTTTGAACTTCCTCACCGGTGAGGACTGTACTGAATACTTCAGACATTTTTAACAAAATTTTACTGAAATCAGAGATATATTTGAGCAGTAAATGCCAAGGCCAATATAGCTTTGAGAAAAATTTGCAGTATATCTGGAATAAAAACAAAAGAAAAACATTTTACTGAAAAGTCAGTTTCCTAGTGGTAGCAGGTTTATTTTTAGTCTCCTCCTCTCTCTCTTCCTTTTCAGGCTTGACCCCACTCAAAACCACCCCCACCCCCCAAATAAAAAAAAAAATCATTTAAGAAACAGAAAAGAAAAACAAAAAAACAGGGGGGGGGGGGGTGGCAGGGAGGATGTGGGGTATCAGACAATTGATCTGGTTCCCGGAGACGGGTAAGACCTCGCACTACAGTGGGGCAACCTAAGACAGGGAACCAGATCACAGAGATTGATATTATGCTGCTTGGAGCCAGCATGTTGGATAATTATTTTTTCTATTAGACATGCACAAATTATGAAGTGCATTGAAATCAAATCTGACTGGAATGAAGTTTAGGGTGAGAGAGAGGAAGAGGGGCGGGCGGAGGGAGCCAGGCCAGGGGTTGGAAGTGGTGGTGGTGGGGGGGGGGGGGGGGGGGGGTCCAAACACTCACCCTATGTCAGTAGATAGCAAGGCAAAACAAAACAGATTTTTTTTTTGTGTGCACGGGTACATGTCAAAGATTTTTTTTTTGTGTGCACGGGTACATGTCAAACAGACGACTGACACACACACGCACACGCCACGAGACACTGCCCTGAAAAAAAACACACTTTTCACTTTCAGACTGCAGGAGTGCTGACCAGTGGTCATCTTTACTCATGTAGTTTGTACAAAAATAAGATATTGTGGATGGGAACAAAGCAACCAGTGCAATATCCTATCTATGCGTGGCTTCCATTTTTAACAAACTTGACAAAATTCCAAACAACAACAAATACTCAATTTACTGTGAAATTGGGAAACATTGAATAATATTCTCAAAATTGACATCGTGTTGGTCCCCACTTTTATTTATTGAGCCTTACTTGATTGTTTGCAATCACTTGCATCTCCAAATAAATAAGAAAATGCCATTATATTCACAAAAATGATATCCTTTCATGTCAAACTTACCAAACAGAACTTCCTGGTTGAAACTCTGAAATTACGCTCTTAAGGTTCCGCTCCACAGTTTTCAAGGCATTTTCAAAAATGGCGTGCCATGTGTTCTATTCCACTGCCAATAAAGCCAAACTCATTTGCATTACCCCTGACATGTATACATTTTCTAAATTGGCTGAACCTAGTGAATACAGCCTGATAAGATAAAACGGATACATTTAATTGTGGGTGGCATAACTTCCAGTACAACATGAAGCCACGACCCTAAAATTTGGCTGAAAAATTGCCAAAACCAGGCATTTTCAGGCACTTGGCAGCCACAAAAGCAGAATTTTCCCAGCTTCAACACCTACCCAGGCCTGGAACACATCAACTCCAATTACAAAAGAGAGAAAAAAAAATTCTATGTTTCCGTCTCATTTTTTGGCTACACACCTGTAAACAATCCCGTGTAAAAATGACGTCTGAAAAGTTGGCCTCATTTTCTGAGCCACTGTTTCACAGAAATCCCATGCTGTCATGACACTATGCATCAGGCATCCATCCAATGACCAAAACATTAAAGTCTACTTGCCAACAAGTAGTCTCATGCTTTCAAATACCTAATACTAAAAATACAGACCTAATTTATGTGGGGTCAGATTCAGTATAGGCCTTTTATTTCAAAATTCTCCCCTGTGCAGAAGTACGAAACTGTGGAGCGGAACCTAATAGCGGTCAGCATCTCTATGACGTCGCGCGCGTATCATGACGTCACGACGTCAATAGCAACGTCAACCGTTTCGCGGGAAAAACTTTCAAGAAAACCCAATTTTCCCATCATCTTTCAGTCACTTACCCATAATATATACCTACCGCCCCATGCGTACATATATTACTATACATGCCATAGTATACTATATATGCAGTACGTACACCATTTACCAGATTTAGATGTATGGTGCCAACATTTTGCACCCCCAAAGTTGCACTCCGGTTCCTATAGGAATTTAACACTAGCTGCACCCCAAAACTCCCGGTAATTAGGGACGATTCATACGTGCTATACTACTCATTTTCTACATTTCGAACAAGACACCCACCCCCTACTAACGTGTGACATTTTCCCAGATTAAGCCCAATATTCCCACATATAAAGCCTCCTGATGTTGTAGTTATGTTAAGAGTGTGATGTACAACATTAATCTTTAAGGTTTGAAACACAAATGATGGTATATATTAGCTGATATATTGATATATTTTTAAAAAATTCAAAAAATTGCACAAGTTGGAAATGCACATTTTTGGCGCACTCAAGAGACCCACCCACCCCCACGTCACGTCTTGCAAATTTTTGGTGCCCCCCCCCCCCCCCCCCCCATCTGAACAGGCAGTTTTTAAATACATTTACAAGTTACATCCCAAGATGCTTGTGAATTGTTTCTAGGCAAGACTTGTCTGCCTATATATATCTTGCCTAGACACAATTACTAAGCCACAGAATGTAGATTGTCCAAGTGTAGCAAATACAACAATTTATTTAATAGAGATTACAAACACTGATCATTATTTCATGTGACTGTTTGTTATAAAATTTATTACATGTACTATACATGTAGTAGCTTCTGTATTAATGTTCTCAGCTCAATATGAAGGTAACATTTCTTATTCTTTGTGTATTTCTTCTTCCAAACAAATTCCCAATTGGAGCCTTCATGACAGAAATGTTTCCAGTTGCATGGACCCCGGACCCTTTTCCAAAGAGTGTAGAAGAACACCTGGATGCAAATCCGTGTGAAGTCACCCCTTTTAACCCGTTGATACTTTTGTACGTCTTATGACGTACGAAATCAAATAGCCCCTTGATACTTTTGTACGTCTTCTGACGTACGAAATCAAGCAGTGCCTTGGTACTTTGTGGTCATTTGTTTTGTTATAATTTTTCGATTTTCTAAAGTTTTAACCTCATTTCCTGTTTTCTCCCGAATAGTGCTCATTGACAACCGTTGAACCAAATGCTATCGCCGCTTAAAATACTAATACAGTCCTGCTGTCAAGACTTCTTAACTGGTTGAGTGCAAGACGCAACTATCAGTACTTTCAGAAAATCAGGATACCAGAGGAAAAGCCAACACTTCCCTTGCCTGTATTTCATATTCAGTCAAGCACAATAATATTTTGTTTATATAAATATAAATTTGTTTCATTACGAATTATTGGAGAGTGCCTCTAGGCACTCTCCAATAATTTGTAATAAAACAAGTTTTGAACAACAAATTCAGACCACCAAATACAATGTAGCTCTCAACTAGGTAATCACTGAAGTGAAATATATCTTGTTATTTGTACTTTCCGACGTTTGACATAGGATTTTGAAAAACGTTGAAAAACCCGAAATCCCAGTGACTTTTGAACGTCAGGCTACTTAAAGTCTCAAAGGGTTAAATTCTGTAAATATTCTCTTGGTACGAACAGAATGTCATCAAACCATACACTACGAACAGAACTTGGTAGATTCCCATAAGCACATGATGCTATTTTTCGCGCTTTCAAATATATGGTAAAAGTGCCCGAGGCGAAATAATTGTTTCGTTATTTCGAAATATTATTTCGTTAAAACGAAATAATATTTCGTTAAAACGAAATAAAATAAGGAGTGAAATGTGTCACTTCCCGAGCTCCGTACGAGGCAGACCGTCAGTCTTTGATAGATAAAGTAGCTTGAACATGACGACTTCGTAATTCTCGAAAGCACATCGGAAGCACCACCGCAAATGAATAAAGCCTTCAGTACTTAGACATCACACGGACGAACGAATGCTTCCTCAGTCATCTGAAAATCGACTTTGAAAATAAATTTAACCCTTGAACTTTTGTGGTATCTTCCATGCCAGTTCAATGGCAGCAATTAGAAGATTCCATATTCATTATTTGGGGTAGACCAATCAATATTTTCAACGTGCAGCCCCGAGGCTGATTGGTCTACTCCACACGTTTACTGAACAGCCATCCTATTTAATGGCGTTAGGACGTATCATATTCCTGGTCGGAAAAGCGGCCGCTGGGGTTCAAAGGGTTAAACGAAAAATCTTTGATGACGAGAAAGTTGATGGCAAGAACAAATCGTCACCCCAGAACCATTCTATCCTTAATGCATTCTATATTACAATGCACCAGTGGCGGCGCTACAGGGGGGCACGGGGGGGGGGGGCATTTGCCCCCCCCCCCTCCCCCAAACGTGGGCTCTGCCCCCACTTGCCCCCCACCACACACACATCCATCCAAACACACACACAAACACACACACTCTCTCTCTCCCTCCCTCCCTCTATCTCTCCTCTCTCTCTATCCCCCTCCATCTCTCTCTCTCTCCCTTCTCTCTCTCTCTCTACCCCCGTCCATCTCTCTCTCTCCCCTCTCCCTCCCTCCCTCTCTCCCTCCCTCCCACTCTCTATCCCTCTCTCTATCTCTGCCTTCTCTCTCTCCAGATGCGGATCCAGGATTTTTTGAAAGGAGGAGCGCTAATTACCATTACATTTAGTCGAAACTTGGACCCAAAGTCCGTAATATCATTTTTTGGTTTGGTACGTCCACAGGACGTACCAAACCAAAAAATTATATTACGGACTTTGTGTCCAAGTTTCGACTACCTCATAATAAAGTAATGATATGATCCTTTACGTATTTGCCCCCCTTCATGGGGAGTCTGCCCCCCTACTTGCCCCCCCCCCCCCCCCCACGAAAAAATTTCTGGCGCCGCCACTGCAATGCACTTAGGACAGAATGGTTCTACGTCAACGAAATTACGAATGTTTGGAGAATTTAAACAAAAATGTACGATTGAGCCCTACTTGAATGAAATAAAAAAAATGAAGGTTCGCTCCTTCTTCACTAAGCCGACAATTGGCAACCATAGTATTGAAAATGAGGGGGTGGGCATAAACAACCCCAAAGCTCGGAAAACCCGTGAATATGTAAAATATTTTCGACAAACGCGGTTTATTCTGAAGAGTATTTTATAATGCGATGTTCGTTGTACACCTTTACACGGGAATATTTCTTCATTGAAGCTGAGAAGTCTTAACTGTCATGCGTGACAATGACTGTGACGTATGCAGCATCATCTGTAATGTGGTCTGTGACTTATTGCCGAGAGAATAAGCGTTGCCGATAATAGTCAGGTTATTTGTTTTTCGCGTATATATTGTCAAACTAATTAATGGATTTTCATATCTCTTATATTACACCTGGAACTTAATTAAGCACCCCCTGTTTTTTCGCAGTGGTGTTAATTGAAACTGTCATTACTTTCAAGCTATCTTTCAGATGGCCAAAAGCGATTGTTTGCGGAAAGAATGGTCTATTGACAAATGAAAGACAACACAATGATGACAATTTACAGTATATTAATAGCGCTAATTACACATATCTGTCACTAATGTTTTTGATGGAAAAATGTATTCTCGGCAAGTATGGTGCTGAACGGTCCATGATGAACGGTAATTACTGACAAAAAATGTAACTTGTAATCTCCTGAACACAATAGCAGTGTCTGACGTCAGTGTCAAGCGAGTGTATCCACCACCTGCCCGGATGACAGCCTGGACCCTCCTCCCAATGCTACCAGTGAGCCTTCTGATACGGTCCAGAGGCAACTACTGCCATTTCATGCAATGCAGCTTCCAACTCGGCCAAATTCTGTACAAACGGATCCCTTGCTTGCACACGACGTCCAAGAAAGTCCCAGGTGTGTTCTAAGGGGTTCAAATCGGGGCTCACGGCAGGCCAAGGTAGTGTTGTAATAGCGTTGTTCTGAAGGAAAGCTCTCACAGCATGGGAACGATGTGGGGTTGCATTGTCGCCCATGAATACAGGGCGAGTAGCCACCGGGTGGTTGTCAAAATGAGGCACGACAACCGGATTGAGAATGTCCGGGATGTACTGATGACCATTGAGATTCCCGCGTACAGTCACCGTATCAAGTTTACAATCATGAGAGAGGCATCTCTAGATCATTACTGATCCTCCACCATAAGGAACAGTAGGTCTGATGTTCCTGGGCACGTAAGCAGTATTTCTATGCCTCCACACTCTCATGCGACCATCTGTGATGCGAAGTAAATACCTACTCTCGTCTGACCAATGGACTTTCCTCCACGTCCTGAGATTCCAATGCTGTCGTGCCACACACCACTCCAAACGTCTTCTTTGGAGCTGATCGGACAGAGCTGGACGCTTGGTGACCCTTCTGGACCTCATACCCAGTGCTTTGAGACGGTTTCGGACAGTTCTGTTGCATAAACGCCTGTTGGGGAGCCAAAGGCGTTTCAAATCCCCACTTGAAGCAAAGGGATCACGCCAGACTCCGATCTTCCACAGTAAAAGTCTTTTGGGGTTATCCAGGCCTTGGTCGGTCCTTCACATCGATGATTTCTTGATGTTTTCGGACAAGTCTGCTGATGACAGAATAACTATATCCAAGTTACCTTACAATAGCTTCGAATTATATGCCTGTTGCATGCATTACAACGATTTGCTACCTTAGTGCCTCTGACAGTCTCCTCCTTGCCATGTCAACATTTATTGATAAAAGAAGTGACAAATTTTCTTGTTTTATACCCAGATGTTGCATGTGGATGATAGTGTTGTTTGTGACATTCGTGGGAAGCATGCTTCACGTGGACGAGGGGATGTGTTTGGGGTACGCAATCAACCAGAACATCATGTTTCACTGGATGAAATGTTCTACAATACATAGCAATCATTAAAACATAATAACCAGTAACAGCAACTTCACTGTCATGAAACATTTCAGGGCGGGCGGTGCTTAATTGAGTTCCAGGTGTATATTTGTGATTTGGTATCAGCCTCGTGAATGTGTTATTGGGCTATTGGTTACTTAATTTTCAGTTTAGCGTTATTCCGGATTCTCAGAACAAAACGTGGAATGGCGTTTTATTAATTATTAGTAGTAACAGTATTTTACAGTACGTGGAGAGTGTATTATCACTAAATCACCCGCAGAGTGGCGATTCCACCCGAGGAATAATTGCATATTTGTTGCTAAGCATAACTAGCACCAGCAAAGTTTCAGCCAATGGACCTCCGGGTTAAACCCGGAGGTCCATTGGCTGAAACATTGCTTGTATTTTTTGTCGATATGTACAAAATTTGAAAGTTATAGCTTGGGTGATAACTCCACTCCGCGGGTGATTTAGTTACAATCCACTCTCCACGTATTGTATTTCAAGAAAGATACTTCATACAACATGATACAAGCATGTTGCAAAATTAGATGGTGAAAGTGAAAGAAATTATTAATTATATTCTCGTGGGGAAATGGCGTGATATATCCCTTTCTTACAAGATGCATAGTTTATCATTTTGCACTTACACACTGCTTCCATGCATATGTAGATTGTCCCAGATAGCAGAATATTCAATGGCCAGTGTTCTATACTACGGTGGCTGGTTTAGGACCTAGGAAATATTTTTTTTTATCTCGTGCGCACGAGATACTAAGTCGTGCGCACGACATAATTATCTCGTGCGCACGAGATACTAAGTCGTGCGAGCGAGATAATAAGTCGTGCGCACGAGATAATTATCTCGTTCCCACGAGATACTAAGTCGTGCGAACGAGATAATAAGTCGTGCGCACGAGATAATTATCTCGTGCGCACGAGATAATTATCTCGTTCGCACGAAATACTAAGTATAGCTTTTCATTGCCACGTGATTAACTGATGTTCACGGGAAAATACCTCCAAGTAACTCCTTCTTTCAATGATAAATTTATAGAATAAATCTTCAGCTGCGGTGTACATATTTCTTGATCAACGGACTGAATACAATCTTCACAAGATTGAAACAAATGTTTGTTTTAAAACATATTCTGACATGTCTTATGTAAAAAAAAGTGTTTTGCAGATCATACGATAATCTTGCTTGCGTAGTGATCCTAATTATTTCAAGCATTCGCCAAGAACAATTTTGTTATAATCCATTGTTTATAGAGAACTATTTTATCAAAGAATTTATACACAGTAAATGCTCTTATGATTTAATTAACCCTAGTTAAAATGTGACACCCTGGATGATTTAATTTTATAAAACTTTGTCGACCGAATAATATGCGAATCCATTTGGTACTACTAAGGAAGTTCAGCAATTATTCAGTCCTTAGGCATACTACTTGGTAAATCTGCCCGACGGACGATGGTCCAAATTAATGTTCCAGAATATTTGGAATTCAAACACAGAGACGGGGTGGATAGACCAATGAGGTAGTCTATTTATTTATTTATTTATTTATTTATTTATTTTTATTTATTTATTTATTTATTTATTTATTTATTTATTTATTTATTTATTTATTTATTTATTTATTGGGGGGGGGGTTAACGACACTTTCGACAGCCAGGGTCACCTCGTGTCGGACAGTTTTACGGGTGGAGGAAGCTGGAGTATCCGGAGAGAACCTCCAATCAACAGCGAGCAACTGTCAGACTCCCCAACGCACTAACTCTTCACAAGCAGGGTTAGCATTGGCTGAAGACAAGCGCACCATTGACGTGCAGTACGCCTTAGTACACAACACCACCGTGTCCCCACGTGGACAACTGGAATTAACCCTATCAACACTGACACCCTGGAAGGTATCATTTCAGTCAAAACTGTCAACGGCGAAATGGGCGAAACCAGTCTGGTTTGTTGGGAGGATCAGTAAAAATTTAATCCAACAGCTCTGTCGAGCTGCTGGATTAAATTATTACCGAGCCTCGCTTCAGATTTTTTGCTCTTTACATCGTCTGCTCGTCCACTACCAATTTTTTCTTCACGCAAACATTTATGCGCAACGGGTTGAAAGAGGGTTAAGTGTCTTGCCCAAGGATACAACGCGGTTTCCGGACCTGCATCTCTACCTACTGAGCCACCGCGCTCCCGAGGTAGTCAATATAGAACTATGCAATGGAGGTATCTGACTTAGAAGTGACCGCAACCCAGGGTATAAAAATCGACAAAGAAAGGGTCATGGTCGATTGTAACCCGAATTGGCGAGAGGGGGGTCAAAGCAAGTAGGTCTTTGGGAGGGCCTGCAAAATAAAGAAAAACCAGATTTTGAAGAGTACCTTGATGGCACATTGGGGGAGGGGGTACTGTTGTTTAAGACGAGGGCGCAGTCGCTGGAGCTTAGGTGGAAAAGTAGGAACAACAGTGAAAAGGAGTGTCAAATGTGTCATTTAGGCGTAGTGGAGTCCCTAGAACACTTTCTATTAGAATGTCCAAAATACCAGTCTAACAGAATAAGATTCACCGGGCGTATAATGGGGAAGTGTGATGGGAGAATAAAGGACATGTGGTTAGTGGATGACGCAAAGGAGAGGCTTAGTATGCTTATCGGAGAGATGGGGAAGAATAGTGTAGGGGATGTCATCAAACAGTTCGTCTCAGAGAGTTGGGAGGAGAATAGAGCCGTGGAGATAGGGAGGTATTTGGGAGCACAGGGCAAATACAATCCTTCTCACCTGAGAACCGCGGCAAATCAGCGGTCGGCTAATTACTACTAGGCTGTAACAAAATATACTATTAAAAAAAAGTAGGGGATATCCAAATTCATGTTGATATTTTCAGAAAAAGTTCTTGGATACGCGCGTGATTGGACACATGAATATGTTACCAAGTTTAATGTGGATCATGAATGTCACCACCTCACGAAAACTTCGTGCAGGTTTTTCGCACGAGCGCCGTGTTAATGTCTGTGGGGTACGTTTTGGGTACGTTTTGAAATTTTCATTTGTACTGGACGGGCTTTTTCGAAGGTCTCGTCATTGTTTTCTTGGTATAAACTCGTTCATCAATAGTTTCTGGTCGAAATGTAACTTTTGAGGTAGGCAAAGACTGACAGGTGACGAACGTTTACGTGTCGTTGGCATGTTGGAAGCTGGCAACAGACAGACTGCAGTGACTCAAATTCAAAACGTTACTCAATCGGTGATTAGAAGGTTGAGATAACGCTACCGTCACAAGGCAATATTGATGACAGACGGCAATCAGGTCAAACCGCCATCAAAGTGCCTAAGAAATTGGACAGCAGGTGTACCGAGCGACAGATGTGCGAATCAGTGGTCAGACTATCCGAAATCGCCTACACAGCTGGAATTTGTACGCTCGACGACCTCGAATAATTCCACGTTTGACTGAATGTCACATCGCAACAAGGCTTAATTCGTATGGAGCACGACTGCGCTGGAACAAAAGTCGGTGGAGCAACTTCCTGTCTTCCGATGAATCGAGGTTCACTCTCGATTTCCACTACAGGCGAAACAGAGTGTGGAGGTGGCGGATCGAACGATACCATGACGTAACCGTTAGACAGCACGATCGTTTTGGTGATGGATCGGTTTTGGTGTTGGGAGGCATAACCATGACAAGCAAAACAGTATCAGATGTCATCCAAGGGCGTGTCACAGGGCAGTACTACCGTGACAACATGTTAGCAGCTCATATGATGCCATTTGCGCGACGTCACAACCGTCGATTTATTTTTCAAAATGACAATACAAGAGTACGCAGGGCCCGTGTCGCTGCAGAGTTCCTACAGGAACAGAACATCACTATACTCCCTTGACCAGCACTTAGTCCAGAACTTTCACCAAACGATCACGTCTGGGATATGCTTGGCAGGCGCCTGCAACAACGCCAACAGCCAACTACCATTGTCCGGAAATTCGCCTCCGCACTCCAGGAAGAATGAAATAACATCAATCAAGCTGATATTGGACGGTTGGTGAGGAGTATACCACGTCGGATCCGCACTTGTCTCGCGAACCGAGGAGGATTTACAAAGTATTGAGATCTTGGACTGAATGTGGTAATTTCTCTGACCGACCGTCCATTCTTCTACAGCTCAGTGAGTGGAATGTGTGCTTGTCGGACACCCAACTATCGTTGAAATCTTTGAACCAGATGTCACAGTGCAATGCCTCAACTGTCTTTTTATGAAAATATAAATATATTTCTTCATATATCTCACTTTTATCAAATATCCCCTCCTTTGTTTGAATAATATATTTGGGCTCAATACAGGAGCGCGGATTTTAACTTTGTGCAATATGAGAAAATTTCTTTAAAAATCTTCTTTTTCAGATCCACCAATCAGAATCCTTTCATATTTCGTATACAGCATCTGTTGAGTGATCAGATTCAAGTTTGTTCAAACTGAGAACCAGGGTTAATATTTAGGTTCCCAATTGGATACCGAATTCTAACTTGGTGCAAAATGAGGTAATTTCCGTAAAACTCATCTTCGGATTCACAGGCAGAATCCTTTCATATTTGGTATACAACATCTCGGGGGGGGGGGGGGGGGTAGATTCAAGTTTGTTCAAATTGAGTCCCTGGGTTCATATTTGGGCTCCCTATGGTAGCCCAAATTTTAACTTAGTGCAATATAAGGAAATTTCTTTAAAAATCTTCTTCAGATCCACCGGATAGAATCCTTTCATATTTTGTATACAGCATCTCTAGTTCACTATTCAGAACAGAATTCTGGAATTCGATGCATGCTAAAAATAGAAACTTAATTCCAAGTCAATTTTATAAGGAGCCATGTTTATTAAGTACCGTCAAGAGGTGTGTAACTATGATTAATCCACATAGGTTGTATATCAAAGGGTCTCCGTAGAGGAGCTCCACTTTGGACATTATGATTAACTGAAGGAAAGGCATAATGCTTGGACTATTTTAGTCACTACTGAGGGGCTCATGGATTGACGATGGATCCTATGGAGATTGATTTCTTAATGTATATTCATTCTTGACCTCGGTTTATATCGGGTCCTGTTCAAGGTGAGAGCTTCATGCTCCGTAGGGCCTCTTGTTTATCATCAGGTCCTGTATAGGGCGGGCGGGCGGGCGGGAAAGAGGGTGGGGTATCTGGGGGTCGTTGGGCGAACGGTTCGGCGAGGGCTGGTAGAACCTCGGGCAGTGGGGCGGGCAGGCAGGCGGGTTGGAAGGCAGGCAGTCACGATTAAAATCGCGATGCCATCTCCATGTGTTCAAGTGCGTCCGTGTGCCAATCCATTCGAACGACGTTTTGTAGACATATTGGGACGGAGTACAATCAGCCTTGCGAATCTATCATATTAAACCTTCAGCCTTCCGCTGATTTGTCGCGGTTCTCTAACGAGGAGGCCTACATTAACCCAGTGCGCCGCCGGGGTATTCCTACCCCACTTTCCCTCATAATCTCCCAGCATTCATTCAAAAACTGTTTCACAATTCCCCCATTGGCCCCTTCCCCAACTATAAAATTTACCCTTGTCCTCTTCCAATTATCCTTCATGTTTCCATCCTATTTTTTCCATTAGTTTCACAAGGAGCCTTGTTCTTCTTGGCAAATATTTGGGGCATTCTATAATGAAATGTTCCAGGGTCTCCGTTACACCGAATTTACACATTTGGCACACTATTTCATCGCTTTTCCCGATTCTCCCCCTCAGCTCCAGTGACTTGGATCTCACTTTGAACAACAATGACCCCCAAACGATCCGTCCAGGTACTCCTCAAAAGCTGGCGCATCCTTTTTATAAAACCCGTCTAAACAACTCTTGGGCCAAATTCCAGCTCGCCAGTTTCTAATACAATCATCAAGCACCCTATCCCTTATAAAGCTCATCCCCCGCTGCAGTTTCCCCTCTAGATCTTCAGTCTTTATAGAGTAGCTCTCCATCCCGTCTGAATGTTAATCAGATGAAAAATTCATTCCGGTTCACTAAGCATTTTCTTTGACAAACCAAAGGCGCTCAAAGAAAACGAACCAACCAGCCGTAGTTCCAAATAGATATTATACGGCACTGGTAGCAAGGCGGTCTTCTTTCTCGCTCGGATTGCGATACGGCTGCGACACATTTACACCTGTGGGTCAGTGTTACATGAAAAAAGAAGCATCTCTTAACTTGCTTATATCGTCATGAAAATCGACTTTCGACAAAGTTATCTGTTTTCGAACTATTAGATGAGCGAGGAAGATCCAACTAAGTATCAAATGATTGTTGAGGAAAAACCCGTGACATCAGTAGAAAATAAAACAAGAAAATTATAGTAATGCTATGCAAAAAAAGGAGATGGGGAAAATGGCAGTGATTCTCCACTCCACCGTGTAGATACAAATCTGGCTTCGTGTATATTTCAGTGGTCTGAAGATGAGTTTATTTCGTGTCATTAACCTCGTTTTATCTTATTATTACCAAATACTTGTGGGACACAACAGCAGTAGTAGGGCAGGGTCTGGACGTCCCCAATTTGGGGGACCCCGGCTGGGGGACCCCGCAAGTGACGTCATACCGCAATGTATTATGGGTATCACGTGGTTGTCATGGTAACCCATGTGGGCGCCCATGTTGTGACGTAATTTTTATGGTGATGGGTGATGTGAGTGCGCATGCGCAGCTTGTGTTGTTAGGGTGATACGTGTTTCCGTCGTCCATTTTGTATGAAGGGGGCCGCCTTCTTTGTTTCTATGGTGGCACGTGGTTGCTATGTGACCCAAAGGCTTATTATAGGGCTAAGAGGTCTGTAACAGGTATGTTCGATTGACTGGGAGTATGTTCTGGAACGACTTCCCTGTATAATTACCCAAATGAGCCCGAGAATGGCCGTAAATCACCGGAAAGTATTTTGTTTAACCGAAATGGACGTGTTTAGAGTAGCACGTAGTGCTATAGATTTTTAAAAAGTCGTGTTCGATTGAAAGGGAGTATTTATGGCTCTACATAATTACCCAAATAAACCCGACAATCCCTCCAAATCACCAAAATCCACCCCAAAACTACCGAAATGGATTTGGTAAAGCCTCATTTTGTTTTATGAAGGCTCGAATTTTGTTATTCCGGGTCAAAATCCTCGTTTTACCTCTGTTTCGTGTCTATCGGCACACGCAGCACATCAGCAAATGCAAAATGTGCTAATATGTGCCTGTGTGCAAGTGCACAATGTGCGCACAAAACATGCAGCACATGCGCACATACGGGTATTTGAGGACTAGTGGGGACCAGTGTTTGAGGACCAGTGCTTGGTGATCAGTGTTTGGGGGGACTATTAGGGACAAGCTTTGAGGACTAATGGGTACCAATGTTTGGGGACCAGTGTAAGAAATATTGTCTAACCACCGTCTCTTAACTCAGTACTAAAGTTTCTGCTACCAACTGTGTTACCGTTTGCAAACAAGATCTTGGCTTATTCCTCCGCTCCTCTAAATCCACCCCAAACTACCGTGAGACGTGATTGTACACAATGTGCAAATAGCACATGTAGCACATGCAAAATGTGCCAATATGTGCCTGTGTGCAAGTGCACAATGTGCGCACAAAACATGCAGCAAATACGCACATACGAGTATTCGAGGACCAGTGTTTGGGGCCCAGTGTTTGGGGAACTAGTGATTACCAGGCTTTGGGGACTAGTGGAACCAATGTTTGGGGACCTGTGATGTATGTTGTGAGAGAGGGGGGGGGGGGACTAGTAAACAAATAACATTGGCTCCTAGCTCCTGTGTGGCTCCTATACAGCTCCTGCACAGGTAGTCTTTCCAACAGCTAACATCTTGGGAATGCCTTTTTAAGAATCCCTTTTGGAAAACACCTGTGGCTATAGAATCCCTTTTTTGTCGCATGTGCCTATGTGCTAGGGCACATTGTGTCACAATGTGCTCTAGCACATTGACACATGCTTTATGTGCCAATATGTGCTTATGTGAAAAGGCACAATGTGCCCTAGCACATATGCACATACGGGTATCTGAGGATACCTATGGCCTGGTATTGTATTATTTGAGGATACCTTTATAGGATACCTTCTGGAGAACCACTTTTTTGTCATATGTGCTTTTGTGAAAAGGCACAATGTAACACAATGTGCATTTTCACATAAGCACATATCGGCACATAAAGCATGCGCTTATGTGCTAGGGCACATTGTGTCACATTGTGCCTTTTCACATAAGCACATATGACAAAAAAGTGGTTCTCCAGAAGATATCCTTTTGTTTAACCGAAATGGACGTGTTTAGAGTAGCACGTAGTGCTATAGATTTTTAAAGAGTCGTGTTCGATTGAAAGGGAGTATTTATGGCTCTTCAAAGATTTAAGGCATACCCAGAATTGCGTTTGCGTTGATACATATCACAGAAAGAGATATGAATGATAAAATTCTGTATTTAAATTAAAAAGAGCCAGGCCAGTTTGCCGCGTGGTTTGGTTTCTATGTCGCTCATGGTACTATATATAAAATTTAGTAGAAATCGAGTAAATATTTAGTTCATTGCAATGGAAATGGGGTGGATATAAAATGAAGTTGTTGCACTGTTAATTTTTTTCTGGTCCACTCACAGTCCTAACTTTGAATTAGCAGAAAAATCCACCATTAATTAAGCTATCATGTAAGGGAGCAGGCGATTGCTACGGATCAACTTGATTTGAGTATCGAGAGGTTTGTCCAGTCACTGAATAAGTTGTGCGCATAAATAAAAAAATCATTTCAATTAAACCCGTGGGTAGACCCAATGGCCCAGTGCGTTGATCTCCCAGTGCATTTTGTGCTCAGATACCAAATTTAGTTAAAATAGGCCCAGTAGTTTGCCCCTTGCAAGGGAGTCGCACCGGTTGTGCTGTGGGTGTGACGCGACACGGTCATTGTCTCAACAGATCGAATTCCCGAGCCAATATGGTTTCATACACCAAGTATGGATGGAATCGGCCCAGTAGTTTGCCAGTTGCTATGACATCGGGTCGATTGCTATGGGAGTTATGCAACATGGTCAATAATCCAATAGGTTGAATTCGTAGTGTATTGTGGTTCCACATAACAAATCGGGTAAAATCGGTGTAGTAGTCTGCCCGTTGCTTAGGAGTCTCTTTGGTTACTATGGCACGCGACATGATAAATGGCCCAATGGGTCGACCTGTTCTGGTGTTTAAATCTTACCAAAAGGAATTTCTTCGTGTTTATGTTTTCATACCAGAGCTGTTGTGTCCCACAAGTACATGGTAATAATAAGATAATAACGAGGTTAATGACACGAAATAAACTCATCTTCAGACCACTGAAATACACACGAAGCCACATTTGTATCTACACGGTGGAGTGGAGAATCACTGCCATTTTTCCCATCGCCCTTTTTTGCATAGCATTACTATAATTTTCTTGTTTTATTTTCTACTGATGTCACGTGTGTTTCCTCAACAATCACTTGATACTTAGTTGGATCTTCCTCGCTCATCTAATAATTTGAAAACAGATAACTTTGTCGAAAATCAAAATGACGATAAAAGATGCTCCTTTTTTCATGTAACACTGATCCACCGGTGTAAATGTGTCTCAACCGTATCGCAATCCGAGCGAGAAAGAAGACCGCCTTGCTACCAGTGCCGTATGATATCTATTTGGAACTACGGCTGGTTGGTTCGTTTTCTTTGAGCGTCTTTGGTTTGTCAAAGAAAATGCTTAATGGACCGGAAAGAATTTTCCATCTGATTAACATTCAGACGGGATGGAGAGCTACTCTATAAAGACTGAAGATCTAGAGGGGAAACTGCAGCGGGGGATGAGCTTTATAAGGGATAGGGTGCTTGATGATTGTATAAGAAACTGGCGAGCTGGAATTTGGACCAAGAGTTGTTTAGACGGGTTATATAAAAAGGATGCGCCAGCTTTTGAGGAGTACCTGGACGGATCGTTTGGGGGTCATTGTTGTTCAAAGTGAGATCCAAGTCACTGGAGCTGAGGGGAAGAATCGGGAAAGGCGAGGAAATATTGTGCCAAATGTGTGACTTCGGTGTAACGGAGACTCTGGGACATTTCATTATAGAATGCCCCAAATATTTGCCAAGAAGAACATGGCTCCTTGTGAAACTAATGGAAAAAATAGGATGGAAACATGAAGGATAATTGGATGAGGACAAGGGTAAATTTTATAGTTGGGGAAGGGGCCAATGGGGGAATTGTGAAACAGTTTTTGAGTTTTTGAATGAATGCTGGGAGATTATGAGGGAAAGTGGGGTAGGAATACCCCGGCGGGGCACTGGGTTAATGTAGGCCTCCTCGTTAGAGGACCGCGACAAATCAGCGGAAGGCCGAAGATTTATTATTTTAGATTCGCAAGGCTGTTTGTACGACGTCCCAATATGCCTACAAAACGTCATTCGAATGGGTTGGCACATGGATGCACTTGAACACATGGAGATGGCATCGCGATTTTTATCGTGACTGCCTGCCTTCCAACCCGCCTGCCTGCCCCACCCACTGCCCGAGTATCTACCAGCCCTCGCCGAACCGTTCGCCCAACGACCCACAGATACCCCACCCACTTACCCGCCCACCCTATACAGCAGACCTGATGATAAACAAGAGGCCCCACGGAGCCTGAAGCACTTACCTTGAACAGAACCCGATATAAACCGAGGCCACGAATGAATCTACATTAAGAAATCAATCTCCATAGGATCCATTGTCAATCCATGAACCCCTCACTAGTGACTAAAATAGTCCAAGCATTATGCCTCTCCTTCAGTTAATCATAATGTTCAAAGTGGATCTCCTCTACGGAGCCCCTTTGATATACGACCTATGTGGATTAATCATAGTTACACACCTCTTGAGGTTACTTAATAAACATGACTCCTTATAAAATTGACTTGGAATTAAGTTTCTGTTTTTAGCACGCATCGAATCTCAGAATTCTGACCTAAATAGTGAACAAGAGATGTTGTAAACCAAATATGAAAGGATTCTATCTGGTGGATCTGAAGAAGATTTTTAAATAAATTTCCTTATATTGCACTAAGTTAAAATTTGGGCTACCATAGAGAGCCAACATATGAACCCAGAGACCCAATTTGAAGAAACTTGAATCTGACCCCCCCCCCCCCCCCCCCCGAGATGCTGTATACCAAATATGAAAGGATTCTGCCTGTGAATCCGAAGATGATTTTTAAGGAAATTATCTCATTTTGCACCAAGTTAAAACTCGGTATCCAATTGGGAACCTAAATATTAACCCTGGTTCTCAGTTTGAACAAACTTGAATCTGATCACTCAAGAGATGATGTATACGAAATATGAAAGGATTCTGATTGGTGGATCTGAAAAAGAAGATTTTTAAATAAATTTTCTCATATTGCACTAAGTTAAAATCCGCGCTCCTCTATTGTGCCCAAATATACTATTCAAAAAAGGAGGGGATATTTGATAAAAGTGAGATACATGAAGAAATATATTTATATTTTCATAAAAAGACAGTTGAGGCATTGCACTGTGACATCTGGTTCAAAGATTTCAACGATAGTTGGGTGTCCGACAAGCACACATTCCACTCACTGAGCTGTAGAAGAATAGACGGTCGGTCAGAGAATTTACCACATACAGTCCAAGACCTCAATACCTTGTAAATGCTCCTCGGTTCGCGAGACAAGCGCGGATCCGACGTGGTATACTCCTCACCAACCGTCCAATATCAGCTTGACTGATGTTATTTCATTATTCCTGGAGTGCGGAGGCGAGTTCCTGGACAATGGTAGTTGGCTGTTGGCGTTGTCGCAGGCGCCTGCCAAGCATATCCCAGACGTGATCGTTTGGTGAAAGTTCTGGACTTAGTGCTGGTCAAGGCTGTGTACTATTGTATTGTCATCTTGAAAAATGAACCGGCGGTTGTGACGTCGCGCAAATGGCATCACATGAGCTGCTAACATGTTGTCACGGTAGTACTGCCCTGTGACACGCCCTTGGATGACATCTAATACTGTTCGTCTTGTCATGGTTATGCCTCCCCACACCAAAACCGATCCACCACCAAAACGATCGTGCTGTCTAACGGTTACGTCATGGTATCGTTCGTTCCGCCGCCTCCACACTCTGTTTCGCCTGTAGTGGAAATCGAGAGTGAACTTCAATTCGTCGGAAAACATGAAGTTGCTCCACCGACTATTGTTCCATCGCAGTCGTGCTCCATACCAATTATGGCTTGTTGCGATGCGACATTCAGGCAAACATGGAATTATTCAAGGTCGTCGAGCGTACAAATTCCAGCTGTGTAGGCGATTTCGGATAGTCTGACCACTGACACGCACATCTGTCGCTCGGTACACCTGTTGTCCAATTTCTGAGGCACTTTGATGGCGGTAACGTTGTGGTTCGGATGAAACGATCCTGGTTATCTGTTGTCGCCCTTGGATGACCTGATTGCCGTCTGTCATCAACATTGCCTGTATGACGGTAGCGTGACCACAACCTTCTAATCACCAATTGAGTAACGTTTTGAATTTGAGTCACTGCAGTCTGTCTGTTGCCAGCTTCCAACACGTCAACGGCACGTAAACGTTCGTCACTTGTCAGTCTTCGCCTACCTCAAAAGTTACGTTTCGACCAGAAACTATTGATGAACGAGTTTATACCAAGAAAAGAACGATGAGACCTTCGAAAAAGCCCGTCCAGTACAAATGAAATTTCAAAACGTACCCCACAGACATTAACACGGCGCTCGTGCGAAAAACCTGCACGAAGTTTTCGTAAGGTGGTGACATTCATTTTGACATTAAACTTGGTAACATATTCATGTGTCCAAACGCGCGCGTATCCAATAACTTTTTCTGAAAATATCAACTTCAGTTTGGACATCCCCTACTTTTTTGAATAGTATATTTTTGTTACAGCCTAGTAGTAATTAGCCGGCCGCTGATTTGCCGCGGTTCTCAGGTGAGAAGGATTTTATTTGCCCTGTACTCCCAAATGCCTCCCTACCTCCAGGGCTCTACTCTCCTCCCAACTCTCCGAGACGAACTGTTTGATGTCATCCCCTACACTATTCTCCCCCATCTCTCCGATAAGCATACCAAACCAACTCCTTTGCGTCATCCACTAACCACATGTCCTTTATTCTCCCATCACACTTCCCCATTATACGCCCGGTGAATCTTATTCTGTTAGACTGGTATTTTGGACATTCTAATAGAAAGTGTTCTAGGGTCTCCACTACGCCTAAATTACACATTTGACACTCCTTTTCACTGTTGTTCCTACTTTTCCACCTAAGCTCCAGCGACTGCGCCCTCATCTTGAACAACAGTACCCCCTCCCCCAATGTGCCATCAAGGTACTCTTCAAAATCTGGCTTTCCTTTATTATGCAGGCCACCCAAAGACCTACTTGCTTTGATCCCCCTCTCGCCAATTCGGGTTACAATCGACCATGACTCTTTCTTTGTCGATTTTTATATCCTGGGTTGCGGTCACTTCTAAGTCAGATATCTCCCATAGTTCAATATTGACTACCTCGGGGGCGCGGTGGCTCAGTAGGTAGAGATGCAGGTCCGGCAACCGCGTTGTGTCCTTGGGCAAGACACTTAACCCTCTTTCAAAACGGTGCGCATAAATGTTTGCGTGAAGAAAAAATTGGCAGTGGACGAGCAGACGATGTAAAGAGCAAAAAAATCTGAAGCGAGGCTCGGTAATAATTTAATCCAGCAGCTCGACAGAGCTGTTGGATTAAATTTTTACTGATCCTCCCAACCAACCAGACTGGTTTCGCCCATTTCGCCGTTGACAGTTTTGACTGAAATGATACCTTCCAGGGTGTCAGTGTTGATAGGGTTAATTCCAGTTGTCCACGTGGGGACACGGTGGTGTTGTGTACTAAGGCGTACTGCACGTCAATGGTGCACTTGTCTTCAGCCAATGCTAACCCTGCTTGTGATGAGTTAGTGCGTTGGGGAGTCTGACAGTTGCTCGCTGTTGATTGGAGGTTCTCTCCGGATACTCCAGCTTCCTCCACCCGTAAATCTGTCCGACACGAGGTGACCCTGGCTGTCGAAAGTGTCGTTAACTCTGCCCCCAATAAATAAATAAATAAATAAATAAATAAATAAATAAATAAATAAATAAATAGACTACCTCATTGGTCTATCCACCCCAGTAGTATGTCATGTACCCGGACACCCCCCATTTGGATGACCCCGGTGGATGACCCCGGAAGTGACGTCATGTCACGTGACGTAGTGGCGCCATGTTGTGTTGTCATGGTAACCCGCGTGAGCGGCCATATTGTGACGTCATCTCCATAGTGATACGTGGTGTTAGTGCGCATGCGCAGCGCGTGTTGTTAGGGTGATACGTGTTTCCGTCGTCCATTTTGTATACTGGAGGCCGCCATCTTGGTTTCTATGGTAGCACGTGATTGCTATGTTACCCAATTGTTCTGTAATAGGACGGGGTATGTTTTGAGGGTATGTTCCTTTGTAGAAGAGTAAATCTAATTACCACAAACAACCCGACAATCCATCCAAATCACCAAAATCCACCCGAAATCACCGAAATTGACTTTATTTCCCCAATTGATCGGCTTAGCACGTAGTGCTATAGTACTAAGGGGTACAAGGGGTGCATTCGATTGAAGTGGAGTAATTTTCTGGTTCGGATTTTCCCAGAATCCTCATTTAATTACCCAAATAAACCCATCAAGTTGTATTTTTTTTTCGATTTCTTTAAGAATTCTTTTTTTTTGGATCCCATGACGTTTTATTTCCTTATTAAGAGTAGCACGTAGTGCTATAGGACAAATTTACCCAGAAATCCTCTGCTTCTACTTGGGACTATATGTTTATAAATTCCTACGCTCTATTTTTAGTAACATCCTTAACTGACCCCCTAACTAATTGTTAGTGTCTATATTTAGCAATTTCTTTAAATGACCCCCCCTAACTACATGATTTTAAATAATAAAATTAATGAGGATCAAGATGTTTTTACACTGACCAATCAGAGCGAAGTTAATCCACCAATCAGATTTCTGGATTCCCATTGTGTTTCTTTCCCATTACTTTCTATACTAATTTTCTAAATTTCCCAACTTTAACCTATAATCCTATAGGAAACAAACACAAACGCCCATCGAGAATGAAAATATCGATGAAAAAAACGTTGTGACGTCGTGACGTTTTCAAAAACGTCCGTCACGTCGAAATAAATTCCGGGGAAGAATAACGTCGCGTCATTCTGTTTCGATCCTTCGAACTGAACACATCGCTAGAGAGTTTTCTATAGCAATTTTGCCTTTGCAAAAAAATTTATGAAGATGTCTGAAGCTGCTACTGCCGTTACCAGAACTGATGTCTACGCCTGTGAAGAGTGTGGAAAGACCTTTACGGACCGTCGGAACCGGAATCGCCATGTGCGCACCCAGCACGCCGCCGAAGAGAAGAAGACCCACGATTGTACCAACTGCAACAAGACCTTTACGAGGAAAGACAAGCTGGATCAACACCTGATGAAATGTTTGGAGATATATACATGTATGGAATGCGGCCAGGAGTTCAACCAACTACTCCATTTTAATCGACACAAGAGCGTTGCCCACCGACCAGTTCCTGTACCATCGAAAAGGAAGACTGATGAACCGAAGAGAGGACCACCTAAACAACCACGGACCACGACGACCACCCATTATGATGTTGACCCAATGGAGTTTGAAAAGAATATGATGTCTGAAGAAGAGCCAGATGAGATATTGACCGTGTACGAAGATAACTGGAGTTCTATTAGAACTCGCCACATGATGAACAGAAGAGTCCAGGACCAATATAACTACCGGATCAACGATGTGAACCTGAAGATGATGACTGATGAATTGATGACTACGATATTTCTGCCACAACAGCTAAGATTTAAAATTAATCTGAGTTTTGGTTTTATCCTGCGACACAACGAAACGAATGAACTGAAGTATTACCATCCATCACAAAACAACGCCCGGGTACTTGATGTTCCACAACTTGTATGCTGCCAAGAAGACTTTGAAGACATCCTTGATGATGTCATGGAAGAAGATATCCTAGAATGGGCCAAATTGAAACGACCCAACACCAAATGGCTTGTTGAGAGAGTTACCAACGTCACATTTTATGTGAATAAGCTGAAAGACCACCCAATTGGAATGGTAGAAGATCTTCCTGACTACATTCTCCAGAACAAAGCAGTAAATGCTTTGGTGAAAGATGAACATCACCAGTTTTATTATGATGATAACCTGTGTATTTTCCGCTGTTTAGCTTTATGGAGTGGTTCCAAAGCACACACATTGAATAATACAACAGATGCCATGTACAACAAGTATACAAAGAAGCCAAACAATGAATTCCGTGGAGTAACTTTAGCCGAATTATCTGACTTGGAGAAATGTTTTGAAGTAAATATCCAAGTATATGAACTTGTCAAGAATGATGATGACCAAATTGTTGCCAAATTAGTACAGAGATCTCACAGAAAGTATGAAGATACCATGTATGTGAACATTTACAAGAACCATTTTAGCTACATCATCGATATAGACCAATACTGCAAATCCTTTGAATGCCGCAAATGCGGCAAATTATGGCACACTGTGAAGAAATTAAATCGTCACGAGAAAACCTGTACAGATGAAGCCAATTACCAGTATGTTGGCGGTGTATACCATCCATCCCAGTCCATATTTGATCTGTTAGAAGATGAAGGTATAGAAGTATCTGAAGAGAAGAAGTTTTTTTCCATACCGTGCAACGTTTGATTTTGAAAGTTACTTTGTCAAATCCAGTCTACCTGCTGACAGTGATAAACTGATATGGGAAGCAGAACGCCGACCGTTGAGTGTTAGCATATGTAGTAATGTTCCAGAATACCAAGAACCGAAATGTTTCATTACAAATGGAAATTCACAAGAACTTGTTGAAGAAATGATGACATACCTCACAGCTATTTCATCTCATTGCCACCAACTGATGCAGACCTATCATGCTTGGACCTTGTTTAAACTCAGACAGAAAATTGATGAAACGCTGGAAGCGGAAGCCAGAGCTACTGGAGAAGATACATCCAAGATGCACCCTTTACAAAAATTGGAGAAGAAATTTCAAGATTATCTACAAGAGATGCCCGTCATCGGATTCAACTCTGGAAAATATGATATGAATGTAGTCAAGCGTGAACTGATGACATATCTGAAGAGACAGAATCCACTCAAGTTTGCAGTGAAGAAATCGAATAACTACATGTGCATCTCGACAGAATCTTTCAAGTTTGTTGATATTTGCAACTACCTCGCTCCAGGATTGGGCTATGACAAGTTTTTGAAAGCATTTGGCTGCTCCGTGACAAAGGGATTTTTACCATATGAATGGATCGACAGCTTGAACAAATTGGATCAAGACCACCTACCAGACCATGAAGCCTTCTACAGTTCTCTCAAGAAAGAAAATATATCCAATGAAGAATACCAGTACTGTCAGCATGTATGGAACGACCTGGAGATGACAACTTTCCGTAATTTTCTGATCTGGTATAATAACCGAGATGTAAAACCATTCCTTGAAGCAGTTGACAAGCAGTTTACTTTCTACCAAGAACGCCACATCGACATGTTTAAAGATGGTATCAGTGTTCCGGGCCTCACGTTGAAATACCTGTTCCAGACCATGAATGATGACACTTACTTCACATTATTTAACCAGAAGAATAAAGACTTGCATCACTTGGTGAAAGATAATATCGTTGGTGGACCTTCAATTATCTTCAACCGATACCACGAGAAAGATGTTACCCAAATCAGAGAAACAAAATATGGCAACGAAGCAAAACCATGTGGAAGTATTATAGGCTTTGATGCGAATGCATTATATCTTTGGTGCCTAATGCAAGAGATGCCAACGGGTTGGAGTATTAGACGTCGTGAAGAAAACCAGTTTAAACCAGAACATCCAATGAAGTATGGTAAAATGGCTGAACAATGGTTAGAGTTTTTATCCATGAGAGATGACATCCACATCAGACATCAGTTTAACGGAGCTGAAAAAATGATTGGTCGAAGACAGTTGCCTGTTGATGGTTGGTGCAAAGAGACACAGACTGTATACCAGTTCCATGGCTGCTTCTGGCACGGACATACCTGCATGAAAGATAAGAATGGCCTTCCTATCATCCATAACGAAGTCAGAGATAAACCGATGAAAGAACTGCTACAAGACACCCGTACCAATGCAAAGTACATCACCGATTTGGGCTATAAACTTATTGAAATCTGGGAGTGTGAGTGGAGAGAGATGAAGAAGACCGATGCCACACTCAAAGCCTTCCTGAAAGAGAACTTTTCAGACAAAATAGATGGTGCGATGACAGAGGAAGAAATACTGAACAAAGTGAAGTCCGGTGAACTGTTTGGTTTAGTCGAATGTGATATACATGTACCAGATCGCTTGAAAGAGTACTTTGAAGAGATGACACCTATCTTCAAGAATACAGATATTTCCATAGATGATATTGGTGAACACATGAAGGCCTTTGCCGAGAAGAATGGAATCATGAAGAAACCCCGTAGAAGTTTGATCGGAAGCTATGGAGCGGAAAAAATGTTATTTGCAACCCCTTTACTGCAGTGGTACCTCCAGCATGGTATTGAAGTTGATCACGTCTATCAATTTATCCAATATAAACCAAGAAGATGTTTTGAAAATTTTGGAGATGAAGTATCTGAAGCAAGAAGACAAGGAGATGTTGACCCTGACAAGTCGATCGTTGCCGACACCATGAAGCTGTTGGGAAATTCTGGATATGGCAAAACCGTCACCAACAAAGAGAAGCATCGACGTGTGTGCTATTGCGACGACGAAGAAGTTACCAAAGCTGTAAATGACATGTCCTTCAGAGCCTTGAATCCATTAGATGAAACATTATATGAAGTCGAACTCAACAAGAAGACCATCAAGTTGGATCTGCCACTTCACATCGGATTCTTTGTTTACCAGTATGCGAAACTCCGGATGCTTCAGTTCTATTATGATGTCATCGATACTTTTATCAACCGCCAAGATTTCGAATATGCTGAAATGGACACAGATTCTGCATATATATGTACTTCGTCACCATCCATAGATGAATTAGTGAAACCAGAGAAGAGAGTAGAATTTTACAAAGAGAATCACAAGTGGTTTCCATCAGAGTGTTGTGATTTCCACAGAGATGATTATGTGAAAACCAAATACGAAGGCAAAGAATGGCTGTCACCCTCATGCTGCCAAGAAAGAAAGCGTTTTGACAGGAGAACTCCAGGCTTGGTTAAGGTAGAATGGCAAAGAACCGGCATTGTTGGACTGTGTAGTAAAACATATTATTGTTTCGGAGCCACCAATAAATTCAGTTGTAAGGGAATCAGCAAACGCCACAATGATTTGACGAAAGACAGATATTTGCAAGTTTTGAAGACTCAACAAAGTGGATCTGGCATCAACCGAGGATTTGTGAGGAATGACAACACTATGTATACCTACCAGCAGAGCAGAGATGGACTATCATATTTCTACCCAAAACGAAGAGTTTTAGAAGATGGAGTTAGTACCATACCACTAGAGATTTAAAGAAGAAACAATTGAGTGAGTGTCATATTTTTCTACAACCTGAACCAAGTCTAGCTTTTGCCTACAAAAAAGTTCTATTTAGTTGACCGAAAAATTCCTAAAAAAAAAAAACCGAAATGGTTTTTAGGTGGTCTACTCAATCATATTAGGCTCATCAAATTTTTAAAGTCCTTTATGGCATTCTCTAAAGTCCTTTATGGCAGTCCTCATAAAGTCCTATATGGCATTCTCTAAAGTCCTTTATGGTAGTTTTTCTCTAAAGTCCTTTATGGCAGTCCTCATAAAGTCCTATATGGCATTCTCTAAAGTCCTTTATGGCATTCTCTAAAGTCCTTTATGGCAGTCCTCATAAAGTCCTACATGGCAAGTTTTTCTCAAGGTAAAAAGTCCTATATGGCATTCTCTAAAGTCCTTTATGGCAGTCCTCATAAAGTCCTATATGGCATTCTCTAAAGTCCTTTATGGCAGTCCTCATAAAGTCCTATATGGCATTCTCTAAAGTCCTTTATGGCATTCTCTAAAGTCCTTTATGGCAGTCCTCATAAAGTCCTACATGGCAAGTTTTTCTCAAGGTAAAAAGTCCTATATGGCATTCTCTAAAGTCCTTTATGGCAGTCCTCATAAAGTCCTATATGGCATTCTCTAAAGTCCTTTATGGCAGTCCTCATAAAGTCCTACATGGCAAGTTTTTCTCAAGGTAAAAAGTCCTATATGGCATTCTCTAAAGTCCTTTATGGCAGTCCTCATAAAGTCCTATATGGCAAGTTTTTTCTCAAAGTAAAAAGTCCTTTATGGCATTCTCTAAAGTCCTTTATGGCAGTCCTCATAAAGTCCTATATGGCAAGTTTTTTCTCTAAGTAAAAAGTCCTATATGGCAGTCTTAAAAAAAAATTCTAAATGGCAAGTCTTACAAGGCAATACATTTTTTCTAGTGTAAAGATTTTTCAATTTTTTCCATTTATTCTAATACAGAGAGTTTTTTCATCATTATCATCATCATCATGTTCCTGATATACTTTAGGCTAACCCTATTGGAAGTGGAGGATACTTCTTTAGTTTCATTCAAAACTTAGTTTCATTCAAAACTTTTTAGTTCCATTTATTTTTAAAAAATGTTGATTCATGGTATCTTTTAGGTTACACCTATTGGAACCAGATGATACTTCTTTACTTTTCAGTTTCATTCAAAACTTTTCAGTTTCATTCAAAACTTTTTAGTTTCATTCAAAACTTTTTAGTTCCATTTATTTTTAAAACATGTTGATTCATGGTATCTTTTAGGTTACACCTATTGGAACCAGATGATACTTCTTTACTTTTTAGTTTCATTTCATTTTTTTTAAAGTTGATTCCTGGTGTCTTTTAGGCTACCCCTATTGTATAACCAAAGGAATAAATCATCATCATCATCATTACTAAGAAATTCTCTGTTGGGAATATTTAAAAGAAATGAGAAATTTTTATGATAGAAAAACTAAATTGCTAAGTTGGACATGTTGTTTTCGTTTTTCTTTTTTGATGAACAAAAAAAAAATTCCCTTAAAGAGGATACGAACTGTAGGGGGTGGGAATGCACTCGAGCTATTTGACTTATCTCCATTGGACAGAGGTTTGTAGCTTGACCTGTCCCAAGCCAGTATAAAATGCAGAGGGCCATATCCTACAGTTTAAGGATCAAGATTGCAGTTTGATCGCCAAACTGACCAATCAGATCGAAGTTAATCAACCAATCAAATTTCTGTATTCTCATTGTGTTTCTTTCCCATTACTTTCTATACTAATTTTCTAAATTTTCCAACTTTAACCTATAATCCTATAGGAAACAAACACAAACCCCAACCAAGAATCAAAAACTCAATCAAAATTTGTTCAACTGGGGTGATGTTTTCAATCACGTCCGTCAAAGATATATAAGATTAGGCAAAGCATGGACTTGGCATCATTCACGATCGAACCATTGACCAGAGAAGATGTTCCGAATTGGCACCAAGCAGACTTATGCTAACGTCACCCAGTACCAGGGTGAACTGAAGATTCATCTCAGAAGATACTTTGAGGGAAAAGACCAGAAACCTTATCCTACGAAGACTGGTATTGCTCTATCTTTAGAAGAATGGAATGCCTTGAAATCTCAAATAGAAGAAGTAGATGCAGCCATCAAAACCCAACAAACAACTTTAACTGAAGACACTAAACCTACTAACCATGAAGACTTCAAAAAACCAAATCAAGAACCACCTTTGAAGAAGAAGAAGAAGATCACAGTGAGAATAACCAAACCACGACCATTGATCGTTGATGAAATTGATAGTGAACTCAGGCAAGTTCGCTTGCAGCATGAACTTTGCTTGGCATATGCTCATTATGTCGAAGAGAACGGTGACGCTGTAATGAAAGAAAAATGCTATGGATGTACAGTCGATCACCCAAGTCAGATTCAGCATAATGTATGCCTAATGATGTCTGAAGAAGAGAAGATTATAACATGTTTTAGTGACGCACTTGAAAGAGTTAACAAGAATGATGTTCATCTACTGTGGCACCATAATACTTCTGGAATGAATCCACCACCAGTACAGAAAGAATATGAAGATATGTTCGAGAAACCTCTCACAAATGAACAGAGACGTTGTATTATGGATTTGGTGATTGAATTTATGACCATCAAGAAACCTGTTACAATTGGATTCTAATTGAAGATGTAAATAGATGTTGTAAATAGATGATTTTTTATAAAAAGAAAAAAGAAGAAAAAAAGTATAAAATGAAGAAACAGGAAAAAAAGGTGGTAATGACGCTTAAGTTATTTGATGTTTATCTTCTTGACAAATATCAAACAAACTTAAACTGTCCCCAGCCAGTAAGTCAGAGGGCCACCAATTTTAAATATTTTTTTGGATGACAGGTCATATTGACCACCTCTCCAAAAGGTATAAAAGGGGAGTAGTCCCCACGTTCAGTGGGGGCCACCTCCCCAAAAGGTATAAAAGGGAAGTAGTACCCACATAGAACAACAAAGATGGATCCTCGTTGGAAGCATCCATTCACTTGTTTATTGTGTGGTCCCACGGGTAGTGGTAAATCATCCTTTGTAAATCGGGTTATTCAAAACATTCAAAATATTATATCACCTGTCCCAAGTCACATCATTTGGTGTTATAGTGAATGCCAACCATTATACAATACTTTACCCCAAGTAGAATTCGTAGAGGGTCTCCCTCAAGAATTAAAATCTGATAGTTTAGTCATATTGGATGATCTGATGCTCGATGCAGATGTTCGAGTGTCTAGATTATTTACTAAAGGTAGTCATCACCGTAACATTAGTGTGATCTACATTGTTCAAAATTTTTCGATAAAAATAAAGTCCATAGGACTGTAGCTCTCAATAGTCATTACATGATCTTGTTTAAAAATCCTAGGGATCGTTCTCAGATCTCACACTTGGCAGCACAGATGTATCCTGGTCATTCCAAGTTTCTGAGAGAAGTTTTTGAAGATGCCACTTCGACACCATATGGTTACCTTTTAATAGATCTCAAACAAGATACTCCTGAACACATGAGATTAAGAAGTCAAATTTTTCCTGGGGAAACCCAATATGTGTACCTCCGAAAAGTATAAAAAGGGAGCAACAATTCTGACTCGAGTCAGAAGCATGTCTGACCGTCTCAAGCGCAACATCGCTCTTCTCAAGGTTCTTATTAAATCGAAACCCGCACTCGTCAAATCCATACTAAAACATGCAGACAAAGAATTGATAACTTGTTTGTCTGACTGTGCCTCGAATATACTGAAGGGAGCAGTACCTCTGACCAAAGCTCAGAGAACCAAACTCGTTCGTCAGAAACAACTAGTGAGGGCAGTGGCAAACAAAGGTACCTCTGACAAAAAGAGGAGACAAATCTTGCAGAAAGGGGGATTCTTGGGGGCATTGCTACCTCCTGTACTATTGGGTGCTGTTAAAGGTATATTTGGATGATGGAATATGCAAAGAAGATGGCTTTGGTAGAACCAAGGTTATTGAACGTCTACAAGAGACTCCAAGACAACCGAATGAACTGGCTATTTCATCACTGTATAGAGAAATGAGAGATATTCTCGATGCCCCTTTTCTTTCGGCTGATGAAAAGATGACTCAATATAATCAAATTTTACAAAGATACTTGACATTTCAACAAAAGGTAATGGCTCCTCGACCAATTAAAGTCGAATTCGAGAAAGATAATAAAGACGAAGACATTCTCGATTCTGTACCTATGACAATGAAGAGAAAGGGCAAGTTGTTGTTGAATCGTATTAGAAGTGACCCAAATATATCTTGGAATGAGAAGGGTGAATTAGTCTACAAAGATCAAACAGTGGTAGGGTCGAATGTAACAGATCTTCTAAACGATTTACTTAGAAGACGAAAATCTTTCCAACCAAAGGGATGGGAAATGTTGGCCGAAGCTTTGAGAGATAGTAACATACCCCAAGAATTAATTGGTCATAAAGAACGTTGGGATTTTATGAAACAGGCACCGATAAAGTCGGAACCAAAACAACCAAAGAAAACAGAAACGCCAAAGTGGACAGAAAAAAGGTATAAATAGAGTTGACACTTGAACAAGGCAGTCATGGAAGCATTGTACTATGATTCTGAAGTGCCTGGTAGTTTTGGTGGTGTAGACGCTCTTCGTAGAGCGTCCAAGAAAAAACCCAAACAAGTTGTAAAATGGTTAGAGACTCAAGACACATACACTCTTCACAAACCTGTTCGTCGTACATTTCGTAGAAGAAAAGTAATAGTTAGTGGTATAGATGCACAATGGCAAGCTGACTTGGTAGATGTTTCAAACATAAGTAAATTCAACAAAAACATAAAATTTTTGTTGACATGTATAGATGTGTTTAGTAAATATGCCTGGGTGATGCCATTACAAAACAAACTTGGTGATTCCATCGTGAAAGCTTTTAGTAAAATTTTCAAACAAGGTCGTAAACCAGAAAAATTACAAACTGATCAAGGCAAAGAATTTCTAAACAGAAAATTTCAGAATTTTCTCAAAGATCACAAAGTCGACTTTTTCACAACACAAAATGTGGAAACAAAATGTTCCATAGTAGAAAGATTCAATAGAACTTTGAAAACCAAAATGTGGAAATATTTTACCAAGAATGATACACTAACTTTTCCACTTCAAAACTTGGTGAAATCATATAATCATTCTCATCATCGCAGTATAGGTATGGCCCCCATCGCCGTGAACTTTGAAAATCAAGAAGAGGTTTGGCAAAGGTTGTATGGGCAACCCATAAAACACAAGACACCAAAGTACAAAGTAGGAGACAGAGTGAGAATCAATAAAGTTAAGAAAACTTTTGAGAAAGGTTATTTGCCCAATTGGACCGAAGAGTTATTCACAGTAGTAGCCATCAAGAAAGGACATCCAGTCACATACATGTTACAAGATGATAATGGAGAAATACTGAAAGGGTCATTCTACACTGAAGAGCTTCAGCGAGTTTCACATAAAACTATTTACAAAATCGAACACGTACTCAAGAAACGTGGTCGAGGTAAGAAAAGGGAATTGTTCGTAAAGTGGTTGGGATACCCAACTTCGTTCAATTCGTGGATCAAACAGAGTCAGCTCACCTATAAAAGGAAGTGAACCTCTGAAGTTTCTTCAAAATGGAAGAAGGATCGAACGGTTCTTGGCCTCTGTTTGGTAAAAGAATTCCAAGGAGCGAGATCACTTATTTTTCACAAATAATCATTTTGTATATCATCATCATTACCAGAGTCGTTAATCTCACTCTCGAAAACACAGACAGCAAGTTGTGGACTGCTCTCTTGAGTAGTAGCATAGGATATTTGTTACCAAATCCAACCATTAAGAAAAAGTAATGTTTTATTTGACTCTACCAAGTAATAGTTCTATGAACGTGTTTCCAGAAAACACGTTGACTACGTACACCACTCAGTTATCACAACCAGTGAATCTCACGGGAGAATGGGAAGTAGGTCTGGCAGAGATTCAGTATCCAAATACTTGGTTCAATATTCGTGGAGAAGAAGCTTTCGTTACAGTGTTCTGGTCTTCGAAAAAGAATTACCGACTTACTCTCAAGGAAGGTCGTTATTCGGATCCCATTGATGTGATACGAGCTATCAATGGTGTTAAAGAATTACTCTTGCCTCGTCACGATAAGGTAGCTTTTGAACTGGATAGAGTGACTGGTAAAGTTCGTATCACGGTACGTGATGGAGTCGTGGTCACATTGAGCCCTACTCTTCAAAATATTTTGGGATTTAATGAGTGTGTTTTTAAATCAGGAACTTACAATTCTTCCAGAGTTGCCGATGTCAACCAAGGATTTTATTCACTCCATGTATATTGTGACTTGGTTCGTGACCAAGTCGTAGGAGATACAAGAATACCACTTCTTCGTATCGTCCCCGTACGTGGAAAATATGGGGATATCATCTCTAAAACATTTGAGAATGTGTATTGTGTACCAGTAGAACGAAAAAATTTCAGTACCGTCCAGGTGTATATAAGGGGTGACACAGGAGCCATAGTACCATTCGAGTTCGGGAAAGTGACAGTGACACTTCATTTCAGAAATCGTAGATCTCTTCATTTCACATAAACATGACTTACTGTTGTAAGTCCAAATTATACGAAGAATATTACACGAAACAAGCTGGAAATGGTCTACCGGCTTTTTCTGGAGCTCAAATACAGAGAGGATATGGTTTGGGAAGTATATTGGGAGGACTGAAGAATATGGTGTTACCTTTATTGAAAACTACAGCCAGGACCGTGGGAAAACAGTTATTGAGAAAAGGAGCAGCCTTTGCCGAAGATGTCATTGAAGGGGAAAATGTAAAAAAAGGCAGCAATCAAAAGAGTCAAAGAGGCTGGTGCAGGAGCTTGGAATGAAGTGGTTGGTGGTTCAAAACCACCCGGTAGGAAAAGTATAAAAAGGCCCGCTCCACGCAAAACTAGCAAATCGACAAAAAGAAGGAGAACTGTTCAGACCCAAGACCATCTCGGTGCATGATGTCTCTCATTAATGAAAAATCTTGTGAGTGTGTCAACAGCGAACTCGACTTGTTTTCCATACCACCAACACAGACTAGTGTGGAACATGGGCAATGGGTAGAACACAGGCCTTTGGCGACTATACGAAACAGTGGTCCAATAGAATTCCACATTGCAGGATTAGGAGATGATTATTTGAATTTGGCACAGACATACTTGTATGTTAGAGCAACGGTTGTAGATTCCAATGGGGCATCAATTGCACCCGATGCCAAAGTGGGCCCAGTCAATTTATGGATGCATTCCTTATTTAATCAAATCGATATCAGCTTGAATGAAAAACTGGTATCTACTTCCAACAACACTTATCATTACAGAGCTTTCATAGAAACTTTGTTGAGTTATGGACCAGCTGCCAAGAAGTCACAACTGACTAATGCATTATGGTACAAGGATACGGCCGGACACATGGAAGATTTGACAGATGATAACAAGGGATTTCTTCTTCGAAAGAAATTTATAGAGAAAAGTAAAATCGTGGACATGACTGGAAGATTAGATTTGGACATGCTTTTCCAAACTCGTTACTTGCTGAATGGAGTTAATGTTCATGTTAAAATGAATAGAGCCAAAGATGCTTTCGCATTGATGGCCGATACCGCTACATACAAGATCAAAATTCTAGATGTATCCATGTTTGTACGCAAAGAGAGACTCCAATCATTCGTGAGAATGGCTCACGAGAAAGCACTAACAAAAGCAACTGCAAAATATCCTATCGATCGTGTGGAAACCAAGGTGTTTTCAGTGCCGAAAGGAAATCTGAGCATTACACAAGAAAACTTATTTTTAGGCCAACTACCTAAACGCATCGTAGTGGGATGTGTAGACAACGATGCTTTCAATGGAAACTTTTCAAAGAATCCATATAATTTCAAGAACTACAAAATCAATTACTTGGCATTGTACGTGGATGGGCAGCAGATTCCAGCCAAACCATTACAACCTAGATTCGAACAACAAGAAGTGGCGAGATGTTATGCAACTCTGTTCCAAGGAACTGGACAAATGTATGAGAATGAAGGAAACCACATCAGCCGAGAAGAGTACATAAATGGATACACCCTATTCGTATTCGACCTGACTCCAGATCTATCACATGGACAACACTTCGATCTGGTGAAGAAAGGAAACTTGAGACTAGAAGTCCATTTCGAAAACCCATTACCAACCACAATCAACGTACTGGTGTATGCAGAATTCCAGAACATCATAGAAGTAGATAAGAATAGACAAGTAATCTTCGATTACTCAACATGAACACGTTGCAGTTAGAGAATGCACTTCGATCAGATAGTTGTTTGAAGAGAATATGTTTGGGTGTATTTTCAAGAAACAAATTACCAAGAAGATTACCAGATCACAGACCAGTGGCTTTGATAGCCAACACGGATCCAGACCACAGAAAAGGAGAACATTGGGTGGCTCTCTTTGTGAGTCACCACAACGCAGAATACTTTGATTCCTATGGATTACCACCACAACACAGACCATTCGAGAATTTCCTGAAGAAGAATTCCAGATATTGGAAGTATAATACGAAACGCCTTCAAGGACCATTACCATTGTGTGGACAATACTGTTTGTTTTACTTGAAACATCGCTGTCGCGGTGTACCGATGGAAACCACAGCCAACATGTTTACCACTGATCTAATGGATAATGATCTGTTGGTTAATGACGTCATAGCGGAAACCAGCCACTAGATGTCGCTGCATTGAAGGAAAACTATAAAAAAACTGGTGCACTTGGTGTTCAGCTCATTTGTGTTTCGACAGCCAAAGAAGAAGGATGTCTACTAATGTGACCGTCTTCAAACTTAACAACGATTTACAGATTCAACTGTTCAAGAACGACGTTGGGTTCCAGTTTACCACCAGAGATTGGGAACAAGTGACCAAAGCAGTGGATATTGCAAAGAAGAGAAGTCTTGAAATAGGAGAACCCAAACCAAAAAAAAAAGAAAGAAAACCAAAGAAGAATGAAGATAAAAAGGATTGAAGAATGTTCACTATTCCATGTTTGATCAGGATGGCACTAAATGATTATCAATCAAGAAACCAAGAAACAAGAAATCCAAGAGACTTTGTAGAGAGAATGAGCGTTTCAACAAAGGCCACCAAAACACATCAAGTATGCATTGGAGGAAAATCGTCTCAAGACATTTCAATTCATGTTACAAAGTGAAAGTGTGAAAACCCCGAATGAGCTGACAAAAGCTGGATTCTTTTATTTGGGGACAGGAGACAGAACTCAATGTTTTCATTGTGGTATTATTGTTCGTTTCTGGGAAACAGAAGATGATGTTATAGAAGAACACAGAAAATATTCTCCAGACTGTTATTACATTCATAATTTACCACCTGAATTCATGGACGTTAAAAAAGAAGAAATGGCCATCAGAGAAGAAGAAGAAATGGACACATCATTTCAAGAAGAAGAAGATTCATGGAGGACAAAATGTAGTGTGTGTTTATTAGCTGAAGCCAATGTCGCTCCGCGACCATGTAACCATTTGTGCCTGTGCAAAGACTGCTGTAAACCACTCAGAAGATGTCCAATCTGCAGAAAGACTGTTTATGAATATCTGACAATCTACATACCATAAAAAGATGTATTTTTGTTGTTGAATAAAAGAAATTTAAATTTATATTTAGTGTTGTTATTTTTTAAAACTTTCCATCGAAGTACAAAGAAAAATCAAAATGAGGGATAGTAAATTAGACCTCGTACGACACATCTGTTGGGTAGATCCTTATTTATTTTATTATTTAAAATCATGTAGTTAGGGGGGTCATTTAAAGAAATTGCTAAATATAGACCCTAACAATTAGTTAGGGGGTCAGTTAAGGATGTTGCTAAAAATAGAGCGTAGGAATTTATAAAAATATAGTTCCAAGTAGAAGCAGAGGATTCTGGGTAAATTTGTCCTATAGCACTACGTGCTACTCTTAATAGGGAAATAAAACGTCATGGGATCCAAAAAAAAAGAATTCTTAAAGAATTCGAAAAAAAAAAAAATACAACTTGATGGGTTTATTTGGGTAATTAAATGAGGATTCTGGGAAAATCCGAACCAGAAAATTACTCCACTTCAATCGAATGCACCCCTTGTACCCCTTAGTACTATAGCACTACGTGCTAAGCCGATCAATTGGGGAAATAAAGTCAATTTCGGTGATTTCGGGTGGATTTTGGTGATTTGGATGGATTGTCGGGTTGTTTGTGGTAATTAGATTTACTCTTCTACAAAGGAACACACCCTCAAAACATACCCCGTCCTATTACAGAACAATTGGGTAACATAACAATCACGTGCTACCATAGAAACCAAGATGGCGGCTTCCAGTATACGAAATGGACGACGGAAACACGTATCACCCTAACAACACGCGCTGCGCATGCGCACTAACACCACGTATCACTATGGAGATGACGTCACAACATGGCCGCTCACGCGGGTTACCATGACAACACAACATGGCGCCACTACGTCACGTGACATGACGTAACTTCCGGGGTCATCCACCGGGGTCATCCAAATGGGGTGTCCGGGTACATGACATACTACTCACCCCGTCTTTGTGTTTGAATTCCAAATATTCGGGAACATTAATTTGGACCATCGTCCGTCGGGCAGATTTACCAAGTAGTATGCCTAAGGACTGAATAATTGCTGAACTCCCATAGTAGTACCAAATGGATTCGCATATTATTCGGTCGACAAAGTTTTATAAAATTAAATCATCCAGGGTGTCACAGATTAACTAGGGTTAATTAAATCATAAGAGCATTTACTGTGTATAAATTCTTTAATAAAATAGTTCCCTATAAACAATGGATTATAACAAAATTGTTCTTTGGCGAATGCTTGAAATAATTAGGATCACTACGCAAGCAAGATTATCGTATGATCTGCAAAACACTTTTTTACATAAGACATGTCAGAATATGTTTTAAAAAAAACCCATTTGTTTCAATCTTGTGAAGATTGTATTCAGTCCCTTGATCGAGAAATATGTACACCGCGGCTGAAGATTTATTCTATAAATTTATCATTGAAAGAAGGAGTTACTTGGAGGTATTTTCCCGTGAACATCAGTTAGTCACGTGGCAATGAAAAGCTATACTTAGTATCTCGTGCGAACGAGATAATTATCTCGTGCGCACGAGATAATTATCTCGTGCGCACGACTTATTATCTCGTTCGCACGACTTAGTATCTCGTGGGAACGAGATAATTATCTCGTGCGCGCGACTTATTATCTCGTGCGCACGACTTATTATCTCGTGCGCACGAGATAATTATCTCGTGCGCACGACTTAGTATCTCATGCGCACGACTTATTATCTCGTGCGCACGAGATAATTATGTCGTGCGCACGACTTAGTATCTCGTTCGCACGACTTAGTATCTCGTGCGCACAGATAATTATCTCGTTCCCACGAGATACTAAGTCGTGCGAACGAGATAAAAAAAATATTTCCAAGGTCCAAAACCAGCCACCGTACTATACAGACTAGCCTATAACAAAATGTACCATTAGTTAACATTTTACCCTTACTAACACCAGACTGTTGCCTCATTATTGCCAGATTGCTATAGCAAAAAATGAGGCAATAATCTGGCATTTCAATTGATGAGGAAGAAACTTGAAATGGTGTGTTCTTCCCCACTTCTTATGCAAGATATGTGTGTCTCATGTGAGAAGGTCATGTGGGATAGATATCTATCTCACATGATCCACGTGACCGGCTTATTGGCATATTTAATGAGCGCACTAGCTATTTTATCATCGCACGTTCTTCCATAAACAAACAACATGGCGTCACGTTTCGGAAATATTAGCAGACGAACGTTTGTCGAAGAAAACAGAAATAAAAACACAGACCGCAAATCCAAAGGACACTTTACGAAATTCTCGTCGAAAAGTTATACGAATACATTGCAGAATTCATAATAAATGTCCGTCAGCGGAATGTGTCCATGTTCATTTCGCTACAAATCTTTAACCCCTGTCTTGGTGGCGTTTGGGATTTAATTTCGTGGTGTAGTATATACCTGCGGTATTTACGGAACATTTATGCGCTCTTCCGATAACCAAATCAGTTTTTTCAGAAAATGGACAACAAAATTGTTCGATATAGCTGCACGTGCCTCTGGATTACTTTTGATGACGTCAGAGTGTTTTGCAGGGGGGAGAAAAATTATCTTTGATGGGGGTTGGGGTGAGATAGGGAAATCGCACCCTCCGGACAAGATATTTGGTCCAGACACTCGGCAAGCCTCGTGTCTGGCCCAAATATCTTGCTCTCGGGCGGGGGGGGGGGGGGGGGGGGCACTAAAAATGTGCAAGACGTTACGTCCTATTTTTTATTCAGCTCCTTTTTACACCCACCCACCCCTACGTGCAAATTTTCTACTACCGTTCTCACCCACCCCCCACTCTCCCATTAAAATCCAAAATAAACTTATAAACTTAGTAGGCATAGCTGTCTTTAGGGGGGGGGGGTCATAATGTTCTTAAACTGTTCCCACCAATTTAAACCTCTGTGGGCTGTTGTGTGCCCCAATCTACAAATGACAAGCTGTTCATTATCAGGCTTGGCCAGAGCAGGTGTACATATACGGGAACAAATTTTCATTTGAATTGTTCTGTCAGTATTCTCAGGTGTTTGCTACTTTCCTCTTCTGTCCATACAAATTCTATTAATAAATAAATAACTTGGGTTGAATTTAGTGCATCAGAGAGAATTTTCCCAAAATATTGTCTGCACATTTTCTACATTTCGCAAAGGACACCCACCCCCTACTAACGTCTGACATTTTCCCAGATTAAGCCCAATATTCTTACATATAAATCCTCCTGATGTTGTATTTATGTTAAGAGTGTGATGTACAACATCATCTTTAAGGTTTGAAACACAAATGATGGTATATATTAGCTGATATAGTGATGTATTTTTAAAAAATTGAAAAAATTGCACAAGTTGGAAATGCACATTTTTGGTGCACTCAAGAGACCCACCCACCCCCACGTCACGTCTTGCAAATTTTTGGTGCCCCCCCGCCCCCGCCCTGCCTCGGGTGAGATTTCCCGGCAAAAATGAGAAGTTTTTGTTATTAAAGAATTTATTTGGAAGTGGCGTTTTCGATTCGTGTTTGGGAAATGGTTAATAATGAAATGTGACCCCCGTGAAGACTTACACAGGTGGTTCTGACAAATTATAGTGTCTGCACGTTTTTGATTACAAAGCATCTAAAATATGAAACAATTCCTCCAGATGATTAGAAAAAAAACATGGTTTCTTTGTGAATAATTCGTGGCATGACAAGGGAATTAGAATACTTTGATCTTTACCGAAGCATGTCAATCACCTTGCTTGTAGATATTTTATGTAATGAACGTGCTGGTGGTACATGTATCTCGTAATTACAGTTCTGATGTTTTGAAATTTTATCTTACCAAGGTAATTGCTATGCATTGTCAACAGTTATGGATCACAGTTATTTTATGTTTGACGCGGTTATTATTTCCTGTCAACTGAAATAAAAATGATGAGTCTCAATCAATAAGTGTGGTGCAATCAAATAAGTTTCCTTGTTCTCTCAGTGGGTATTCCTAAACTAAAAACAACAGAAGTTGTGAACGATTTCAGTCAGTTTAAGGCTGGGCAAAGCAAAGTCGGGAAAAGCTGCAAGTAAACAGAACACCACAGTTAGCCCTTTTACCTAACACGATAGAAAGTCATTAATGATTCTGTCAAATCTGGTCTCGATTGATAAATATTTCTTGCTTTGATTTAACCCTTTACCCAACGTAACGACCAAAACCGGTCAGCGTTATTCACAAAAATAACCAATTAATTTTCATTATTTTTTTCATTTTTTGTCTCAAAAACATAGGTTATGACCCCTCATTGGAACGAGCTCGTCGAGCTCGTTCCAATGAGGGGTCATAACCTATGTTTTTGAGACAAAAAATGAAAAAAATTAGTTATTCAAGAATTTTGTTTGTAAGTGTCGTCTGCTTTTCATGTTAGGTAAAGGGTAAAAGAAAATTAATGGTTATGGTATTTTTAGATTTAATTCTCTGAAATATTTCAGTTGTGATGGAATGAATCCCACTTATGGAATCCCTTTTAGGGAATTCCCATAGAATCACTTTTTGGGCGACGTCTGTGGTTATAGAATCCCTTTTTTGGAGATGGGTATAAGAGTCAAAAAGGAGTCAATCGTTCGAGTAATTACTGGATAGCTTAATTGCTGGACAAGATTCGAGCTACTCGAGTAATATCTGTTCCTGCTCGATTGTCTTTTTGGGTTTAAGAATCATATTGGAATTCGTTATACATAAGGGAGATAATTCTGTGTAGGTAGATATAGACTATGAGAAATGAAGCAGTATGATTGTTGGAAGGAAAAGGGTGGTACCAGTGGCCCAGCTAGACTGCTAGGATAGTCAGAATAGCGTCTGCAATAGTAGGCAGGGGCAGACTAGGTTGGGAATGTAAAACTGTTCCATGTTAAAGGTTCGTCCGCTTTTAGAGAGTACCTCTGAACTACAAGATGGAAGATGCCATTATTGGTTACAATACAGTGTTTTCGTGGTAAACAGCGCCTCTAGTGGTTGACACCCAACCTTTCATGGAGGATAAAAGCTTCCTGCTTTATGCAACTGGTGGAAAGTGAACTGAGCTTGTAAGTGTGAATAAAATATTAAAGTGCATGTTTTGAAAAAATTATAAAATATTGGTGATAACTGCCTTCTGGAAAGTGTGAGAGAACATTAAAATTGGGTGGGGGCAAGTAAAAGTAGGTCTATTTTATTGAGTGCGAAACTGGACAGGAGTACAGGAAGCACTAATTTTGAAGGCAAAAATCCCATGGCAACCAATACATTTTTTTGGTATATTTTTTTCATGAGGTGATAAATTTAGTGGATATAGGGTTGTTTTTCCGAAAATGTGCTTGATGAGGTGGAGAGAGATTAAAAGGTTTGTACTGTCTTCAATGTAAAAAAAAACACTGTATTGTAACCTATTTAGAACTCGTCAGAACGGACCAGTAGCTAAAAAGTAGCATCACAAAGCTAAAACTGTTCTAACTTAAAGGCTCTTCTGCGCTACTGGAGTATACTCAGGAAGTATCGAACGCACCCCCAGGAGACCTCTCGGTCCTATAACACTACGTTCTACCCTTATAAGTAGGATTCTGGGGGAATCCTTCCTAAAAATAAACAAAACTGGAGGCAGGGGTAGTGGTGGGAGTATTAAAGGATTTGGCGGAAATCACATTTCTGCCTAGCGGTTAACACCCCGGGAAGGGGCACGTGTGTCTCCAATTTTCGACCAGCGAGTTAACCAAATTACCGTCCGGATACGGATACTCCGGCTTCCTCCACCCGTAAAACTGTCCGACACGAGGTGACTCTGGCTGTCGAGAGTGTCATAAACCCAAGTAAATAAATAAACTCCTGTTAATTTTTTTTTTATCAGATTGCCATGTATACAAAAAGAGAGGTAAAAAGGGGACAGGTGGCTGCACCTGTGTCGAGGGGGCCCTACTCCCTGTTGGTGAAGATACTGTTGCACACACACTCTCTCCCTCCCTCCCTCTCTCTCACTCACTCTCTCTCCCTCCCTCTCTCTCTTTCTATCTCTCTCTCTCCTCGTCTCCCTTTCTTAGGGGGGTGGGTGATTAGGCTTTTTTCGATTCGAAAACAAAAAACAGTTAGTTGTTTTCTTCCTGGAGATAAAATGGATCCGTGTTTGCTTTCTTCCCGCATGGATCCGTCACTGGTTTTTCTTGTCTTAGGCAAAGCCCGCAAAATGTTATAAATCCCCAATTACAGATAGTTGAGCATCCATATATTGTGAATCACCTTTGTCAATGCATGTTGTTTCCAGGATACGAACTCGAGCTACTTTCCTGCTGAATCCTTACAAGATTTTTTATGTTTTTTTGCCGTTGTCTTATTATTCCGTTTTGTTGGCCTCCGTCTGGAAGACATTGTTTCAATTAATGGTGATTTCACAAAGATGCTGAAGACACTGATTCGGTAATTGGTGTCTCTGTCTAGAATGAGACCGAGGACATTAGTGTTTCTCAATCGATTAAAATAGATGCCTCATTGTCAAAGAGTTCTGTCTGGGTGACCTTGTCAACACCCTAACAGCGACTAGGACGAGTATGACAACAACATAAAGGACCTTGTGAATGACATTTCGAAGATGGCTTATATGGAGTGTCGTAGGGGTTGGACCCGCAGGACCCGCATTGCGGGGGGGGGGGGGGGGGCTAGAAGGGGGGCCTTCTTGAAGGACGTCCCAACGCTGGAAGAAAGAGGGAAAGAGAGAGAGAGAGAAAGGAGAGAGAGAGAGAGAGAGAGAGAGAGAGAGAGAGAGAGAGAGAGACTGTGTACCAAATACACATAATATCAAACTCTCACTCCCACACGACGTACTCTTTGTACCCTTTACTTAACGTAACGGCCAAAACCGGCCAGCGCTATTCTCAAAATTCGCCAATTAATTTTCATTATTTTTTTCATTTTTTGTCTCAAAAACATAAGTTATGACCCCTCGTTGGAACGAGCTCGTTCCAACGAGCGGTCCTAACCTATGTTTTTGAGACAAAAAATGAAAAAAATTAGTTATTCAAGAATTACTTATATATTAAAATGAAATCACTCCATCGGCCCGTATGTGAGTTATTTCTGACTATCACTCAATGAAAAAACTTGAGGGGTGGGTGTCAGGCGGTGCAACTAAACGCCGGACACAATCCATCATAACCGAACACAACCAAACATAAATTAATGGGACAAGTAATAATAGTAATGGAATGTTGATTAAATATTGAATAAATAGGTACTAAGGCCCCTAATCAGATTTAAACTACGAGCAGGATAAGGGTTTTAATCACGAGGCTCTGCCGAGTGGTTAAAACTCTTATTCTACGAGTGGTTTAAATCTGATGACAGGCCCTAGTACCCGTTTGTTTTATTTATACGTTGCTCTTAATAAATAATCGACTTTGTCACTTAAAACGGGGAACAAAACCCCGATACTTTTCTTTCTATCGCAAACTCATGGGTTTATTTTGTTTATATCTGCGACGGTGGGCAGTACTTCCGGCTGCACGTGAATGCTTGATTGACAGCTAGACACATCGTCAAAGCTTATTGAATTTACCTTGCTTATTCAGTCAAATTATTATTAACAATTCTTAAATTTTATTTTAAATATTTAATTGTAGGTATTTTAAATTTAATAAGTCATTGCACGTTGCTGATGGTGCCGAAAAACGTCCTTTGTTAAATGAAACATCGCGAAGTGTGAATGTATCGAAGTCGGCAAATTGGATCACCTCAAAGGTCAAGTTGGATGTAGTTCCTACTGTAGGTGTAAATGTTTGAAATTGAATTCCCATTGAAAACGTTTTAACCACAGTAGAAGCTTTTGACCGGCTGTGGGGTTAAAAGCTAAAATTTAACATACAGACTTTTCACGGGTAGTAACATAGGTGAGCATATCATAAAAAAAAACTGTTATGGGTAATTTGTTTTTCATCAAAAGTTCAATAGAAGGTCACTGACCAAACATCCACCGACGAAGGTGGAAAATTTGAAGTATTTTTTTAATTTTTTATTAGGGTTTAACGACACATTAACAGCCAGGGTCATATCATGTCGGTGACAGTTTTACGGGTGGAGGAAGCCGGAGTACCCGGAGAGAACCACCGAACAACTACGAGCAGCTGTCAGCTCTCCAACATCGTAACTCTGAACTCTGCACCGCGGCACAGGCAGGGTTAGATTGGTTGAAGACATGCGCACCTTCGACGTGCAGTACACCTTAGCACACAGCGTCATCGTGCCCCCACGTAGGCAATCGAGGTTAAGTGCCTTGCCCAAGGACATATCGCGGGAGCGCGAATCAGTCGCTGAAATGGTCACCCATCCAACTACTAACCGCGCTCGACGTTGCTTAACTTCGGTGATCTGACGAGAACCGGTTACCGCGACGCCACCACGCCCCCAATTTGAAGTATTAAAAACACTAGAAATTTTCTAAATAGATAAAGGGCAAAACAATCGTGAAAAGAAAAAGTTATTGCTTCCATCATCTGTATACACGTTGTACACCTTGTACATCTAGCCACGTAATAACATTTCGTTTCTGTACATTAAGAAACTGTAGCAGGAGTTTATTACACCTTGAAGGCACCCAACATCCAGACATTCAATTGTTTTTTTAATATAAGGCTAAAAATGTGTTTTGCTTCTCAGGCTATCCCTCATTGGACATTTTTATTGCCTTTCAGTGTCTTCCAATATTAGTACAAACTCAGGGAGATTCAAAATTTTTTACATTTTTTGATTGATGCATATTTATTTAGTTGCGTCTCCAATATGTTTGCCTTGTTACAATTTATGGGAGAGTGCCTATAGGCACTCTCCCATAAATTGTAACGAGGCAAATCCCCATAGATTAAATACTTTTACTTCGAAGATAATATTTAATTGTTTATTTATTTATTGGTGTTTAAAGTCACATATTTTTGCACAATGGCCAATCGTGACCGTGACAGTTTTACGGGTGGAGGAAGCCGGAGTACCTGGAGAGAACCACCGAGCATCGACGAGCAACTGTCAGTTCCTCAACATTCTAACTCTGTTCAAGCTCAGCTCAAGCAGGGTTACAGCGGTTGAAGACATGTGCACCATCGACGTGCAGTACGCCTTAGTGGACGGCGTCATCGTGCCCCCATGTTGGCAACCCGGATAAAATGCCTTGCCCAAGGACACAACGCGGGTCGTCCCGGACGGGGATTGAACTCGGGACCTCTAGCATAGAAGTCCAACAGTCTACCACTGAGCCACCGGGCTCCCTCAAAGATAATATGAAGCGCATCGAAAGAATATGAAGCCTTTAAATTGCATTTCAGAGGAATGTTTCATTTTTCAAATGAATAGTGGATTTATTTGTACAAATATGTACTGTCTATATTTCTGTGTGTAAAAAGCCAGCCGAAATACGGTCTCTGTTTGCTCAGTTTTTGCAAAAGAAAAATAAAACTTAAAAATATCCCCCCCCCCACCCCACCCCACCCTCACTATTTGAGAAAAAAATACCTGGGAGTTAATTAGTTTATTTTGTGTGGCCCAAATAGCTCTGTCAAAATGATGTTTTCCGGCATCTTTATATACAATGCACATCTTCAATATGTGGATAACAATGCCCCAAAGTTTCAAATCTTTACGTTCAAACTGTAAGAGGAGTTGCTTACACCATAAGTCGAAAAAGGACAATAAATGCACCAAAAATGATTTTTCCGTCATCTGCATATATATATTTGCTACACAACTTAAATGTTTGTTAAACCATGTCATAAAGAATTCAATTTTCTGTATTAGAAACTTTAACAGGAGTCGATTATAGTCATAAAAGGGTCAATATTCTACACTAGAAACTGTAACTGCACTGCCAAAAATATAGGTTCTCTTTAGAACCAAAACTGGTTCTAATCTTGTCCCTGAGATGGAACCAGCTCGGTTTAAACAGTATTTATTTCAAATCAAATAAATTTACCAAGATTTACCAACCATTTTAACAGAATATTACATGAACTGAAGTAGATTCAGCACTAAACTTGGGGCTTATTCAACGCAGTCGCCAAACATTTTGAAACAAAAGAGATATGAACTGTTGGCATATCGAACCAGTTTTGATTCTGTAGAGAACCAAAACTGGTTCGATATGCCAACTGTTCACATCTCCTTTGCTTAATAATGATTTGAGGCAACCTCGTATAAGCTCTAAACTTACGACTGAAACCCCGTCAATTTATGTTTAATTCTGTTAATATTTAATGTTAATCTTTATAAATTTATTTGATTTGAAATAAATACTGTTTAAACAGAACTGGTTCCATCTCAGGGACAAGATTAGAACCAGTTTTGGTTCTAAAGAGAACCTATATTTTTTGCAGAGTGGAGTCCATCATATCACGAAAAAGGCACCGAACACGACTAGCCATTCAAAATCTTCAAAGCAGGTAAAGGGCCATCTGTACACATGTTGCCTCATTAGAAATCCTTCGATTCGATTCGAATCCGAATCGATTCGGGTCTATTATTCTAAATCGAAACATGGCCAAGAAAATGTTTCCCTTGATGCGATTCTTTATAACATTACCTCCCCTTAATTTGGTAAAGCTGTTCAGACATTTAACACTGAGAGAGATAGGAACTTCATATAAAAACTTATTTTTTTTAATATTCGTGTGTTTTTATCGTCGATGTGCGCATCATTTCACAAACTACAGTTCTTTTCCTGTGGCGTAGTATAAGCAAATAAAAGCTATCTTGTTACACTTTTTTCCCCAATCAATTTGAACATGGGACAATTGTTCCCAGTAGAAACCCATTTAAAAAATAGAAAACTGCCTTTTCAGACCCTTTTGGTGATCTATAACTTTTTTTATATTCATTGTATCAACAGTGTGCGCATAGATGCATAAAATACAGACATTGTTCTTTTTAATAATCTAAAAGTCTGTCAGATGCGGTTTTCCAATTTTTTTCCTCTGATGAATTAAAACTTCCAAATTGCTATAAAAACACATTCTCGGACTGTACAATAACGCAGAGATGGATGAGAAATTACATAGTAATTGCTTCAATTGGTATCGCTATTTCACACCTCATTGTCATTCATCCACGCACATCAAGTCTCAGAAATTTCACACCTCACCACCCACATTCACTGCCTTCTTAACCTCAAGTACAGTAATCTCCAGGGAGAAAATTTTAGCGCAAGATTTTATTTTAATCAATATTGTTGGGTATGCGAATCTCGAATCAAATTCTGAGCGTCTTGAAGATGACCGATAAGGGGGGGGGGGGGGGGTAAATCGGATTGTTCCGACTGTCAAGGCTCAAGTCCCGACTGATAAAATATTCCAGCTACATCATCAAGGCATGCCTTCCCGAGGAAGGCATGCCTTGATGATGTAGTTGGAATAATACAGGAACGGGTGCGAGACCTACCAGCACTAAGCACTACATAGGACTCTCCGCAAGCAACAGCTCATCGTCAACATTGTTTGGAAACTTTAACCCTAACTATGACTAATACCGAGCTATATTCCCGTCTGAAGATTCGAAGGGAAACGAATCGAGCTGCTGATTGCTGATTTCGAACCGAATCGAATATCAACTTACGATTGGAAATCAAATGGAATCTCGAAGTTTTGCATGGCCCATCAGTCTGTATTTACTGTGGTAAACAAATTCTGCTTCACTGGTAAAACTGGACGAGGTAACCAACACCTGGAACGAACGTCCTCTAAAGTGGGAAGCTTAGGAGTAGGTGTAAAAGGAGAGTTCCAAATCACTTGTACATGTACATGTACAAAACACGCACACGATGTGTTCACCAACGTGGAATTCAGTGTTAAATCACACGCTTGTTCACAAAAACTGTACAGTGATTTAGAATCCCTCATGTACAGTCAGTGACTCCTAGATCGCGCTTTTAGCGTTCAAATACTCGTGGTGAACGCATCGTGTGCGTGTGTTGTACATCTTCAGTTGTATCGTGTACGTGATTTTTGGTCTACGTTCGCATCGCAGATCAGACCCACCGATCCATCGTCGGCGAACGCGAGCGAAAGCATAAGATTCTGGTTCATCATCAAAAAACAGCTTTTGCAATTCTAAATCAGTGATTTAGAACTCTCAATTGCTTTGGTACAGATGATTTAGAATCGGCAATTGTTTTTGAGGCGGTGGTGGGTTTTTTTTGTTCAAACAGAGTCGATTGTGAATATATAGCCTGTATTATAGACATTGATGTTTTCCGGTGATGGGATGGATAAAAATTGAGTTTTGGGGTTTTTTGGTGAATTCCTCCACTATGAGAAAATTCTCAAAAAAAAAAAACACTCAGCTGATCGAGCGATCGAATCTCGTAATAAAAACTCGATCTGAACGAAGAGTGTCTGTTTGTTTGGAAATTTGCAAACCCAGTCACGTCTTTCCTGAAGTAAGCAACTAACACACGTTATCGTAATTGAGATGTTTTGTTCAAACAGAGTCGATTGTGAATATATAGCCTCTATTATATACATTGATGTTTTCCGGTGATGGGATGGATAAAAATTGAGTTTGGGGGTTTTTTGGTGAATTCCTCCACTATGAGAAAATTCTCAAAAAAAAACCACTCAGCTGATCGAGCGATCGAATCTCGTAATAAAAACTCGATCTGAACGAAGAGTGTCTGTGTGTTTGGAAATTTGCAAACCGAGTCACGTCTTTCCTGAAGTAAGCAACTAACACACGTTATCGTAATTGAGGTGTTTTGTTCAAACAGAGTCGATTGTGAATATATAGCCTGTATTATAGACATTGATGTTTTTCGGTGATGGGATGGATAAAAATTGAGTTTTGAGGTTTTTTGGTGAATTCCTCCACTATGAGAAAATTCTCAAAAAAAAAAAACACTCAGCTGATCGAGCGATCGAATCTCGTAATAAAAACTCAATCTGAACGAAGAGTGTCTGTGTGTTTGGAAATTTGCAAACCCAGTCACGTCTTTCCTGAAGTAAGCAACTAACACACGTTATCGTAATTGAGGTGTTTTGTTCAAACAGAGTCGATTGTGAATATATAGCCTGTATTATAGACATTGATGTTTTCCGGTGATGGGATGGATAAAAATTGAGTTTTGGGGTTTTTTGGTGAATTCCTCCACTATGAGAAAATTCTCAAAAAAAAAAAAAACACTCAGCTGATCGAGCGATCGAATCGCTCGATTCTCGTAATAAAAACTCGATCTGAACGAAGAGTGTCTGTGTGTTTGGAAATTTGCAAACCCAGTCACGTCTTTCCTGAAGTAAGCAACTAACACACGTTATCGTAATTGAGGTGTTTTGTTCAAACAGAGTCGATTGTGAATATATAACCTGTATTATAGACATTGATGTTTCCCGGTGATGGGATGGATAAAAATTGAGTTTTGGGCTTTTTTGGTGAATTTCCTCCACTATGAGAAATGAGGTTGACTGTTAAGCGTTCCTTGAATAAAAGTCAAGAAACACTTATCAGAATGTTTAAAACACATTTTCCGCTCAGTTGGGTTTCGAGTGGTAAAATTTTTAATATATTCACGATAGCAATCGGAGAGAGAGATTTGTTAAATCAGTTTTCCATTGTGTGTGTTAAAACTGTCTAACAGTCATCAAAAAAGGATTTTCTCTTAATTCGACACTCGATGAATTGATGTGTGAATGAATGAAATCTTTTGACAAAATGTAAACACCGCTGTCAAAATGCGTTACATCAGAAAACAGTTTGTCATGTACTGTTTAAAACGTATTTTTTTTTAACTTCAATTAACACTGCGAGTTTGAGATGTGATTTTTTTTCAGATATTATATTAAGACGGAAAGAGATTTTAATACTTAAAACATAAAATATAAAAAATATAATTAAACATTTAATTTTGAAAAATAAATAAAAACAATTAAAACGAAAGATGACGTTTTTCCAGATGGATCCAAGACGCCGAGATCGAATTTTAGCCGAGTATTTAAGTGCTAAGAAGGCGATTCAGGCAGCTGATAGGAGCAGACGTCTCGGTGAGATAGAACTCACACGCGAAGCTACAAAAATATTTAAACCCGTGACGGAGGGTCAAGAGCGAAGCAGGAAGGAGATAGTCAAAGAATTGAGACCCATAAAGGAGAGTTCTTTGAGAATGGGTTCGTTGCCTTCTAGTTTTGGAAATCGGTATTCCGTTCAATCTACACCGGATTACGTTCCCACAAGAATCGAAACCGACGTGAGTGAGAGCGATGATACGGCTTCGACTATCACCACTGATAGCATCGCATCGTCCGATGATGATGGTGGCGGTAAGAGAGATCTGTTGTATGGAATTCGCGAGGATTCGAGCGGTAGGAAATTCGTGGGCGACACTGAAGTGGAAATGGACGATGATGAATTGATCGTGGGTTCGAATAAGTATAAAGTAACCGATGGTCTGCAGAGATTGCTCCTTTTCGATAAGCCCGGAGATTATACGGAACAGGATTTCCACAATTACGGAGACATTCTAGTTCAAACTCACGCCATGAATAGAAATAACGATGCTAGAGAGACGAGACCCAAAGCCAACAGAGGTTACAAGTGGACGAAAATAGTGAAGCCCATATGGAATGCGAACAAGAAGTTCATCGAATCGATGACTGGCAAAGGGGTGAAAACCACTACTTTTCTTCCGAGCGATCCCGACGCTCTGTCTCAGAGATTGAGTTTGTTGATGGGGAGCAGACGGGCTGGTAACACGGGATTAGATAATCAGATAGTTGCCATATCTGACGAATTGTTGAGACAGAAGGTTTTGAATAAAAATCAGTATAAAAGGCTGATGAATGAATTGAAGGATTGATGTGAATATAATAATAAGTAGAGAGAGAGAAACAAACAAACAAACAAAACAAACAAACAAAAATAAAACAGTAAATTCTTACACTTGAATAATAAAAGTATTTAAAAACGACAAAACGATTTACCAGTGAAAAAAAACACAAAATATATCATAAAAAATAAAATATGTTGGTGATAAAGAACAGGGGATAAGTCAGGACTTACGTTCAAGGCGGTTCTGGCATCGTCGATTCTATAATGCGAGCGTTCACGAGCAATGCGGGTAGAAAACTCGCATCGACCGCGTTTGAGGTCGGTAAGAAGACGGCTTTGGATGCTGGTAAGAAAGCCGCTTCTGAAGCTAGTGGTAAGATAGCTTCTGTGGCTGGCAAGAGGGCAGCCGACGCGTTGATCGACAAGTTGATCAGTCCGCCGGCGAAGCGAGCTGCGTTAGAGCGAACGTCGAAAAGTTGGATAGATTTTAAGGATGCTGTGGTGCCCATACAAGATTTAGCCAAAATGACGAGTGGATCCGGATTGAAGAGAACTCGCGACGGTGCGATATAAACAAAAATAATAATAATAACAACATTAAAAACAGAGTTTGAAAAAAAACCAAAAAATTTGTGTTTGAAAAGAATCTAAAATAACAGACAATAAAAAAAATAAAACAAAAAGATGAACATTAAAGATATGTCTTGGAACGACGCCGCGACCAAGAGGTCGAATAACGAGTACTTTTCCAAGAGCATAAGAGGTTTGATAGTGGGAAAATCGAATTGTGGAAAGACCAATCTGTTGATGAATCCCGTTGTCCCGACCCGACTGGTTGGATTACGACAGATTGTTCGTGTTTGGCAAGAGCTTGTTTCATCCCGAATACAGATTGCTTCGAGAGTGCATGGATCGCAGATTGCCCAAGCACGTCATAGCCAGAATCTTTGACAGCAGGGAGGAATTCGACAAGTGTGGAGCTCCGCTCGAGACCATTTTGGACGACGCGGCGACGAAGCTGATGAAGAGAAATGCATCTTCGAACGTCGAGTGTCGATTTTATGAGAACGCTAGCGACGTTCCGGATCCTAGGGAACTGAAATCGGAAGATAAGAATCTCATGATTTCCGACGATCTGCTTTTGAAGAGACAGAACCGATGCGAATCGTTTTACGTTAGGGGTCGACACAGCAACGTGGACTGTTTCTACCTGTCGCAGAATTATTTTCGATTGCCCAGACAGACGATAAGGGAGAACGCTAATTTTCTGTGTCTCTTTCGCCAAGATCTCAAGAATCTCAATCACATCTACGGCGATCACGTCGCGAACAACATGAGCGCTGCCGAATTCAGGAGATTCTGCAAGAGGGTTTGGGATGGTGGACTTTACAATTTCGTCGTGATCGATTTGATGAGCAAATTTAATCGCGGAAAATATCGGTGCAGATTCGACAAGTTTTATGTTCCCGATGGTGATGATAATAATAAGAATAGAGCGTGAAAAAATAAAAAAAAATAGAAAAATAAATAAATCTTCAAATAATTTGTTTTGAATAAAAAAAAAATAAAATTAAGATATAATGTTCCAACATGGAGAATTGTTAGAACGGATAGCCGAGAATACGGCTGCGAAACAATCCATTCAAATCGTGGTGAGTGGCGATTCGACTCGATTTGCTACGAAATTCGAGCCTTCCATCGAATTGAACAGAGAGAAAAGTTACGAGATGGCGTTGGTGAATCTGGAGACTTATTATTCCTTTCCCAACGTCACCGAAAAGAATAACTCGTTCAAGTATTCCGACGGAGTGGATTGGTTGGAGATTCAAATTCCCAAAGGAAGTTATGACATAGACGATTTGAACCATTACATTCAGACGCGAATGAAGACGGATGGAAAGGGAAGCAACAAGATCAGACTCACTCCCATTCCTAATACATTACAGACAATGTTGGATTTGGAAGATAATTTTCGTGTGGATTTCAACACGGACAATTCTATAGGCAAGATGTTGGGATTTGATCGAAAGATGTATCAAGGCCACGCGGCATCTGAAAATACGGTTGACATTCTCACTGTCAATAGCATTCTGGTGAACGTGGACGTGATTGCTGGAAGCTACGTGAATGGTAGCGCTCAGCCGACGATCTATTCCTTCTTTCCAAATGTGTCGCCGGGTTATAAGATCGTGGAGCGACCTCGAAATTTAGTTTATCTACCAGTGATTTTAGACACGTTGTATAGTCTCAAAACCACGTTGATGGATCAAAATGGTGAACTGTTAGATCTTCACGGAGAGAGAGTGACGATACGATTTCACATAAGAGAAATATAATAGCAAAAAAAAAAATATTATATATATATATAGATAACAAAAATAAAATAAACGGTAATATTAATTTTTACAAAATTATTTCAATATAATTATTAAACAAGAAACAATTGAAGTTAAATATATTTAAAAAAAACAAACAGAATTATGACACAATACGTGGTTAAAAACGTGAACATATCCGCAGGACAGAAGAAGAAACTTAAGAGAGCTTTAACAACTCGAGGCGAGGCGGTGAGATTCAAATTCACTCACGAAGATCTGACGAGAGGCGGACAGGATTCGATCGCCTGGACCAGAAGTCAAATCAAAAGGATGGAGAAAGCGATTCATGATGGAAGAGGGTTGGCGGTGAGATTGAGTCCCGCTCAATTGAGATACAATTTGAGAATGAAAGGTGGTTTCCTACCACTATTGGCAGGAATCGCCGCAAAAGCATTACCCTTCGCCGCAAAGGTACTACCCTTTCTCGGAAAGACTCTCGGCATGGGAGCTCTCACGGGACTCGCTAGTTCGGGAGTTGAGAAATAATTGGGTGGCAACGGACTGTTTTTGAAGAAAGGAGGAGCCGTGTGTCCCGTTCACGTAGATGATAGCGGTAAATGATTGTATCTAGAACCTGTTAGAGGTGGCAACTCTCTGAGAGGAAACGGTCTCTTTCTGAAGAGTGGACGGAACGTCAAGCGATATGGCAAGGGTTTGTTGCTTGGTGACAATTCGCCATTTAAGAACATACTGATTTTGAATATGTTATTATAAATATAAAATTATATAAAATATATAAAATCACAGAAAGTATAAAATAATATATTTTTAAAATGGGTGAAGAGGTGGAGAAACAAATTTATCACCTGGATGAATTTGACGATAATGACGAACATCGCGAGTCAGAGAGCGAAGAAATAAAAAAATGGTTAGACGCTAATGATGGATATCTAAGGAAAGAGATAGATAAAGTGCGGGATATACAGTTGGGAATGAGACGATGCTTTCCACGGTCACCACTACCTTCTGAAGCGAGTGTTACCAAGAGATGCACAACATTCATTCATAATTATGATTCGGATAAACAAAAATGTTACCATGAACGTATCACATCACAGAGAAAAAGAAAAAAAGAAAAAGAAGAAGAATCGACGCAGAAATTTGAGAGAAAAGGAAACGTTATTATAATATATTATGATGATAGTGAAGAAGAAGGAAAACCAAAAAAAAAAAAAAAAAAAGTAAATGAGATCTCATTTACTTTTTTTTTTTTTTTCATTTTTTCTTCGCTAAAAATCAATCGCTCTATTGTTTATATTTCCAAGTCCGTTATTAGCATGTTGATGCTCGTGTCTACTCCTTTTTCGAAAATGTGTTGAACGTTTATCTTTACTCTTTTGAGTTTTTTTACATCGGTCAACTCGCTCTCACCACCCAATTTCTTCACAAGTTCGAATGAGATGTTTGGAAATATGTAATTTCCATAGGGCAATGACAAATCGTCCTTGTCGAATTCTCTATCTTTGGCGATGATGATGTTCTGCAGATCGCTTTGGTACTCGTAAATCAAATCGAGCGTGGCTTCATTCAATTTCAGAGGCATCTTATATTTCTCGTATTTGTGCTCTAAGCCCTTCGTCTCGACATCGTTCAATTCAATGGGATCGTGTCATTGTAATCTATAGATTTTATGACCGAATTTCTTATACGTTTCGACTCGTTTCAATTTCAATTCACATCTTTTAGGTGTTATTGTCTTCATGATCCATTATTTGTTTTTTTTTGTTTTTACAAATTCTTGCAATAATGTATATTTTAAATTTTGTATTTAAAATAATAATTTGTTAAAAAAAAAAGTTTGTTATTTTTTTTTTTGCTCTTCATATATATATAAAAAAGTTGTTTTTTTAATTTTTAATTTTCTTTAATGTAAAAATTTTTTAGTAAAAGTTTTTTTTCTCTTTATATATATAAAAAGTTTAATTTTTTTTAATTTCAATCTCTCTATTGTTTATATTTCCAAGTCCGTTATTAGCAAGTTGACATTCGTCATTTTTCCACACACGAAAATGGTGTGAATGTTCATCTTTACTCTTTTGAGTTTTTTTTCATAGGCGAATGCGCTCTCACCACCCGATTTCTTCACGAGTTCGGGTGAGATTATTGGATATATGTAACCTCCATAGGACAACAATAAATCATCCCTGTCGAATTCTCTGTCTTCGGCGACGATGATATTAATCAACAGTTCGCTTTGGTACTCATAAAACAAATCGAGCGCGGTTCATCCACTTTCAAACACATTCGATATTTGTGGTAGTAGCGCTCTAAGTCCACCATCACGACCTCATTCAATTCGATGGGATCGTGTGGTTGTGATGTATAGATATTAAAACTGAATTTCTCATACCTTTCGTCTCATTTTAATTTCAATCCACATCTTTTAGGTGTTGTTGTCATGATCGATTATTTGGTTTTTTATAAATTCTTACAAATAATGTTTATTTTAAATTTTGTATTAAAAAAAATTGAATTTTAAAATTTAACTTTTTTTTTTTTTCTATTATATATATAGAGTAAAAAAAAGCAAAACTTTTTTAACAAATTATTTAATACAAAATTCCAAAAAAAAAAAAAAAATATTCTTACAAATGAAGCAAACAGATAAAACAATGGTAAATTTAAATGAGAAAAACGTACCTCAGTTAAACGAGATTTGTAGTCTATTACAAATTTCAGATTTCAGAAAGCATAGAACTAAAGCAAAAAAAAATTGAAGTCATACAAGAATATTTGCGAAACGCTAGAAAGGCAAACGAAATGTCGATAGCATCAACATCAAAAGATGCATCGGTTGTGAAAAATAAGAAGACGACTAAACGAAAAGCCGTTGAAAAACATCAAGTTTCCAAAGAAAAGAAAAGAAAAACTAAAACGAAAACGAGTGATGCACTTCAGATTGAAGACAAACGAGATATATCGAGTGAAATTCAACGAGCAATCGACGAAGAGAAAGTAGAAGAATATGTAAGACGACTCATTGCAGAACTATTCCAATCGAAACCCGTAGAATGGGAGAGTGCGATCGAAGACATTTTTAAAACTTTCGATGTGTTTCCCTCGTCGAAGAAAGTCGATCCGAAATTGTTCATGGAACGGGTGAAGAAAAAAGTATTGGATTTGTTTCGCGAATACACGAACTTGGGATTAAAAATTAAGATGATACTCCATTGCATAATGAATAAAATCGACGTGAAGTCCGGCGAGAGCATCGTGAAAAATGCATATTTCAGATCTAACGTCGAACCCGTATTTCATGGTTCAGATCTATCGGACATTTTCGAAAAGATGAAAGACAAGATGTTGACGTCTCTCGCGAATTATCAAAATGAAGGTAGTAATTGGACGTTCGGCGAGGTGTTGAAACTCGAAATTCACATGACTAAAAACGAACCGTTGAAAGGATCTTCCTACTTGGAATTACCGTATTTCTTGGCTAAGAAACGCGCTGTGGTCAACGTGAGAAATAAAGATGATCAGTGTTTTAAATGGGCAGTCACCTCCGCTTTATACCCTGTCAAAATAAACGCCGATAGAGTTTCTCGTTACGAGGAAACTTCTAAAAATCTCGATTGGACCGGAGTGACTTTTCTAACAAAGTTAAAACACATCGAACGTTTCGAGGTTCAAAATCCCACCGTAGCGGTGAACGTGCTAGGATACGATGACGAAAATCAAAAGATCTATCCTCTCAGACGGACTTTGTATCGCAGAAGAGAAAAGACGATTATTTTATTATCAATTTCGAATGGTGACAATCGTCATTATTGTTGGGTTAAACATCCGAGCCGATTACTGTCGAGACAAAATAATAATCATAACGGAAAGATATCTTTATGTTGCAACTGCATGAACATGTTTAAGAGCGAAAAATCATTAGCGAAACATCAGGAATATTGCAACGAAAATCAAGGTGTCGCCGTCGAAATGCCCAAACCCAACACCAGCGTGAAGTTTGAAAATCACAACAGAAGGTTAAAAGTACCATTCGTCGTGTACGCCGATTTCGAATGTTTCACTGCGAAAATGAGTTCCTGTCAACCCAACGCTCTTCAAAGTTACGTCGAAAGATATCAAAAACACATACCTTCGGGCTATTGCATTTACGTGAAATGCGCTTTCGACTCGCAACACGACATGGGTCCCTTCACCTACACGAAACAGCGCGAAGACGAGGACGTGGCTCAAAGGTTCGTGGAAGAGTTAGAATCGAAAATTCAAATGTTATACAACAAATTCAAAACTCCGGTGAAAATGATCATCACGCGAGAGCAGCAGGACGAATGTCACATATGCGGACAATCATTCGATGAGAATTCGGAGGAAAATAAGAAGGTCAGAGACCACGATCATTACACAGGTCTGTATCGCGGTCCGGCTCACAGCAAGTGTAATTTAAAATATCGAGACGCCACTTTCTATCCAGTGATGTTTCACAATCTCTCGGGTTACGACAGTCATCTGTTCATGAAAAATCTCGGCACCTCGCACGAAGAATTAAATTGCATCACGAACAGCGAAGAAAGATACATTTCCTTCACAAAATGGAAGCTCATGGGCAGGAAAAGAGTAATCGACGGAAATACGTTGAGAGAAAAAACGAAATCCATTCGTAGAGGCATACGTTTCATCGACACTTTTAAATTCATGTCGACCGCTCTGGAAAAATTAGTCGATAACATGAGCAAGGATAAATTTAAAATCACGAGCGAACATTTCGGAGAAAGAGTAGATGTCATGTTGAGGAAAGGAGTCTATCCTTATGATTACATGAACGATCTAAAGAGATTCGAAGACACCGCACTACCTTCGAAAGAAGATTTTTATTCGAAATTATACGAATCCGACATTTCCAACGAGAATTACGAACATGCCAAAAACGTGTGGAAATCATTCCACATATGAAAACCATAAGAGATTATCACGATCTCTATCTGAAGACCGACGTTCTGCTCTTGGCAGACGTGTTCGAAAATTTTCGAGACGTCTATCGTCGAAATTACGATCTGGATCCTGCTTGGTATTTCACCGCACCCGGTCTGGCGTGGGATGCTCTGTTGAAGACCACCGAAGTTCAATTGGAATTATTATCCGACGTGGGCATGTTGCTCATGTTCAAAAGGGCTGCGAGAGGTGGCGTCTCGATGATCTCTCACAGACATTCTGAGGCTAACAATCCCTACATGAAAGAAGGTTTTGATTCGAAACGGTCGACTAAATACATATAGTATTGGGACGCCAATAATCTGTACAGTTGGGCTATGAGTCATCCTTTACCGATTGGAAATTTCGAATGGGTGAAGGAACCGGAAGAGATGCAAAAATGGAGAGACTATCCTTGCATTTTAGAAGTCGATTTGAACTATCCTGAAGAATTACACGATCTGCACAATGATTATCCACTAGCTCCCGAACGAATGGAACCGAACGAAGGAGACAAGGAAAAACTCATTCCCAATTTATTTAACAAACGTAACTACATCGTCTACAGTGAGAATTTGAAACAGTACGTCGATTACGGGATGAAATTAGTCGACATACTCATTCGATTCGACAAAGAGCCTTGAATGAAAAAATACATCGATCTCAACACGAATCTCAGAACCCGAGCCGAGAACGATTTCGAAAAAGATTTCTTCAAACTCATGAACAACATGTACAGCAAATCGATGGAAAACATCAGGAAGAGAACCGGCGTTCGACTCATCACGTCTGAGAAAAGAGCTAAAAAATTAGTGGCAAAACCCAATTACAAACACCGAACCATATTCGGCGAAAATATAGTGGCCATTCACATGCAAAAGATGCACCTAAAGTTCAACAAACCGTATTATCTCGGACCGATCATCTTAGATGTCAGCAAGCGATTGATGTACGAGTTTCACTATGATTACGTCAAATGAAAATTTGGCGACAAAGCCAAACTACTGTTCACCGACATGGACAGTTTAGTTTACGAGATAGAGATGAAAGACGTCTACCGAGACATATCTCCAGATGTGGCCAAGTGGTTCGACACGAGCAATTATACCGTCGATCACCCATCCAACATTCAATCGAACGACAACAAGAAGGTGTTGGGTAAATTTAAGGATGAGAGCGGCGGTAAACAGATCGTCGAATTCGTGGGCTTGAGACCCAAACTGTATGCTTATCGTCTAGAAGATGATGAAGAGATCAAGAAGTGCAAAGGAGTTAAAGCATGCGTGGTGAAGAAAAACATCTCTTTCCAAGAGTATAAAGATTGTCTGTTAGGAAGTGGTCCGGTGTATAAGACTATGAAATCGATTCGAAGTGAAAATCACGACTTGTATACCAAAATTGTCAACAAGATTTCGCTGACGGCCGACGACGACAAGAGATTCGTGTTAGACGATAAAATAAGCACTTTGGCACTCAGACATTGGAGTTTGCATCTAATTTTAGACGATATGAATGGGGATGATTGGATTCCAGATATGATTGTAGATGATAAGATTCCAGATACGATTGTGGATGATAGGATTCCAGAAAATCAAGAGGAATTAGATGAACATAAAATTATGGAAATCGATAGTGACATCGAGAAAGTTAGTAGGATTCCAGAAAATCAAGAAGAATTAGATGAATCCAAGATTATAGAAGTCAAGGAATTCGACGGATTCAAGATTGTGGAAGTCGATAGAGTTAGTTTAAAAAGAAAGAGAAAAAAACAAAAAAAAATAACGTCATTTTTTAGTGAATTATAATAAAATAAATAAAAAAAAAAATATATATATACTTATTTATGAATAAGAAAATAAAGATATCCGTAGAAGGTGTCATCTTACCCAATGAACCCCTGAATGCGGCAAAAGATTTGAAAATCGAAGATTTTCTAGGAGTGTTTTCCAGAGATGCCTTGCCGAAGAGAAGACCTCGACAATCGGAATGCGGAATTTTAAATCTAGACGATTCATTGGGTGAAGGCACTCACTGGGTGGCGTGGTTCAAGAACGGGAAGAAGAAGAAGAATTATTATTTCGACAGCTACGGAATCTCGCCGCCGAAAGAAATAAAGAACTATTTCAACAAATCGATGGTTCTTTACAACACGGATCAAGTGCAATCGCCAGATCAAGTGTTTTGCGGTCACCTGTGTCTCTGCGTTCTCAAGAGATGGTCTGAAGGAGATGAATTTCAAGACATTCTCAATGACTTACATTAGAGAGAAAAAATTTTTTTTTATAGTATATATATATAAAGATAAAAAATTATTTAAAAAAAATTTTAATCGAATAAAAAACGAAAAATAAAATAACATAGTTCATTTTTTAATAAACTGCATTTTGAACACATTTTTTTTTCTAATCAACAACAAAAAAAAAATCCTACAACAACATGACAGTCGATAAATTTGGTAGAAGGGACGACGAAAAAGTCAACCCGAGAAAGAAGAGGAAGACGTTCGAAGGTTACGACATTGCCAACTTGTTGGACGAGCATTACGTTCGGAGATACAAACCTCGAGAGGAACCTCTGAACATGAACGATAAGAAGCTCTACAATTTTCCCGAGCCGATAGATCTCGCAGATGCCGCGACTAAAAAATACGTCGACAGGGGAAACTCCGATTTCGAACGAATCCTGCTGGATAATTACGTGGATAAAACCATGACCGACGATCTCGATCTGAAATCCAAACATTTGGTAATGTCGCGAATCCCGTAGATCCCACCAATGCCGCCACCAAGAGATACGCGAACGACTCTCACACGAGATTCAGCGAACACCTGAGAAATAGATACGTTCAGAAAATGATGCACTCGGAATTGAACGCCAATTCTTACAAGATAACGAACGTGGGCGCTCCCACGAATCCCAAGGACGTGGTGACCAAACACTATGTAGATCTGGAACAGAGAAAGTCTGACAGACGTGAAATGAAATCGGATCTGAATGCGGGATTCCACAAGATATTGAATCTGTCGAAGATCGACGACACGGATGCGGACTTAACCACAGTCAACAAGGGCTACGTAGATTCTGCCGTGATACGATCGCAAGAATATGTAGAATCGCAAGTGGATGATCTCTACCTGAACAAACAATCTGGCGGAACCATGGAGGGTGGTATCAACATGAACGGTGAGAATTTATTCGGTCTCGGTCACAATCCCGAATTCGATTCCAGCATGGTAAGCAGAAAGTACGTGGACGACAACTCGGTCTGGAGAAAGGGCGACATTATGGAAGGTAAACTAGACATGGGCGGACACGCGCTCACGAATCTACCGGAACCCGTGCACATGACGGATGCCTGCACCCTGATTTCGGTGGTGGAGAAAGTCAAATATGCCAGACAATTGATCACCGTGTGGGCCGAAGAGTCCGACGCCTTAGAGGAGGGAAAAGCCGAGTGGACTTTCGGAAATGGAGGTAGCAGATCGAAACACTGTCAGGTGGGATATCCCATGCCGCTGGGAGGTGAAATCCTTCAAATGAGTCTGGCTTCCTCGGATTTGAATAACAGAGCGATCGTCAATCTCATGGTGAATGGTGTGGAGAGCGATAAGAGATACAGCGTCAAAAAGACTGAGAATCAACACGCGAATGTCAGCACGTTTGGCACGCCTCTCAAAGTGAACGCCGGAGACAGGATTAATTTCATCATGAAAATCAATAATCCCGAAGCCGCCACTTCCGTGGTGAGTCTACTTATTGAACTGGATCCTTTGAACAAACAGTGAATGCGTGGAAAAAATAATGAATTAAAAAAAAATAAAAAAAAAAAAATAATGTGTGATTATTAAAAACAAAAAAAACAACAAAAAAAAAAAGTAATGAGATATAGAGAGATGTTCAATCTCTCTATATCTCATTACTTTTTTTTTTTTTAAATTTTCTATCCATTTATGATTACAATTTATGCACTTTGCGAATACGGTTGTTGGTTCATCACCAGATCTAGTTTGTTGAGATTCGATTTTTATTTGACGTTTCTTACATTTGCGACATTTTAAAATTGTATTTTTTATAATTTCTTCATTAGATCTTATGAGATCAAACTCTTCTTTTTCTTTTAAACGATATTCGTTAAAATCACAACTATTCCATCCTTTTTTTGTGTTACGTTCTTCATATTCAATTTGAATCCATTTTTCCAAGTATTTTATTTTAACGTCGTAGTAATCTGAAGTGAACAGATGATTTGTTGTTTTCATGTCAAAAACATCCATTTTGTTTTTGAGATTTAAGTTTTTTAATTAATCTTACATCCACATTTTTAATGTTTATTAATTTTTTTTCACACACTCGTCTCTCATCGAATGATTGACATCTTATTTCCGTCCGATTCGAATTGTAATTCCCTGTCCGACAGGACCAGGGTGAAGGCTTCGGTTTTTCTCGGCATGTTCCTATCGAATTGCATCTTGATCTGAATGTCTAACACGCTACTCTTGAGTCGTTTGCTCTGTTTACAGACGTCGAACACGAACATAGGATACATCGAGTTGTATTCGCCGGGAGATATGTTGGGATTGCTTATCAATTCATCTAGACCGTGATACTTCTTTCTAAAATCGGCGGCGTCGCCGTACAGCCTGCAGAAATCGTTCTTGTTGAACGACGCGTTGTAATTGATTGCCGGATATCTTGTGGCATTCAGAAACACTTGCATGTTTCTCAAATTGCAGTGATCGAACAGCGACGCATTCTTTTCCTGAGACCCGTCCCTATCGGTCTGAAACGCGATCACGATGAAACATGGCCTCTCGGAAGTGGATTTCACCATCAATCTCCAATCGAAGTGATTCGTGGAGGGAGGAATGCTAGCCGTGTCGCACTGTCTCATTCTAAATCCCACGGGTAATTTACTCTTGGATTGTATGATCTTGTAGAGATGCATTTTCTCATCCGTCGTAGGCTCCATGTGCGGAACGAACCACGATATCTTGTGTAGAGTTATCTTACCCGCATCAGTCATGGCTAGTTTCACTATTGCGTCGTCGTTTCCTTTTCGTATCAACGTCAGATGGTGTTTGAATCCGTACATGATCTTGTTGTAATCGTCCGCAAATCCGAAGATGTGTTTCAAAGGTATCCTGAATGAAAACGTTCCTTTAGGTCTGGACGTCTTGACGACGTAGTCGAATATCGTGGCGGCGCCGGCGCTAACAGGGCCGATGGTGTCTTTCACCCACAACTGATTAAGTCCTCTGGATTTCGAAAAATCGTCAGGATACGTCAAGAGTCTGAACATCGTGGTGGCTTGACCGGGATGAAAAACAGATTCTATCTCTTGTCCGGATAGCATGTATTTTATGTTACTGAATAGATGCATGATGCCATTATTGGCTAGAGTGACCGTGTCATCGTCGGCGTAGTCGCTCCCATCTTCCTTGGTGAGACGTCCCTGCACCACTATGTAACTCTCGCTAGGATGTACGAATAGATCTTGAGTTTCGACGTTGATTCTTATCTCTCCCGCATTGTTCAAACTCGTTCCGGTTACCGGTTCGTATTCGTGAACCTCATATTCTTGAATACTTACATCTTTCACTATGCTTTGTGATATATCAAGTATATTTGTCATTTTAAAGGATTTTTAGTTTTTTTTGTTTATTAATTCACTTGCTTTTCTTTATCTAAAAAAAAATAGTTTTTAATTATTTTTTATTATTATTTATTTTTTTTGTCTCTTATATATATGTGTGTGTAAACAAGAAAATGTCAAAGAGAGTAAATAAAAAAAATTTTTTTTGCGTTCTTCATCAAAACTTCGTCTTCTGTAATTGTTGTTTGTAAAACTTTCCAATGATCTCTTCTCCATCCAAAGCTTCGATTTTGTTAGTCACTGGATCGGTGTGAAATATTTTGATGATCACGAAGATTTCCGAGGTCCATCGAGGAGTATAACCCTTTTTGAAGTGCTTCTTATAAGCGTAGATTCTCACTCGATCGCCGACCGCAAATTTCGGCGTTCTAGACTTCTTCTTCCCGATCTTAGATCTCTCGGGATATAGATTCGCGTAGACCCGTTTTTCGTTTCGAGGATCGCTAGCTTCTGCGGGAGTCATCTTGATCGATCTGTGTCGCGTGTCATTGTAATCTTTCACCAGACCGTTCAGAGCGTATATGTATTTCTTGGTCGAATTCGCTGTGAAGTATCTGTGCATCTTCTCCTTCATCGTTCGATTCCAACGTTCCACCACGCTGGCTTTCTCTTCGTTTTCGATCAAGTAGAGGTCTACCAATCGACGAACGTCCTTGTTGTAGAATTCCTTTCCCTTATCCACCTACAATTTATTCGGTTTTCGAGAGGACGAGTCGAACACGCTCTTCAGAGCCTCGGCGACGCAAGGTCCGGATTTATTCTTCAAAGCTCTGATCCAACCGTATTTGGAAAACACGGCGATGACCATCAATAGATATTTGACGCCCTCGTTCCACCTCGAAAACGATCTCATGTCGACCAAGTCGGCGGACCAAATGTTGTCCAGACCCTTCACGAACACCCTTCTCTTTCGAAATTTACGCACTATGGGTTTGTGTAACTCCTCGGCCAATTCGCTCGTCAATAATCGTTTCTTCTTCTTCTCTTTTTCAGATGCGCTTTTTTTTTTTTGAACGCCCCATCCAAATCGACGTTTCGCACCGATCAGATTGCCGACCAGCGAACGTTCCATCTTCTCTCTCCTGGTCGGATTCGATATGTCTTTCAATCTCGTCAACATGTTTTTGTCGCAGACGTCGTTGTGAGTCTTGGTGTCGGGATGTCTGGCGTAGCACAGATCGTGATCGTACGTGGCCGTGTCCACCCTATTCGACGGGTTTGCTCCAAGATTTGGGTGTCAAATCGGCGTTGAGTCTCTTGTTCAATTTCGTTCCTGGTCCCGTGAAACTGTGACCGGGCAGATGCATTTCGAAAGGTAGATTGTTGATCATTTTATTCACGATGCCTTTGCCTTTGCTCGCGTTCTTTTGTTTGACGAATCGAGTCTTTATAGAACCACACACATCGCAAATTCCACGAAGCATCCGTCTGTCGTTTTTAGTTCACACTTCTCGAGAATTACTCGTCTCGGTAACTCTCTTACACTTTATGCAATACATTTTTTAAGAGTTAATTTAAATTAATTTCGTTTTTTTTATTTTATATATGAATTTAATATTTTTTTTTTTGAAATTCTGTTCTTATTATATATATATATATATATATATATATATATATATATATATATATATTTTTTTTCAATCGCTACCCTTGAGTTCTATCATCTTACTGAATTCCTCCCTGGCCTCTTTCCTACCCTTTTCCACCAGAGAATCCTTCAACTCTTCCTTGATGATCTGACGAGTCTTGATTCTCACGTCTTCTTTCATGGCATCGTATTTCGTTTTCTCGCTCAATATCGTGAAGTATTCTCCGTCCGATATCCTACCGTCTTTCAACACCATAGAGATCATTTCGGATATCGTGTCGATCTTGGAGTCGGCCAAGACGCGAATCTTGTCGTGTTTCCTCGCCTTCAGATATAATTTCCTACTCAAAAAGTTTCCGAGCGTGCTGAACAATCCGGCGGCGAGAGCCACTCCGTCCACGGTCAGCACGATCGGAATGCCGACCGCGGTCGACAACAATCCAATGCCGGCCACGTGTAAACCCATGGAAATCGTGATGAGTGTCGTGTCGATCCCGTTGACGAATTTCACGAAACGCGAATACTTCTTCTTGAGGGAACGACGAGAATCTCTCTCTCGAGTCAGATACGATTGGATTCTACTGATTTGATCGATGCGATACCTCTCTCCTCTTTCTCTTTCTTCTAGCGACGGCGCCGTCGGCAAAACGCCGTTCAGCTTCTCGTCCTCGTCGTCCACTAACGTCGGATACAATTTATTTCTGGTTCTCATTTTTTTTTGTGTGTTTTTTCTTTCTAATATTAGATAAAAAAATTTATGTGTGTATTTATTTTTTTTTTTATTTTCTACTCTCCCTTATTTTTTATATCAACGAAAAAACAAAACTTAGATGTATGCTTCGTTCAGCAATAATTTCTTGATGCATCCCTTGTCTTCTAAAGTCAAACTTCTACGTGCCAATTTCAGTTCTTCCGAATCTGTGGGCCTGTCTCGATTCTTACAGTAGACTAATCTCTTCCAAAACGTGATCACATCGTCGAATTTAACGCGTTCGAACGCCGTTTCGAAATAAATGACGACCATATCTTCCCTTTCCATCGTCAGACACGAATGATCCTCGTGATCGAAGTCTAGATGATCCCGACATCCGACGCATCGTTCTAACAAGATGGGACGTAGTTGTTCGTTCACGCAGATTGCGTATGCTCTCATCAGCATGTTTAAAAGAAACCTCGCTCTAATCATCTGAGAATCGCTCATGATTTACGTATTTTTTTTTTTATTATCTATTCGATTTGATATATTTATTTTTTCTAAATAACTATTTATTTATATATTTTTTTCTCCCCTATATTTATATCAATCAAAAAAAAAACCACCGCCTCAAAAACAATTGCCGATTCTAAATCATCTGTACCAAAGCAATTGAGAGTTCTAAATCACTGATTTAGAATTGCAAAAGCTGTTTTTTGATGATGAACCAGAATCTTATGCTTTCGCTCGCGTTCGCCGACGATGGATCGGTGGGTCTGATCTGCGATGCGAACGTAGACCAAAAATCACGTACACGATACAACTGAAGATGTACAACACACGCACACGATGCGTTCACCACGAGTATTTGAACGCTAAAAGCGCGATCTAGGAGTCACTGACTGTACATGAGGGATTCTAAATCACTGTACAGTTTTTGTGAACAAGCGTGTGATTTAACACTGAATTCCACGTTGGTGAACACATCGTGTGCGTGTTTTGTACACGTACATGTACAAGTGATTTGGAACTCTCCTTTTACACCTACTCATAGGTATAAACGATTGGCTAAACTTGACTTCATACCTGTTTTGTAGGTAAAGCCATAGACGCTAAAAGTGACCTTAAACACCATATGAATAAACAGAAATGTTGAACGTCCTCAATGTTTGTGTAATCATGCCCTAAAGGTTCTATTGTATTTTCTGCATTAGAAACTGGTGCAGGAGTTGATTTCACGACGAAGGCGCCCAACATGCCTATCAATTCAAAATTTTATTTGTCGACGAAGGGCAATAACTCTAACCAAAAAAGACAATATCTTCAATAATGATGTCTGGAAATTTCAAATATTCACATTTAACACTTTAGGAGCTGATTACAACAGAAACTTCGTTATTGAAAATGCGGGCGCACGGACTAAACTAATTTCTATAGACCTCCAACGGAAAGTCTATGGGACAAAATGTGTGTGTGTGTGGGGGGGGGGGGGGGGGGGGGGGGGGCTGAAACGGTTGGTTCGTTTTCACAACGAATAACCGAGAGTTATAACCGGATAATATAAGGCTATCTGTGGCCATTATTTCACCTAATATGGGATCAAAACTACAGGGATTAGAAAGCAGTATTCGTAGAAACTATTCGTAGTGTGTTCACAAACGAACGTTGTCGAGTACTCGACAACTTTCGTTTGTATACATACTACGAAACAGTTTCAGCGATTACTCAGTACTCACGGAAACTGCCGATCATTAACGAAGTCTTGATCACCAAAGTCGATTTATTCTCAACATACACAACTCGTATTCGAGATGTAACCTATCTCAAAGGAGAAGCAGCAGATTTACTGCGTTTTAATTGTGAAATGTCGATCACTTCCGATATTTCGGATAATCGGTTGACGGTTTTTCTCATCAGTTAGGTTGGTAACTGGTTTCAAACCGGTTATTCGATTAACCATTTCAGTACTAGCCTCTGTGTGTGTGTGTGTGTGTGTGTGTGGTGTGTGTTTCTGTGTGTAGGTGTGTGTGTTTTTCAACACCGCCTGGCACTCAGGAGTCCAACGCCTAAACCACTAGACCATTGCACACCGTCAAAAACGATGGCTGGAATCTAGTTTTTTAGATGAAGTCCTCATGATTACTTGGTTCATCTTCGTTTCGGCAGCACCATGAAAACGTGGAACGCACTGGCTACAGTACGACGAAAGTGCTGGGGATGGCCTCAGACGAAGACTAGCACGGGCATGTTTGTGTTTTTCAAATGACACAATCATGTTTTAGAGGAATTTTGAATGTTGGTTTCTGACCCCCCCCCCCCCCCCCACCGGGATTCGAACCCTCGGCAACACCACCTGGCATGTGTGTGTGAGGGTGTAGGGTAGGTGGATGTTGGGTATTTCCGCCGCTACTGCTTGTAGTATAGATAAAACGCAAAGAATATTTCATTCAAATTATTTATTAACCAGTTTACGATCACACACTGGAAAACCGCGATGCGATATGATCAAGATTCTCAGTACAACGAACATCGTTGGAGACATACAATGTGGTTACAACAAAATATAAATTTACAATGAGTTCACCCTCTTTTGAGTTGTGTTATTAAATAAATCTGGAATTACTACAGGAAGAGCCAGGGAGGTGGAAGTAGATATCGCTTTGCTCAACCCTTTACCCAACGTAACGGCCAAAACCGGCCAGCGCTATTCTCAAAAATCGCCAATTAATGTTCATTATATTTTCATTTTTTGTCTCAAGAACATAGATTATGACTCCCTCTTTGGAACGAACTCGTCGAGCTCGTTCCAATGACGGTCATAACCTATGTTTTTGATTCGAACAATGAAAAACATGAGTTATTCAAGAATTTTGTTTGCAAGTGTCGTCTTCTTTTCATGTTAGGTAAAGGGTTAAAAAATAACTCAAAGTGGCACAAGTGTGTAGGATAACTTACATAGCGACAACTTCGTGGCCTCGTTCTTCTGGAATACTATGAAGGAATCTTTAGCCTGCACGGAGTGTGCTCTCTTTCCCATTTTACCTCCCCACCTAACAGAACGGTACGCCGTGACAGCTTCAACCCCAAAATTGTTGCTGACAGAAATGTGGCTAGATAGTCTTGGTTTGTGTGTGGGGAGTGGGTGTGGTTGGGTGGGATGGGGCGAGGTTGGCTGGGGGTGTGTATATGCTCTCACTGAATTTCCAACTGTACCCCCCCCCCCCCCCCCCCCCATACACACACACATACTACTCCTGGATGCTGAACCCTCTTCACATGAGTTCGAAATATGTGGCCTTGACCTTCAGGTTCTAGAGGGAAATCGTCCCTTGAGTGCAGCAAGGCGGCATCTTGCAGATGACGCCTCGTTCCACTCAAGAGACGAAATAGTGACTACAATCGTAACCCCCATGAACTGTGATTAAAAACATTAAATGTGCGTTAGAAGCCACAATAAAATGGCAAGAAATATACAACAAAAGGGCAGGAAAGTTCCAAATTTTCAGATGTTCGAAGTTTGAAACTTGAAATTTAATTTCAAGGGTTAATTCCATGACCCCCCCTCCCCCCCATTCGAAAGTGTTGGGATACTGGTTCAGATGCCGACGTTCGTGAATCGAAGAAGTCTTGAAGTGATAACTCCGGGTCGGGCGCACATGTGTATATACTTTTAAAAAAAATTAGGGGATATCCAAACTGATGTTGATATTTTCGGGAAAACGGTATTGGATACGCGTGATTGGACACAATATGTTGCCAAGTTTAGTGTGGCTCATAACTGTCACCGGCCCTCGAAAACTTTGTGCAGGTTTTTCGCACGAGCGCCGATTTAATATCTGTGGGGTACGTATTGAAATTTTCATTTGTACTGGGCGGGCTTTTTCGAAGGTCTCGTTGTTTTTTTCTTGGTATAAACTCGTTCATCAATAGTTTCTGGTCAAAACGTAACTTTTGAGGTATGCGAAGACTGACACGTGACGTACGACAGATTGCAGTGGCTCGAATTCTCAACGTTACTCAATCGGTGATTAGCAGGTTGTGGTCACGCTACCGTCAGACAGGCAATGTTGATGACAGACGTCGGTCAGGTCGTCCAAGGGCGACAACTGCTAACCAGGATCGTTTCAACTAAACCGAAGCATTATGTAACCGCCATCAAAGTGCCCCAGAAATGGACAGCAGCTGCACCGAGCGGCAGATGTCATTGGTCAGACTATTCGAAATCACCAACACAGCTAAATTTGTACGCTCGACGACCTCGAATAATTCCACGTTTGACTGAACGTCACATCGCAGCAAGGCGTAATTGGTGTGGAGCAACGTCATGTTTGCCGATGAATCGAGGGTCACTCTCGACTTCCACGACAGGCGAAACAGGGTGTGGCGGCGGCGGCGGCGGCGGCGGCGGCGGAACGAACAATACCATGACGTAGCCGTTAGGCAGCACGATCGTTTTGGTGGTGGATCGGTATGGCGTGGGGAGGCATAACCATGACAAGCAGAACATCATTACATGTCATCGAACGGCGTGTCACAGGGCAGTACTACCCTGACAACATGTTAGCAGCTCATGTGGTGCCATTTGCCCGACGTCACGGCCGTCGATTCATTTTCCAATTTAACAATGCAGAACACACAGGTCCCATGTCGCTACAGAGTTCCTCCAGGCGCAGAACATTACTACACTGCCTTGGCCAGCACTAAGTCCAAACCTTTCACCAACCGAGCACGTCTGGAATATGCTTTGCAGGCGCCTACGAAAACGCTAACAGCCCCCTTCCAATGTCCAGGAACTCGCCGCTGCACTGCAGGAAGAATGGAATAACATCAATCAAGTTGATATTGGACGTTTGGTGAGGAGTACGCCACGTCGGATCTGCGCTTGTCTCGCGAGGAGGATTTACAAGGTATGAGGTCTTGGACTGAATGTGGCAAATTCACTCTTAGGAAACAGATATTTTACTGGATAACAGTATCGAAGGTTTCATTCTATGTCCTTGTTAAAAAGCATCACTCGCATTTATCGGAGTCCGACATCTTCTTGCTACAAAGAGAAACCTATATTGTACCAATCTGGAACGAACCTGGTCCGCACTTGTTTTCAAGATAAAGAAATTATAGAACCCCAAAAGACAAAGACTATTGCTGGATAAAGCAACTGACAACAGTATTTGACTTCTGGGGCTCAAAACATGAAGGATCATTTGGGTCTTTTCTAATCCCATTTTGGCACGTTCGAATGAGATTTAACGCAGTGGTTACCACGAAAGCGTTGTAGAAAATTGAAGGGATAGGGTCGTACTTACATTTAGGTTCAAAAGTGTGAACTAGTGCTTTATTAACCCCTTACCTAACTAATCTGCCTCAATCGCCCTTGTAATTTACAAACTGAGCAGTTTCAAAACACTATTTAAAAAAATTCAACAACACCATATCATGATGTGACCCTTCATTGGAACGAACTCTTCGAGTTCGCTCCAATGAAGGGTCTCATCATGAGATGGGTAGGACTGTCGCGATTAATCGACTGTCGATCGGTCACTCCGAAATCGATTAAAAGTTTTCGTTGTCGAAGTATCGGTAAATTTTACGCCGTTTTAGACGTTTAATAATTAAAGAAAAAAATGATGAAAAAACTATTGTTTCTAATGATAAAAGGTCAAGAACGTCAACTTAATCCCCAAGAAGCCGTTAGATGCATTTGTCTTTTATGTACATTCAAAGCTTTCATGTTCTGAACTTTTGAACCGTCAGTGTAATACTCAAGACCGGTCGGCAGTTGCGAACTTGCGAAGTTCGCAACTGACGACCGGTCTTGATTATTACACTGACGGTTCAAAAGTTCAGAACATCAAAGCACTGAATGTACCTAAAAGAGGATCATCTTCGTTGTTTACTTGAGACAGGTCAATTTACTTGAACCTCATTTTTAACGACTTCAGAGAGAGAGAGAGAGAGAGAGAGAGAGAGAGAGAGAGAGAGAGACAGAGACAGAGACAGAGAGAGACAGACAGAGAGAGAGAGAGAAAGAGAGAGAGAGAGAGAGAGAGGCGCATCTAGGTGCGATTAATCGATTATTATCGATTTTTTGCGACGATTAATCAAATCCCTAAATTTAAAAATCGTGACAGCCCTAGATATGGTTCGGTCGGAATTTTTTGAAAATTGTTTTTGAAAATAATTAAAGTACCACCATTTGATATCGTGCAGGGGCTGACTGGACCAAGAAAAATTACCGTGAAATGGACCAAGGCGGACCTCGGAGAAAGTTTCCATTTTTCGAACAAGTGATGAGTGATCAATGTCAGTTCACACAGAGGACATTTCTATGGCATTTTTGTTTCATCTTCGCCACTCATTCGGCAAAAATGCATCCCCTGAGTTCCATTGTCTTCTATGTACCTACTGGCACATAGAACATATTGGAACTCAGGGTACGAATGGTATCAACATGGAGCAGGCCTTGCGCGGACCCATCGGGCCGAACATAGTTCGGCCTTATGGGAGAAAATTTGGATTTTTCAAATTAAAAGAACGCCGTTTCCTTGCATCTGAGAGATCAGTGGCAGACGACACTGCTGGTATATCTAAATGTTCTGTTTGTGATTTGTCATAGAGAACATTTCAATATACCAGCATTCTATACAATCAGATCCATTTCACCCGTTGGACGTTTTCACAAAATGTCGGGTACCAACGGGTGTTGGGCTGCATCAATTTTGGGGGCCCTAGGCGCCACCCAATAGGGGGCCCACCGGGAATTTTCATGGGTGACCATACGGCCAGTCCGTCTCTGATATGGTGTGCGTTGGGTAAAGGATTAATGGTAAATTACGACAATCATATCAAGGTATTAGCCAATGTTACTGAACAAGCATATATTATTTTACATTATCAGTGAAATATAGGCATCACATCGTATAACTTTATTAGTCAAAAAAGCTCCCTTATTTTATTATAAATATTTCATGACATCTCACAAAATGAATTTTGATCACGCAGCTTAATATTGATTAATTTGCATTTTGAAATCCAATTCCAATCAATCGGGAAAAATTCTTCTTACGGCAACCAGTTACTGTGATTTGCAAGCCTTACAGTGTGCGAAATGCTGGAATGACTTAAAAACGTATTTCATCAAATTCTCTTGATCTGAACAAAGTACGACAAGAACATGGTAATAATTCACAGAATTGCAATTTGAAGCACTGTCATATCCCGTAGTCACTAGAAATAATAATCTCCATTACATCAAACTTCTTCTATTTTTCAAACACAACCCGTCTCCTGAGTTCCAATGTGTTCTATGTGTCAGTAGGCCAGTAGGCTGTCAGTAGGCCAGTAGGCTGCCAGTAGGCCAGTGCTAGTAGGCCAGTAGACTGCCAGTAGTCTGCTGGTTGGGCAGTAAGCTGCCAGTAGGCCAGTAGGCCAGTAGGCTGCCAATATGCCAGTAAGCTGCAAGTAGGCCAGTAAGCTGCCAGTAGGCCAGTAAGCTGCCAATAGGCCAGTAAGCTGCCAGTAGGCCAGTAAGCTGCCAGTAGGCCAGTAAGCTGCCAATAGGCCAGTAAGCTGCCAGTAGGCCAGCAAGCTGCCAGTAGGCCAGTCAGTAGGCCAGTAAGCTACCAATAGGCCAGTAAGCTGCCAGTGGGCCAGTAAGCTGCCAGAATGCCAGTAGGCCAGTAAGCTGCCAGCAGGCCAGTAAGCTGCCAGCAGGCCAGTAAGCTGCCAGTAGGCCAGTAGGCTGCCAGTAGGCCAGTAGGATGCCAGTAGGCCAGTAGGCTGCCAGTAAGCTAGTAGGCAGCCTACTGGCCTACTGGCAGCCTACTGGCCTACTGGCAGTAAGCTGCCAGTAGGCCAGTAGGCTGCCAGTAGGCCAATAGGCTGCCAGTAGGCCATTAAGCTGCCAGTAGGCCAATAGGCTGTCAGTAGGCCACTAGGCTGCCAGTAGGCCAGTGGGCTGTCAGTAGGACAGTAGGATGCCAGTAGGCCATTAAGCTGCCAGTAGGCTGCCAGTAGGCCAGTAGGTTGCCAGTAGGCCGGTAAGCTGCCAGTCGGCCAGTAGGCCAGTAAGCTGCCAGTAGGCCAGTAGGCTGCCAGTAGGCCCCTAGGCTGCCAGTAGGCCATTAAGCTGCCAGTAGGCCAATAGGCTGTCAGTGGGCCAATAGGCTGCCAGTAGGCCAATAGGCTGCCAGTAGGCCAGTGGGCTGCCAGTAGGCCAGTAGGATGCCAGTAGGCCAGAAAGCTGCCAGTAGGCTGCCAGTAGGCCAGTAGGTTGCCAGTAGGCCAGTAAGCTGCCAGTCGGCCAGTAGGCCAGTAAGCTGTCAGTAGGCCAGTAGGCTGCCAGTAGGCCACTAGGCTGCCAGTAGGCCAGTAAGCTGCCAGTAGGCCAGTAGGCTGCCATTAGGCCAATAGGCTGCCAGTAGGCCAATAGGCTGCCAGTAGGCCAGTAGGCTGTCAGTAGGCTGCCAGTAGGCCAGTAAGCTGCCAGTAGGCCAGTAAGCTGCCAGTAGGCCAGTAGGCTGCCAGTAGGCCAGTAAGCTGCCAGTAGGCCAGTAGGCTGCCAGTAGGCCAGTAGGCTGCCAGTAGGCCAGTAAGCTGCCAGTAGGCCAGTAGGCCAGTAAGCTGCCAGGAGGCCAGTAGGCTGCCAGTAGGCTGCCAGTAGGCTGCCAGTAGGTCAGTAAGCTGCCAGGAGGCCAGTAGGCTGCCAGTAGGATGTCAGTAGGATGCCAGTAGGATGCCAGTAGGCTGCCAGTAGGCCAGTAGGCTGCCAGTAGGCCAGTAGGCTGCCAGTAGGCCAGTAAGCTACCAGTAAGCCAGTAGCCTGCCAGTAGGGTGCCAGTAGGCCAGTAAGCTGCCAATAGGCTGCCAGTAGGCCAGTAAGCCAGTAGGCTGCCAGTAAGCTGCCAGTAGGCTGCCAGTAGGCTAGTAGGCTGCCAGTAGGCCAGTAAGCCAGTAGGCTGCCAGTAGGCTGCCAGTAAGCTGCCAGTAGGCTGCCAGTAGGCTAGTAGGCTGCCAGTAGGCCAGTAAGCCAGTAGGCTGCCAGTAGGCTGCCAGTAAGCTGCCAGTAGGCACATAGAACACATTGGAACTTAAGAGACGATTACCGGCAACTACAATCTGCCAAATTTTCCAGTTTTTTTCTCTTGTGTTCTATTTTTGTTTTTATTTTTGATGCGTCCCGACTGTGATGGCGCACAGGGTGGGGAGAGGGTAGGGCCCGACGTAGTAACCCCTGGACCCGGAACCTTACTGCCCGGGGTTGGCCCTGGAGTTCAGGATTCTTGGATCAGGCGTGGACGCCCAAAATTCTGACTCCTGTGCCAAGCCTACCCGCCCATCCCGAGCGAAAATCAGCAAGATAAATTGCACGTCGTATTGGAATACTAGCTGCCACTCATGTAAGAGAATGGGAGTGCCCGGTTGAGATGCTCAATCTGTTAACCCTTTACTTAACATGAAAAGCAGACGACGCTTGCAAACAAAATTATTGAATATGTATTTGTTTAATTTGTGCGTCAAAAAACATAGATTATGACCCCACACTGAACGAGCTCGTTCCAATGAGGGGTCATGTGCTATGTTTTTCAGCCCAAAAAATGAAAATCGAATTTTTGTGAATAACGCCGATCGGTTTTAGTCGTTACAGTGGTTAAAGGGTTAATAGACTGTTATCTGTATACATATGCTTCGATGATATGCTTCGAATATTTATTTATTTATTTATTTATTTATTTATTTATTTATTTATTTATTTATTTATTAGGGTTTGACGACACTTTAACAGCCAAGGTCATATCGTGTCGGTGACAGTTTTATCGGTGGAGTAACAGGAGAGAACCAACACGCAACGACGAGCTGTCCATAAACACGAACTGCAGCACATTCAGGGTTAGACTGATTGAAGACATGCGCGCCATGGACATGCTTAGTACACGGCGTCATCGTGTCCCCATGTGAACAATCGGGGTCAACTGCCTTGCCCAAGGACACTACACAGGAGTCCGAATAGATCGCTCAGACGGTCACCCCTCCAAGGACTTAGAGAGCTCGATACTTAACTTCGGTGATCGGAGGAGAACTGGTTACAGCAACGCTACCGCGCCCCCGAGTTTTGTTTTTAATTCCGACAGAAACAATTGTCCCTCATGACCGTCCTCAACTCGGCACACGTCGTCCGAATGTCGACCCAAACAATACAGGCACCGGGGCCTGGCAAGGAACAACCTAGTTTTGGTTGTATCGTGATTGTGACAGTAGCATTTGTATAACCTTTTACTCCTAACGAATCAACAGCATCCGCCCGCGTCACTTACAAACAAAATAGTTGAATTTTTAAAAACAAAAATCAACAAAACAATATCACATGACATTTTTAAAAATTGTTTTGAATCTTATTCATTTTACAAGGATTGGCGAACAAGTTATATGCGACTTATATTAACGCCTCTCCTTGACTCAAAGGCGCAGGTGTGTGGGATGACCTTCGTTGCGGCAACTTCGTGGCCTCACTCTTCTCGAATACTAGGAAGGGATCTTTAGCCTGCACGGAGTGTGTCTCTCTCCGCATAGAGGACAGCCACTTTACGTCCCCACCCGATAGGACGGCAGCTGTGACATCATCAACCCCACAATTAATGCTGACTGAGAGTAGGACTGTCGCGATTAATCGATTGTCGATCGGTTCCGCCGAAATCGATTAATATTTTTCGTTGTCGAAGAATCGGTAAATTTTACGCCGTTTTAGACGTTTAATAATTAAAGAAAAATTTGATGAAAAAACTATTGTTTCTAATGATAAAAGGTCAAGAACGTCGACTTAATCCCCAAGAAGCCGTTAGAAGCATTTGTCTTTTAGGTACATTCAAAGCTTTAATGTTCTAAGCTTTTGAACCGTCAGTGTAATAATCAAGACCAGTCGGCAGTTGCTAACTTGCGAAGTTCGCAACTGACGACCGGTCTTGATTATTACATTGACGGTTCAAAACTTCAGAACATCTTTTCCTTACTCAATTTAGACGACAACACTCAGAAAAAATCTTAACCCCTTAACACTGGTGATATCTTCCTTGTCAGTTGATTGACAGCAGTTTACCCTTTACCCAACGTAACGGCCAAAACCGGACAGCGCTATTCTCAAAAATCGCCAATTAATTTTCATTATTTTTTCATTTTTTGTCTCAAAAACATAGGTTATGACCCCTCGTTGGAACGAGCTCGTCGAGCTCGTTCCAATGAGGGGTCATAACCTATGTTTTTGAGCCAAAAAATGAAAAACATTAGTTATTCAAGAATTGTTTTTTCAAGTGTCGTCTGCTTTTCATGTTAGGTAAAGGGTTAAAAGAGTCCATTTTCATTATCTGTGGGTAGCGCAATTAATATTTTCAACGTGCAGCCCCGGGTCTACCTCACAAATTCACTTAACAGCCACTCTGCTTAATGACATTATGACGTATCATGTTTCGGGGTCGGAAAAAGGACTATCGGGTTGAAAGGGTTAAATAACTAAAAATTATTTTCTGCCAGAAAACACAACCCATGGCCTCTTACTGGAACGAGCTAAATGACCTCATTCCAATAAGAGGTCATAATCTATGTTCTTGAGTCAAAAATTGAAAAAAATATTAAAATTTGAACATCAGTACTTTCAGGAATAGCGCTGGTCGGTTATGGCCTGTGTGTTTGGTGAAAGGCTTACGCACTTCGATAACCAATTCTAGACAGCAACTTTGACAGCGAGAACCATGCAGTGCATGGATATTGTCCCTTCGAGTTGAAAATGATAATTGGTCTACTCCACATGCAAGATCAATGAAGAACAATCAATGAAGAACATCTGATCCCTTTTCACTGTTACACATAACCACACTGTGCTGATGAATGGGTTGAATAATTGAGTCTGTGCTATACATATGTGATTTTCTTACGAGCCCAGATTCCACATGGGCAATTGTGATGAACGATGAAGGTTATATAATTATGTGAGTGTTATGAAATTTTATCATATGACTCGTCCGTTTTGTTCACTTTAAAACATTTGATATTTTGTTTTCATATTAATTAGAGATAAATAAAGCCTTCCGTCAATTTCATTGGTCAATTTCAAAACTAGACAATTTGATTGGCTGAACAAAATACAACTGGGCCACATTTTCATAATTTGCATAATAAGAGTTGGGAGCTTTCATTGGTCAATTTCAAAACTGGACAATTTGATTGGCTAAACAAAATACAACTGGGTCACATTTGCATAATTTCAGTAGAGATAATTTACGTTATCTGTCCAATTTAGGGCGGGTTATATTGTATTAATCTTTTACCTACAAAAAAACTCCATTCATTTTTTTTTTATTTTCACTTTTTGCTTCCAAAACATAGGTTATGACCCCTCATTGGAACGAGCTCAACGAGCTCGTTCCAATGAGGGGTCATAACCTATGTTTTGGAAGCAAAAAATGAAAATTTTTAGTTATACGAGGATGCTTTTTTCCAAGTGCCGCCTGCAACTCAAGTTAGGTGATAGGTTAAAAAGTAATACTAAGTGGCTAATTTGTGCGTGTGTGTGTCATATGATAAACAGAATATGAAATGGGTGTTTTTCTCATATAATATTTATGAAACTCGTCCGAATTTCCCGTTTGGGCTCGCCAGAGGCTCGCCCAAACGGAAAATTCTTAGACTCGTTTCATAAATATTATATGAGAAAAACACTCATTCCATATCCTCGATAAATGAAATGAAACTTTATTTTGCAGTATTCGTTTACATAACATATTGAGAACAAATTATAATAAAACAGCATAGAAGTAAAGATATACTGCATGGAAATGGCGTAGCCCAGAAGGCTGTCTTCCAGCCATTCCCATAATAAAAGTATAAGAAGTTCTGACATCAAAGTTGAAAATAGACTGAGTCTGTGTTAAATTCTTCACAGTTCTATCGTCTAACCCCTAAACCAGCCGAAAGAAAAATACGACATTTGAAAAGAAATATTCTTGAATAGCTGATAAATTATTTGGTTTCCAAACTCTCCACCCTCAACCCCCCCCCCCCCACCACCACCACCACCACCACCAAAAGCAAAGCCAATGGCCCCCAGTGGATGAGCTCGACGAGCTAATCCCTGTCGGGAATCACGAACCACGTTCTGAGGGCGGGGGTTGAGAAAAGATAGCTCATTAAATGCCGATTTGTGTGGGTTGTGCTGGTCAAGTACACCGCTACATTGGTTAAAGGGGTAAGAATAGCAGAAATTACATAATTACAGGATTACATGTCTAACCCTTTATCTAACATGAAAAGCAGACGACACTTGCAAACAAATTCTTGAATAACATTTTTTGTCTCAAAAACATAGGCTATGACCCCTCATTGGAACGAGCTCGATGAGCTCGTTCCAACGAGGGGTCATAACTAATGTTTTTGAGACAAAAAATGAAAAAAATAATGAAAATTAATAGGCGATTTTTTAGAATAGCGCTGGTCGGTTTTGACCGTTACGTTGGGTAAAGGGTTAAACAAAGAAACTTCATCCCTAGAATGTTGAGAATGTTGAGATCCAGAGGATGACGAAGCGCAGTCAGGACACAATGGGTTATTACAGGAGATATCAGTAAGGTATGAGTTTAGAGCTCTGTCTATTATCGCTTTTGTAAATTGGAATCTGTTGAGGCGCTGTATTGATGGTTCAATGCTGTTCCAAATCCGTGGAAAAGAATGTAAGGGGAAACTAGTTCTGCGCTTAAGCGTGAGGATATTGCCGGATATTGCCGGACTGTCTAGTGTCCATGCCAGCTGGGTTCGTATAAATTTTGAATGTGTTGTCAAAAGATTTAGGTAATTTATTATTGATCCAATCATGCATGAATAAAAGAGTATGTAGGTCATACAGTTCCTTGAATTTTAGAATACCACAGTTCTGTGACGTATAGGATCTATTTGTTATGGCACGAATAGCCTTCTTTTGCAGTCCGAGAATCCGGTTTGCGAAGGTAGAGTGTCCCCAGATTTGGATCCCATATATTAAATGATTTTGGATCAGGGAAAAGTACAGGGATCTTAGAGCAACACGTGGAAGAAATTTTTTGGCTCTATTTATAACAAATGTAGTCCTGGCTATTTTAGAGCAAACAATGGAGACGTGTTTCTTGAATTTGAGATTTTCATCCATATGAACTCAAAGAAACTTGAATGCTGTCTCCTCTTGATGGTTACCGACTAATGTCACATTTGTGTCATTCAGTGATATGCTTTTGCCCCAGCACTGTGTTGGTCATCTGGGGGATGGAATATCATGAATTTAGTTTTCGAGTCGTTTAAAGTTAGTTTATTTGCAGAGCACCACTCACTTATATTCATCAACTCAAAGTTGCCATTTTCGATCAGATTATCCACGCTGTTGCTTGACGTATAAGCTGTTGTATCGTCCGCGAACGACAGTACTTTTAGCATTGTTGGAGCGCTAATGTCATTGACATATCGGAGAAGTAGAATGGGCCCGAGGATAGAACCTTGAGGTACACCTGTACTTATCACACTTTCGTCTGATATTTCATTCTGAAAAGAAACCGATTGGTTTCTTCCGGTTAAATAATCATTAAACCAGGAATTAGTCTATCCTCTAAGCCCATAGTGTTCCAGTTTCTTTAACGGGATATGGTGGTCAATGCTGTCGAAGGCTTTCGAAAAATCAAGGAAAATAGAACGGGTGCAACATTATTTATCAGGTGAAGGATAGGGTGTACAGTTGAATGATGTTTTCTGAAGCCAAATTGATATTGGTATATAGTCTTTTGCTCATCTAAGAAACTGGAAAACCGGGAATACATTAACTTTTCAAGTACTTTTGAGAATACAGGGAGAATACTAATGGGTCGATAGTTATTGAATACATGTGGATCGCCAGATTTAAAGACCGGAATAATTTTTGCTAATTTCATTTTGTTTGGCACTATGCCAGTTGAGAAAGAAAGGTTAATTATGTGCGTTAGCGGATTTGCCACTTCAAAGATAATCTCTTTTAAAAGCTTTGTAGAAAAGTTATCACAGTCTTTGGCCGCTGTTTCACGAAGGCTATTGACACAACTAATTACCTCCCGTGTATTACTAGGAGACATAAAAAACGAATCCGCATTGCTGCTGCTGATGTAGTCCGAAAAATGCCGGCCCGACATTGGTATTTTATCACTTATTGATTTGCCGATGCTTGCAAAAAAGGTACTAAATCCGTCCGCGATTAGTTTTGGGTCCGCCAGTTCGTTATTACATCAGGGAAGAAAGATGGTAGAGCGGGAGTTCGTTCTGATTTGTTAATAGCTTTGGGTAAGAGTTCCCATGTTTTTTTTAATGTTATTTTTGTTTGCGAGTAGGACATTGGTGTAGTAATCGGGCTTACTTGTTATTTTCAGTCGATTGAAAATTCGACAGAGGTCCCGGGATCGATCCCCGGTCGGGGAAAGTTCTCGAGGTGTCCGAACACTCTCTGTCAGCATCAATTGTGGGGTTGATGCTGTCACAGCGTGCCGTCCTATTGGGTGGGGGCGTAAAATGACTGTCCTCTGTGCGGAGAGAGACACACTCCGTGCAGGCTAAAGATCCCTTCGTAGTATTCGAGAAGAGCTAGGCCACGAAGTTGCCGCTATGAAGGTCATCCCACACACCTACGCCATTGGGCCAAGGAGAGGCGTTAATATAAGTTGCATAACTTGTTCGCCAATCCTTGTAAAACAAATAAGATTAAATAAATAAAATTCGACAGTAGTTTTTGTATTCTGCGACGTTTTGGATGGTCGAAGACTATTTTTTTACGTGCAGTTTGTTTTTATTAAGTGAAGATTGTGTCACCCATGCCTCACGTTTTATGTATTTATTTGGGAGCGGCGTCATTTCGTCGCCTGAGTGCTAGGGGACATAGAACATCCTAGCACTCAGGCGACGATTTCCAAACGGAAAGCACTTTCAAAGAGTCCGCATATTTTCTCCAAGAACAAATCATATGCTCCATTCGGACATTCTGAATTGAACACGTTTGAGAAGTCGCACGCTGATGAAAGTCGTTTAAAATGATTAATATTCGCCCTTTTCATCACGCACCAAGGGATTTGGTTTGAACGGAACGGACATTTGCCACTGTCTTCGTAATAAAATGTTGCGAAGTGGTCGCTGACATCGGCAATAATAATTCCCGATTCATATTTCTTGGGAATATTAGTAAAATATGGTCGATTAAAGTCGCAGAGGTGTCTGTAACTCTCGTTGGTCTTGTGATAGCTGGCATGAAAACTGCACTGAACATAGTGTCAGTATATGTATTGGTTTTGATGTGATTGTTGAAGTTTTGCATATCAATATTTATGTCCCCCGTGAGATAAGTACTTTTGTTATCGGAGTTTATTTTGTCCAGTAATAGAGAGAGTTCAGAGAGAAACAGGTCGAGATATGTTTTTGGTGTAGTATTTGGCCTATAAATAATACCAGTTATACATTTCCTGCTGCCAGAAATTTCTATAAACTGAGATTCGAAGACATGGGGGATAAAGACTGTGGGATCGTTACGGGTTTTGAATGATGGATTATCTCTAACAAATAAGCCAACACGACCTCTACCATCATCATCATCAGGTCGTGTGTTGTAGGTTAAAAGGTGGTACCCTTCAAGTTCGTAGCACACATTTTTGAGATTGAATATATAAGACCCCCTTATTGTTTGTGTGCGGTGGCTCAGCGGTTAGAGAATTGATCTTCAAACCGAAAGGTCGATCTCACCAGCCGTATAACGTTGTGTCCCTGGACAAGGTACGTCATCGCGATCGCCCACGCGGGGCATGGTGGCGCTGTGTGATAAAGCGTACTGCACGTCGATGGTGCTCTTGCCTTGAACCTATGTTAACCCTTTGCCTTACCTGAACAGCAGACGATACTTGTAAAAACAATTCTTGAATAACTTTTTTTTTTTCATTTGTTGTCTCAAAAACATAGGTTGTGACCCCTCATTGGAACGAGCTCGTCGAGCTCCTTCCAAAGAGGTGTCATAACCTATGTTTTTGAGACAAAAAATGAACAAATAATGAAAATTAATTAACGATTTTTGAGAATAGCGCTGACCGGTTTTGACCGTTACGTTGGGTAAAGGGTTAAAGCTGCTTGTGTTGAGTTAGTACACTGGTGAGTCTGACATTGCTCGTCTGGTTCTCTCGGGGTACTCCGGCTTCCTCCACCCGTAAAAATGTCCCGACACGAGGTGAAAATGTCGTTCAACCCAGTAAATAAATAAAATAAATAAATAAATAAATAAATAAATAAATAAATAAATAAATAAATAAATAAATAAATAAATAAATAAATAAATAAATAAATATGGCTCTTCAGAGAACTTGTGGGGTAGACCAAGCAACATTTTGCTAGCCAGTCAATACATCCTGACACTTTCCTCCAATTCTTTCACCCGCCAGTTAAATTTCCAAAATCCTTCTATGTTTAACCCAGCGATACAACATTCCATTGATTATCATCCCGTCATTATTTTTTTGATAAATGTGTTATTCCGTGGTACTAACCCAAACGTCTCTTTCTTATATGGAGACAGCTTACATAAGCATCAGCTTCCTGCTGAATCCATTTTCCAGTCCACAATTTATGTCTTCTTTAATTTTCTTGTGTAATTTGTATTATTTCCAAATGAAACAAAATACTGCATTTTGATTGGCTGAGAGGTACGGTGTAACTTGCAATCCACAGTGTTTTTTTTTAAAATCGTGTTTAACCACGGTGTAAAAACAAGAATATATAAGAGCAAGCTATATGGCTAAAAAGTACCCATTTTTAATTATTAATTACCTTCTGCTCGGTTATGTTAGAACAAAAATAAAAATACAGGAAATTTAATATTTATGTGCAATAAAATATTACAGATATCGATGTCATTGGAACTGGCTCATTGAGCCAGTTCCAATGACATCCATATTTGTCTGGTTTTATTTAAGAAACTTGCAAAGTACAAATTTTCTGTCTGTTTTTTCCCACAATGTAGGTTAAGGTATTAAGTACACCAAAATTCTTGGAAATAAATCCGTTATCCTTGTGTTTTCCAGGGTGTATGGGAATTTACACCGGTCTGGGAACTCATCCACCCTTTGGCTTCGCCTCAGGGTGTATGAGTTCCCAAACCGGTGTAAATTCCCATACACCCTGGAAAACACACAAGGATAACTAATTATTTTATACCTGTTTAGAAATAAAAAAAATTGTCAATCAGTCAATCAAAATTTTCAACGTGCAGCACTGGGAGCGCGGTTGCTCAGTGGAAAACTGATGGACTTCTGTGCAAGAGGTACCGAGTTCGATCCCCATCCGAGACGACTCGCGTTGTGCCCTTGGGCAAGGCACTTTATCCCGGTTGCCTACATGGGGCACGATGACGCCGTGTGTAAGGCGTACTGCACGTCGATGGTGCACATGTCTTCAACCGCTGTAACCGTGCTTGAGCGGAACTTGAACAGAGTTAGAATGTTGAGGAGCTGACAGTTGCTCGTCGCTGCTCGGTGGTTCTCTCCGGGTACTCCCGCTTCCTCCACCCGCAAAACTGTCACGGTCACGATTAGCCATTGTGCATAAGTATGTGACCTTAAACACCAATAAATAAATAAATAAATAAATAAATAAATAAATAAATAAATAAATAAATAAATAAATAAATAACATGCAGCCCTAACGCTGCGAATTAAAAATATTAATTAGCCTTCCCCAAAATAATGAGTATGGACTCTTCCAATTGAAACCATTGAACTTACATGGAAATACCATCAGGGTTCAAAGGTTTAAAGAAGATAGATCATCATAAAGTATGGTGATTTACAAGGCCAGGGAGAAGAGATTCGGTTTCCAGGGTTAAGTCTGTGACCCCCCCCCCCCCCCCCCCACCCAGCTTTCGAAAGTGACGAGATACTGATGCAGATGCCGAAGTTCTTGAAGTGAAGAATTCTTGAAGTGATAACATCCGTCTGGTGCATATGTCTATAGATAACAGTCTATTAACCACTTACCCGACATAACGGCCAAAACCATGCCAGCCCTATTCACAAAAATTGACATTCGATTTTCATTATATTTTCATTTTTTTGCCTCAGAAACATAGCATATGACCCCCCTCATTGCAACACGCTCGTTGAGCTCGGTCCAATGAGGGGTCATAATAAACTATGTTTTTTACGCGAAAAAATGAAAGAAATTGATATTCAATAATTTTGTTTGCAAGTGTCGTCTACTTTTCATACGTAAAGTGTTAATATGTTGGGCATCTCCACGGGGTATTCCCATTCCTTCTTTACATGAGTGGCAACTTGTATTCCAATACGACGAGAAACTTATCTTGCTGATACTCACTCGGGATCGGGGGGGGGGGGGGGGGCAGACTTGGCACAGAAGTCAGAACTTTAGGGGAACCAGGCCTGACCCAAGAATCCTGGACTCTCATTGGCCAAGCCCCCCCCCCCCAAAGTTACTACCCCGAGCCCCCTCCCGGCCCTGTGATTTATGCAATAAATTCGCTGGTCGTCTACCGGGAGTCATTATAGAGACTTGATTTCTGTAATGAATATTAAAAATCATTTCTGAACCAGCAGATAACAAATACTATAAATTAGTTAACCCTTTACCCAACGTAACTGCCAAAAACTGACCAGTGCTATTCACAAAAATCGCCAACTAATTTTCATTTGTTGTCTCAAAAACATAGGTTATGACCCCTCTTTGGAACGATCTCGTCGAGCTCGTTCCAATGAGGGGTCATAACCTATGTTTTTGAGACAAAAAATGAAAAAAGTAATTATTCAAGAATTTTGTTTGCATGCGTCGTCTGCTTTTCATGTTACGTAAAGGGTTAAGCGCAGACAGATTCATAACGCCACAATGTCACGGATGTGTTGACTCTGTAACTGTACCTTCATCTCGATAACACTATAGAGCAGAAGAGAGAGGGCCAATGCTCCAGCTAAAATGTAGACCTTTGTCTCCACACAGATGAAATAACTATATCCAAACGCCAAGGCACAGCCTGTTGAATGCAGCATTCTGTAACATGCAAACGCACCCTCCTGTTTGTCCATGAAGAGGACACCAAACAAAGCTGAAAGTAGAGAAAACATATTTATCATATGACTCGTTCGTTTTTTTCACTTTGAAACATTTGATATTTTGTTTTCATATTTTCATATTAATCAGTGATAAATAAAGCCTTCCGTCAATTTCATTGGTCAATTTCAAAACTGGACAATTTGATTGGCTAAACAAAATACAACTGGGTCACATTTGCATAATTTCAGTAGGGAGAATTTACGTTATCAGTCCTATTTTGGGTGGGTTATATTGTATTTTTTTACCTATTATTATTGTAATCTTTTACCTACAAGAAAAAGGCATTCATTTTTTTTATATTTTCACTTTTTGCTTCCAAAACATAGGTTATGACCCCTCATTGGAACGAGCTGTGCAGGGTAGCATCACCAAATTCACCCTCTGGGGACCTCATTTTTCAGATGATAGTCTGCTTATTTTCTTGCTTGTCGATATTTTATAGATGTTGGGCAGATTTTTATAAATAGTTGATTTCCTAATTATCCTTAATCAACCCTTAATCAGAAACACTATGTAGTTGGTCTAAGGGGAATTGGTCTAATGGGAAGACACCGTAATGGTTGTGACCGTGGAAGTGGATGTTGTCATTCTCGTTGTTTTGATTGTTTCCCTTGTGTTTTGTAGAAATTATTGTACATCTTGGTTTAATGAAGTAATAAAAAAAGTTATATTTAACCCCCCCCCCCCCCCCCCCCCCCCACGCACACACATTCTGATGCCGGTGTAAAAGGAATGGAAGTCCGTAGGAACGTTTGTCCCTCTGGACTATTATTCCGCGGAATTGTAGTCCTAGGTCTAACATTTCTAGGAATAGTAGTCCGGCGGACTACTATTCCTAGAAATGTTAGACCTAGGACTATAATTCCGCGGAATAATAGTCCAGAGGGACTAATTTTCCTACTGACTTCCATTCCTGTAACACCGGTATATCAATAACAATCTGAACTCTAAATATCCACCTTTCAAGGCTATATTTTTGAATTGTCTCCCCTGATTACTGACCTATAAAACAGCTTATCAAGTGGGTACGAAGGCCAGAAAGTATATTGTCAGTTCTCGAACCAAATGCGATGTCTGAAATCTCAGTGGAGATTAAACCCTTTGAACCCTAGAGCCCTATATCCCGGACCCCAAACACAAGTGGAATGACGAATGACTTCTTAGTGAACGTGTGGGACAAACCAATCAATATTTTGCACGTTGAAAATATTAATTGATCTACCCCAAATAATAAATATGGACACTTCCAATTGCTGCAGTTGTACTGAAATGGAAGATACCACGAGGGTTCAAAGGGTTGAGAAAAGCCTACCCGATTTCAATGTGAAATTGAAGTAGAAAAATAAACATTTACTTTCTAGTTTCCTTTCGATTTACAAAGTTGAATCTTTACTTTGTTTTGAAATCATGGCCGGCTAGGTTTTTATACCGGTGGTGAATATAATAAATCAGCATTGAACTAGCTCAAATAAATCGTTTTTTAACATTTAACACTGACTTCTACATGAAGAAAAGTGTTAAATTTCAAATAAAAATGGAAGCACAAAAACATCACACTAGCAATTTAAACAATGCATCATTGGAAAGAAATTGTCATGTACTTCATGAACCGATGACCGGTGTAAAAGGAATGGAAGTCCGTAGGAACGTTAGTCCCTCTGGACTATTATTCCGCGGAATTATAGTCCTAGGTCTAACATTTCTAGGGATAGTAGTCCGCCGGACTACTATTCCTAGAAATGTTAGACCTAGGACTATAATTTCGCGGAATAATAGTCCAGAGGGACTAATTTTCCTACGGACTTCCATTCCTGTCACACCGGCTATTCCCCAAAAAATCATTTTTTTTTTAAATCTTAATTTTAATTATTTACTCCTTAAAACTGTTGAAAACTTTCAGCTTCGTGCAACTCTGTTTTTGCGCATGCATACCGGTGTGTGTGTGTGTGTGGGGGGGGGGGGGGGGGGTTAAAATAGTCGTTAAAAGGAACTGCTTCCCAAAATGCAACTTGAAATTTAATGAATCAATCGTGTGTTTGTCAAAACTCAATGAGCTCTGTCAAACGTGGTTGAGTTGATTAAATTCTTAGGTGCATTATGGGAAAAAATTACTGCTTGAAATTTTGGTATTTTGACATCAGTGTGCAGATTGTAATAATAATAATATTTATCTGCAGCATTCATAAAACACAGCATTAAATTTACAAAACTTATTGTGGATTAATTGACATATTTCTGGGCAATAGTATAGCCACAACTGGCTGTTTCTTACCACGCCCGCAGGAAAAGGAAAATTGTGACAGCAAACTAGCACGAACAAAAAGTACAGGAAAAGAAATTTGAGTTTCAGTAAGAAATCAGGACCGTTTTGTGTGACAACAGGAACAACAGCAAGGTTCATACACCCCAGGACAAAAAAAAAAAAAAAACAACCCAAGAACGTTTAAAGGACATTTCAAGGACAAATAAGCCTTTATCAAGCAGCAGTTTTCAAAACGGTATTGTCATTTCTCAAAAATCCTACCTGCATCTAAAATCTATTTCTTGCACAATTGGTTGGGAGCTAGATTCTTTTTGGTGGTTACAATTTATTCAATATTTATTTTATTATAAATCATTGGAGAGTGCCTGCAGGCACTCTCCAATGATTTATAATAAACTAAATTGATGTGAAGAAAGTGTCATTCACTACTGACTGCACATCGAGTCTGTGCAAGGAATATAAAATCTTATTTTAAGTACTCTCACTTTTCAGTTAAATTGATGGTGACTTTCAGCACTCCACCAGTTTTTCCGTTAGGCATGTTTTCTTTCCTCACCTTTTTTAAAAAAAATTAAAACCAAATAAAATTGAAAATTTGGCAAAAGGTTGGACTCAAATAAACAAGCTGCAACGATAGCAGGAAAAAATCCAAGGATAGTCAAGGAGTCTGACTGTTTTTTAAGTACTTTTCAAGGGCATTTTCTGAATATTTCAAAATCAAGGAGTTTTCAAAGCTGTGCGACCTCTGAACAGGGTACCAGGCATGAATCGATCTGGAGGTACCTCACGAATCTAAACAACCAGCTAATGTTCATCGGCAGAAGATTTATTGGGGTCTCTCTCTCTATTTCATCATTCATCTCGCAGGTTACAGAAAATGTATCGCTGGAAATGTTCTACAACGAATGATCGATTTTTCTACGCTGCTAATGTGACAAAAACACTTTCGAACAATATAACGAAAATGAATAGTGACATTCAATGATTGCGATTTGCTTAGTGTAGGCATTGCTGACCCACTTCAAGTGGCTGTTTGTTCCCAGCGGATATGCCCTCATCCGTTTTTCTAATGTTCTCAATTCACCCGCTCTGACATTCTATCAATTATTGACTAGATGGTCCTCTGAGTATATATATGGAGTAGTGTTCTAACTACCATCATACCGACTGAATTAACACCTAGAATTCCATGCTATTAAATGAGATTGCCAATTTAACACAGTTTACCACAAATGAGCGAAATTATTCTCAGACCCGAAGCCAGCAATATTTAAAAATCCGACATAGGGTCAGGACAGACTTATGTATGCCGATGGCATACACGAGGCGCGCAGCACTGAGGTGGGAAGGGTGTGCCCCACTCCTGTTGGTGGGGGTTTGGGGGCTCCCATCAATTGATGGGAGGCCCCAAACCCCAACAACGGGAGGAGAACATACCTGAAAGCAATTCTATAGCCTCCAGATGCCCCATTTGTGACTTGTACAGTTGCTGAATTTAGTCAATTGTTAACAATAAGATGTGTGACATTTCAAAATTTAAGGCTGTTTTGCTTTTGATAATTCCCGTCAGAAGCTGGCTTTAAGTCTACATATCGTGTGTCAGCAATTATTTTCCGACAGAATGTGAAAATTTCCGACAGAAATGTTCATAGGGTGGGGGCGTTTGCACAACCCACCCCCGCCCCGCACCCCACCAGCTACGGGTTTGATTATTCTAGATTTCTGAGAAAGGTTCACCAATAACTTATTCCCACAACCCGTATTACACTGTAAGATGGAATCTTTACAAACCGCCCCACAATGTGTTGCTTATCACACCGACTGAATTAACACCTCGAATTCTGTGCTACCAATGGAGATTTCCAATTTAACACAGTTTACCACAAATGGACGAAATTGTCCTAGATTTCTGAGAAAGGTTCAGCAATAATGTATTCCTACAACTCATCTTGAACTATAAGATGAAATCTGTACAAACCGCCCCACAACGTGTTGCTTATCACACCAACTGAATTAATATCTTTAATTCTATGCTACTAAATGAGATTGCCAATTTAACACAATTACCACAAATGAGCGAAATTATTCTAGATTTCTGAGAAAGGTTAATTTATTCCCACAACCCCTATTGAACTGTAAGATGAAATCCGCAGAAACCGCCCCGCAATGTGTTTCTTATCACACCGACTGAATTAACCCTTTACCCAACGAATCGCCCGCATCCGCCCGCGTAATAAGCAAATTCTGCAGTTGAAAAAATATTATTTTTCAAAGAATTTCAACAAAACCATATCATGTGACCCCCTCGTTGGAACGAGCTCGTCGAGCTCGTTCCAACGAGGGGTTACATGATATGGTTTTGTTGAAATTTTTTGAAAAATTTAAAAAAAATTATATTTAAAATAATAAATTTTGATATCGTCTGCGTTGGGTAAAGGGTTTACACCTCAAATTCTATGCTATTTAACACAGTTTACCACAAATGAGCAAAATTATTCTAGATTTCTGAGAAAGATTCAGCAATAATTTATTCCCACAACCCCTATTGAACTGAATGATGAAATCTTTACAAACCGCCTCACAATGTGTTGCTTATCACACCGACTGAATTAACACCTCAAATTCTATGCTACTAAATGAGATTGCCAATTTAACACAGTTTATCACAAATGTGCGAAATTATCCTAGATTTCTGAGAAAGGTTCAGCAATAATTTATTCCCTCAACCCCTATGGAACTGTAAGATGAAATCCCTACAAAACCGCCTCATAATGCGTTGCTTGTTCTGTTGTATAATCATTGAAATGTCGAAAAATTTCCTTCATCCGGAAGTACTTATTTATTTATTTATTTATTTATTTATTTATTGGTGTTTAAGGTCACATATGTATGCACAATGGCTAATCATGACCGTGACAGTTTTACGGGTGGAGGAAGCCGGATTACCCGGAGAGAACCACCGAGCAACGGCAAGCAACTGTCAGCTCCCCAACATACTAACTACACACAAGCAGGGTTAGCATTGGTTGAAGACAAGTGCACCATCGACGTGGAGTACGCCTTAGTACACAACGCCACCGTGCCCCCACGTGGGCAATGGAGATGAAGTAAGTGTCTTGCCCAAGGACACAACGCGGTTGCCGCAGGTGGGATTCGAACCGAGGACCTCTCGGCTTGCAGCCTGCACCTCTACCTACTGAGCCACCGCGCTCCCCCCGGAAGTACTTGCCTAACGGGTTAATTTGGTATACCCGCTAAATGCAGTAAAAGATTTTCCATGTCACGACACCAAAGCAGAAAATAAAACCAAAAATATTTTAACTTTTGCAAGGATTATAATAAGTGTCAGTTTGATTATTACCTATTGGACACTGGTGTCCAGGGATGTGGCGACAGGGTGTGTGTGGGGGGCGGGGGGGAGGGGAGGGGGTGTCTCACCACCAGCTAGGAGTATTTTTTTTCAATAGTTGGAAATTCCGAGGTCAAAAAGCAAATAGTTGGAAATTCAATAAATTAACATTGTTCATGAAAAATATTAAAATTCCAACTAATGATGAGAAATTTTTGATCTTTTATTTCCAACTGGAAACTTGAGTTTCAAATTTCCTACTCTAAAATTTCGACTCTGACATCAATCCGGTAAATTTTCTGACCCAGACACATTATAAATGATGCTTTTTCCGTTTCAGGACTGGTGAAAATTTTCAGAAGGGTTCATAACCCTCTACCCAACGCAGACGATTTAAAAATTCATTATTTTAAATATCATTTTTTAAAAATTTTTTTTAAAAATTTCAACAAAACCATATCATGTGACCCCTCTTTGGAATGAGCTCGACTAGCTCGTTCCAAAGAGGGGTCACATGATATGGTTTTGTTGAAATTTTTCGAAAAATATTTTTTTCAGCAGCTGTATTTGCATATTACGCAGGCGGATGCGGGCGATTCGTTGGTTAAAAGGTTAAAAGATATCACCCTTCGCTGCAGTGCAACCACCTATCGAAACCACTCACAGTTGGAATTTACACAGGTGGTACCCCCCCCCCCCCCCCCCCAGCTGAAACCCTCTAGCCACATCCCTGCTGGTGTCACCCGACAATGCTGCTGAAAAAACACCTATCCCCAGTTCTTACCAACGAGCAATTTTCTTATTTTTTTATCTTGTTTGTATGTCATATGTTTGTATGCCTATTGGGGTTTAACGACACTTTCATATCGCGTCGGGACAGTTTTACGGGTGGAAAAAACAGGGGTACCAGGACAGAATCTTACAACGGCTTGGCTAACAAAAATTCTGTCCTACTAAACCTGGACTTATCTTCTACGACACCGACGTCAGAACCGGACAAGGTGGTCCCCGTGTATCGTTTTTTTGCCGAAAAAAGCTATCAGGAAAAGGGTCAAGTAGCCTTCAAAACTATCCCATTTTTTAATTATCCAACTATTTTAAGTTTTATGTTTTTGTGTACGCTCCTATAATATCTCATTTAGGTGAAGCAATGATCGATCGACTGTTTATTAGAGCATTTTCTAAAATTACTGATCTATGGCCAAGCAAAAAATACATTTGTTTCTCGAGCATTTCATTTTAAAATCAGCGTGAGAGGGACACTTATTTTCTATTTTTTTTGTTTGATAAATGGAAAAGTGCTAAATTATTTTTGGTCTGAATTTTTTTTTCACATTTTCTTGCCTTGTTGAAATTTATGGGGGAGAACCAAAAGTCACTTTCCCATAAATTGTAACAAGGAAAATCCTCACGGGCCGAATACTTTCACTTCAGAGATAATATGAAGCACATCCACACAATATGGACAGGGCCGGATTTAGTCATGTGGAGGCCACTGGGAAGCCTTCAGTAGTGGAGGGCCACCCCACCTTAGAATAAAAAAAACTAAAAAGTAACAAGACATAGTTACAGTCATCCGTAAAGTAATATTTTTCAAGTAGAAAGAAACTGAATAAGCAAGCAAGCAGGTGAATCATGGTCAATCATAACAAGCAAGCAGGAAGGTCAATCATGATCAATCATAACAAGAATATAGTACAGTACATATATTTACAATAGCACGTATCAATGAAAACCATATTGCGTGCGTTTGCACATGAGTGTCGTTCAGATTAGCCTACATTTTTTATGAAATATGTGGAGGCCCCTGGTTGTGGGAACTGCCCAGGCTGCCCAGTCTGAAAATCCGGCCCTGAATATGGAACCTTTAAGTTACAGTACCATCACTTAAGAAAAAACCTAAAATTCGAACAAACAGCACTCAATCAGTTTTTAAAGAGATATAAAATATATTTGTGTTGAGTTATGTTCATGCATCTATTTTTTCAAAACAAAAGTACCGTTATTATATGAAGTACCGGCCATATAAGATTGAGTTATTTACTGCAGAACAGATCAAACTTGATCACATGACTTCTCCGTTTCCTCGGCTTATTACCATTTCATATTTTTAATAAATATAAATTAGTGCTTCATAACATCTTCAGTTGATTTCATTGGTCAATTTCAAAAGAACACTTTCTGATTGGTTATCACCGACAAGATCTGAGTCAAATTAATGCAGGTGTGGCGTATGAATGCGTGCAGCTATGACGCGTCACAGTCAAATGCATGACTTTCAAGGTGAAATTCCATTCTTTAACTCTTCTTTTCTATCTAAAAGATGCGTTTTTGATAACTGTGGTGTCATGTGACAAACGGAATATGAAATTAGTGTTTTGGTCACACGATATTTATGAAACGAGTCTAAGACGTTCCCGTTTTGCCGAGCCAGAGGCTCGGCAAAACGGGAACTTCTTAGACGAGTTTCATAAATATCGTGTGACCAAAACATTAATTTCATATCCTCTATGGTTGTTTACAAAACAAATACAAAATATTTTAATCATGCGTTGTGCAAATAAATATACTTCAATCCAAAAAGGTGAAATTTTGAACTCTCACAATTCTTAACAATTTTGGAAGACAAAGAGGATATGGAATGAATGTTTGGTTACCCTCTATTTATGAAACGAGTCTAAGAATTTTGCGTTTTGTTGAGACTCTGACGAGGCAAAACTGAGCATTCGTAGACAAGTTTCATAAATAGAGTATGACCAAAACACGAATTTCATATTCTGTTTATCATATGAGTTACCAAAAAACACATATTTTAGATAGAAAAGGAAGGTTAAAGAAAGAACGGAATTTCACCTCACACGTCATGCATTTGACTGTGACGCGTCATAGCTACACGCAGTCACACGTCAAAGTCACGGCAAATTATAGTCCCATAATTCCGCGTTATAAATTCTAATTTTCAAGTATTTATAGATTTCTTATCATTGGGATTTTAATTAATGTTTATAACAAATAAAATCAGGCATCGTGACTTTGTTTATATTTTGAAATAGTTCTGTTTACATAAGCATTAATTTGACCCAGATCTATTCTGTGATAACTAATCAGAGAGTGTTCTTTTGAAATTGACCAATCAAATCAAATGAAGGTGTTATGAAGCCCTAATTAATATTTATCGAAAATAAGAAACGGTAATAACCCGAGAAACCGGAGAAGTCATATGATAAACTTGAATCCATTAAACATGTTTAACGACGTGGCTCAGTATCAATGAGGATTACCTGAGGAAAAAACACATTTTTTTGGCCTAAAAACAGAAATTAAAAATAAAACAAGACCAAACCAGTTCGTCCCCTGAGTTCCAATGTGTTCTATGTGCCAGTAGGCTGCCAGTAGGCACATGGAACACATTGGAACTCAGGGGACGAGTTGCATACACACGTGTTTGATGGGGTTGTTTCTTTTAAGTTAAAAAATTATCTTTGGGGAAAAGAGTGCATTTGCCTCTCGAGAGACTGAATTCAGTTTCTTCTGTAAATGAAAGTTCATCGAGAGTCTCTGGTTGCAGAAAATGTTGCGGAGAGAGCTGCCTTTCATACGTGGCTTAGTATCAATGAGGGATTACAAATTAAAAAAAAAAACAAGACCAAATCAGCATACACACGTGTTTGATCGGGTTGTTTCTTTTAAGTTAAAAAATTATCTTTGGGGAAAAGAGTGCATTCATTGAAACAACCACTAGGTTGCCTCTCGAGTCACTCAATTCATTACTTCTGTAAATGAAAGTTCATCGATTGTCTCTGGTCGCAGAAAATATTGCGGAGAGAGCTGCCTTTCATACGTGGCTCAGTATCAATGAGGGATTACTTGAGAAAAAACATTTTTTGGCCAAAAAATAAAAAAGACAAGACTAAATTAGTTGCGTACATGCGTGTGTGATCGGATTGTTTCTATAAAGTGCAAATATTCTCTTTGGGGAAAAGAGTACTTTCATTGAAACAACCACTAGGTTGCCTCTTGAGAAACTCAATTCAGTTACTTCTGTAAATGAAATTAGTGTTCATCGATTGTCTTTGGTTGCAGAAAATCTTGCGGGGAGAGCTGCCTTTTATCGTAAGTGAGCGACTGGAGAGCAGTCTTCAAATGATCAATTAAAACATTGGGATCGAGTAAATCGTTCAAGGATGACAGAACTAACACATTCCTATACTTTCGATTATCCATAATTCGTTTTGTCGAAGCGGAAAAGCTTACTTAGCTTTTATTATCTCACAGAGCGTAACTCTTTGCCTGTTAAGTACACTTTTATTTGTTTTCTCTTTGACGGGAGCTTAAATTCCAGAGTGCGGCAGAGGGTGTATGTCCACGCCATTTGTGTTGTGGAAAGTCTGTATGTCATCACTTAGTGCAAAATTCCCCTTAGGAACTCCTGGAAGTGAAGCTGTGTTTCTTCAGTGTGGTCACAGCAGGCTTGTATTCGACGAAAATCCGAGAATTAATTCAACCAAAGATTCGCGAAACAAAACCAGCGAGAATCCATCTAGATTCATTTTGCACCTCTGCTAGGATTCGCCTGAAAGAATTGAGTCAATTTAACCCTTTACCTAACACAGAGACAGCAAATTAAGCAACACAAAGCTAACACGATCTGAAATATCCTGACACTTTGTCAATAAAATTATACAAATATGGCTGTCATTGGAACCAGCTCCATATTTTTAAGGTGTTATTGGTAAATGTTGTTTCTTTTTTTTAAAAATTATCAAATTGAGTTTATGTTTTAAAAATTAAAAAGCTGTCTTGAGTAAAGGGTTACAAATGGATTCTCCCAAATTTAAGCCCCGAGTGGACAAGTAATCCTGTAATGGTAAAATTGGGCCTGGAAACCTGCGTCCTCAAAAGTTGGAACCATAAGAACAAACGATTGACTAAACTTGACTTCATACTTGTATTGTGATTTTGAAGCAGGCTTACATACATGAAGTGCCCCCTAAACACAAATAAATAAATAAATAAATAAATAAATAAATAAATAAATAAATAAATAAATAAATAAATAAAAGCAAACACCTTCACCGTGAGTCAGCTAACGAATGTATTTAACCTTTTACCAAACACAGTTTTATTAAAAAATAAATTAAATTTCACATTTTACGAACAAATTTCTCACAATTTTTCGATAAAACCATACAAATATGGATATCATTAGAACCGGCTCCTCGAGCCGATTCTAATGATTTCCATATTGATATCGTTTTATCGAGAGATTTGTCAGATATTTTAGGCTGTGGTAGGCTTATTTTGATAAATTTCCAGGCCGTTTTTGGCCGCTATGTTAGATAAAAGTCTAATTATGTCCAGGTTCTTACGTCTAGGTATAATCGGTGGCGTTTTGAAAGTGACCGATTGGGGAGTGTAAACCTGATTTATCCAGACTGTAATGGCTCAAGACCCGACTGAAAAATATTTCAGCTGCATCATTAAGGCATGTCTTCGAAGAAGATGTAGTAGAAATATAAGTCAGCCGGGATTATAGCTAAAACAAAATCTCACAAGTTCTTGGTAATGTACACTCTAAAATCAGTTAGGTGAAAAATTTAATTCTTAATCCAACTGATTTTAGAGTCTATTTGTGGGTAAATACATGTAGTAGTCGTAACATACGAGCTTCAAAAATTCTTATTACCCGCCCGTTCTATGAAATCCCCATCTACTGCAATACTAAACCATGCTGAAAATGAAAATCCGTTCCGCATATATGTGCCGAACGGAAATCGTTGAGCAGACAATTGATCACCCGAAACTGAAGCGATTGCGAAATAACTAAATAAAATGTCTAAAATTGAAGGATATGGCGAGTTTCATGTGTAGGAAATAGTGAAGAAGAAATAAAGTCGATATATGAAGGGGATAACGAATATCCAGAAGAAGAGCATGGTTAGCGACAAAATGTGTTGATAGTTGGCAAATGAACTGCTGAGTGTCCTTCTAATAATTCTTTTTATAGACTTGAAGGCGTGTAATAAACACAGAACGACACGCGCGTGTGAATGGATGTGACTTGCGCCAGCGGGGAAGGATAAAACCCGAGGCCTGCGACAAGTCGTTATATCTTTCCGCGCTGGCACTTGTGCCATATCGATTAACCCATTCACACGCGCGTGCCGTTCCATGTATTTATTTAATTAGCACGTGCCGTACCCCAATTTGGTTATGTAGGACCCCAACAGCTCTCTGGTTACTACAGACCTTCATTTGTAAAATACCGACTGGGTGTATTAGACAAGTGCAAGTATCAAACCTTGTCTCCCCCCAAAAGTACATGATTAGCACTGAGAGCGAATCGATATCTAAGACCCCAATCCAGAGATGTAAATGTCCCGACTGGAAAAAAAATACTTGGGGAGGGGGTGGTAAACCGTCCTACAACGCCGCCCCCCCCCCCTAGTTACGACCCCATGTATATTATAAGCAGTGCTTGTAGAGAGGAGGTTTCCTTTGATTGGTAGTCTACTTTTCTGTAGGTTTGAATGTAATATTTTATCCACAATACGTAGAGAGGGTACTATGACTCTCACAGAGTGAGGTTTTCACAAAGACAATAAATTGCAATCTGTAGAAAAGAATAATAACAGATGCTAAATTTCAACCAAGAAACCTCAAGTTCACCGCAGAAATCTGTTGGTTTAAGAAGGGGCGTAGGAACCGCGGGCACAGGGGGCATGTCGTGTCCCTCAACTTTTTCCGGCAATAATTGAGAGAGAGAGAGAGAGAGAGAGAGAGAGAGAGAGAGAGAGAGAGAGAGAGAGAGAGATTAGGCCAACATTACCTTTATCAGCCTGCCATTGCAATCTTATTGAGAACACAGACTCTTTGCTCTTTTAATGTGACCAAAAATTCCGATTTTTGGCCGACGGAAAAATTTGTTGAATGTAGAGTCAATAATGTGCATTTTTCTCAATGCAGAGGTGTATGTATTCCAAACCTGTCTTTGTGTATTGTATTCCTGTCACGTCACTAAGTCTGCACATTGGGTCACCATTGATATAAACACAAAACGACACGCGAGTGTGAATGGGTTAATCGATATGGCACTCGTGCCATATCGATTAACCCATTCACACAGGCGTGTCGTTCGGTATTTATTACACGCCTTCATGTCTATAAAAATACAATTATTAGAAGGACACTCAGTAATTTATTTGACAACAGTTACTGTCAACAAGTTATTTCGCAATCGGGTCTGTTTTGGGGGATCAATCGTCTGCTAATGTTTACAAACACATGTGCGATTTTGCGAGAATTTCCGTGGTCAGATTTATAAACAGACCACTACTATCGTAGTACATGCATATATTAAATCTGTTATCATAATGCAGCTAATAATGATTGGTTTGAACTCTCCCCTTTAAACTTTATAAGTAATTCTCTACACAAAGATATTTTTATTTAATTTATTGTCTTTGCGATAGCTTATAAGAACGCAATCGCTTCGTTTTTAAACTACAGAGCTTCAGCGATTGTAGGTCAATGGAAATTCCAAGTAGGCAGGGTTATGTTAAGTTTTGACAGATGATGTTGTCGCCCCAAAATAATCCGTCAACGATTTTCGTTCGGCACATGTGTGTGGAACGGATTTTCATTTTCCGCATAAACCGCAGGGTTTTGGTTTAGTGTTGCTGTGGATGGGGATTTCATAGAACGGACGTGTAATAAATATCAGTGTGTGTGTGTGCCTTTGTATGGCCGTCCACCCTCCAGTTCCAGATCCACCCATCGCGTCTGGGATTAAGCCTTCACCTGCCACGACTTGAAGACGACAGTTACAAAAGAAAATTTTTTGACTTATTAAAACTATTCAAATTGTTTCTTCAAAGGGTAGGTTAAGATCAGTTTAATGGCATAAAACACGCATTCTGTCCCATGTCAATCCACAAACATATTATACTAATTGAAAAACGGTAAGTGAATAATATATACAGAACTAACAATTCGTCCACTGAGTTCCAATGTGTTCTATGTGCCTACTGGCCTACTGGTGGCCTACTGGTGGCCTTCTGGCACATAGAACACATTAGAACTGAGGGGACGAATTTGCAAAACTACTTGCTTGATCTTCAAAAAGTAACCGGATCATGATGTTACAGGTACTACTGCGTTTTTCTGGGTCTTTATCCATTAAATAAATGGGAAATCTGTGATTCAGTCCAGCTAGAAATTCCAGCTTTGATAATCCCCCATGATATGAGATGGGCCACTATTCTGTCAAGAGCAGAGACTTTTCGTCTTGGGATGTGTAAGAAATGTGTTTCGTTCATCCATGTTTTCACTATCTTAGTTTCCATTACCAATTTTACTGCAGAACTTCTCTATGACGTGCGAACAGGATCATAAATTAATTCAGTATCATACTCAAATAGTTAAGTATCATGCTTAATTATTTATGCAGCATTTATGAAATCATACCAAATAATATAGCATCATGCTTAATTATTAGAGTATCATACTGAAAAAAACAATTATGACCCTCCCGTACGTGAAACTGATTTCAGTATCATGCTATATTATTTATGCTGCATTCATGAAATCGTGCAAAATAATATAGCATAACATAACATAACATAACATAACATTTATTAGCATAAAACATCCTATACAGGACAGTATGCGATAATCTACAAGTAACATGAACAAAAGTAGTACTCAAAATATTACAATTTCATCCACGAATTTTCCATGATCAAAGTACTATATTTTTATTAATTTGATACGAAAAAGATCGTGGAGACGTGAACTAGAATTTCCAATACACATCACTAAACATATCATAATCGTCTGGCGAAAAAATCCCGGATCACGCTGCAGATTTTATGGCATAAACTGGGGGTTCTATTTTCAAATATTAATCTGAATTTCTCAAATATACTCAGATCAATAAAACCGTCAATCTCACTGTTCATCAGAACAAATAGTTCTGATCGAAGCTCTGAATAATGTGTACATTCCATAAGAAAATGGTATTCGTTTTCTATTTTCACGGGATTTGCTTCACAGTGAGTACATATCCTGTCGATAACAGGCTTCAGCGGTTGATAAATTAATTCAGCATCATGCTATATTTTTTGGGTATCATGCTATATTAATTGAGTATCATACTCTATTATTTTAGCATCATGCTTAATTCACTGATTTTTGATCCTGTTCGTCATACTTCTCGAGTGTTTTCTTGAAAATGGGTACAGAATGATAACATGATATTCAGATTCTATTTCTTCTCAGTACACCTTTACCTTTTCGAACTGTAGGATGTAGTTGTTTATTCTCATTTGAGTAAACAAAGAATGCACTTTGAAATTGTTAACATTGTTCAGATACGACCTTAAATCGTAATATACTATAAATAATAACTATGTTGTAAGTTTATTTATTCCAGGTTTCTTCCTATCAGTAAATATATCAGGCTGGAATTCACTGACATGGCTCATTTGCAGTTGGGGATGCATCTTATTCCCATGCTTGATATGAATAGGTTTATTTGTGTCTAACAATGGGACTCCCAGTTCTTTGTACCTTGCTTCGATGTTTCAAAAATGATAGCGCCAAAAAGGTACCTTATAAATCAGAAAGTTCTTGTCCATATCTGACAATTTAACCTCTGCACTCTGATGTCAAAATGACAAAGTTTTCAGCAGCAAATATTTCCCATAATGCAGCTTAATATTCGACCGAATATACCTTGTTTGACAGACCTCAGTGAGATAATTAGTTAACCCTTTACCCAACGCAGACGATTTCAAAATTTATTATTTTTAAAAAAATTGTAAACAAATTTCAACAAAACCATATCATGTGACCCTTCTTTGGAACGAGCTCGACGAGCTCGTTCCAAAGAGGGGTCACATGATATGATTTTCTTGAAATCTTTCGGAAAATAATATATTTTCAGCTGCTGAATTTGCATATTACGCGTGCTAATGCGGGCGATTCTTTGGGTAAAGGGTTATATTCATAGCTAAACACGAGGAAAATAGAGTGAATGGAGAAATTCTGTTGCATGTTGCACCATCAGAGAGCTCTCTTTCATTTGTTTTCATTTTGATATCTCGAATGATTCCATCACTGCATGATCTAAACAATATAAGTTATTGGAATAGACACATTGGAGATGGGAACTACTATTGATTGAACGCTTTCATAATTTCTTACTAAAATGACACGAATTTAGGTAAATTATCTGTGAAAGAAAAACGGTATCTCTACATGTGAACGATAAAAGGTTGTATTTTCACCAGTGAAGAAAGTGTCCCTCTTCTGGTTTCCTGTTTGGGAAGCATTCATTTATTTTTGTGTCTCTTTGGGTTTGGGAAATTCTGTGAATGCCAGAATGGGGAAAGTACATTTTACTTATTTATCGACGGATTCACATTAAATACGGAAGATAGAACCAGATATACTATTTATTTATTATTAGGGTTTAACGACACTTTAACAGCCAAGGTCATATCGTGTCGGTGACAGTTTTACTGGCGGGGGAAGCCGGAGTATCCGGAGATAACCACTGAGCAACGACGAGCAGCTGCCCGCTCCCCAACATCGTAACTCCACACTGCAGCACAGGCAGGGTAGATTGGTGGAAGACATGCGCACCATCGACGTGCAGTACGCCTTAGTACACGACGTCATCGTTCCCCCATGTGGACAATTGGGGTGAAGTGCCTTGCCTTGCCCAAGGACACAACGCGGGAGTCCGAATCGATCGCTCAGACGGTCACCCATCCAATGCCTAACCGGGTTCGACGTTGCTTAACTTCGGTCCAGATGTACACCACACAGCTAGCTGTGTTTTTTACGTCAATTTTCATATGAGGCTTCATCAAACACAAAACACCAGCCAAAAAAACAAAACAAAAACAAAAAAATAAACAACATAAAAACAAAGAATACAACGCCCTCCCCCCCCCCCCCCCCCCCCAAAAAAAAAAAAACAAAAACAAAACAAAACAAAACAAAAACAACCCAAAACAAAACAGCATAATGCTAAAAAAAGAGAGAAAGAAAACAAAATTAAAAAATCCCCAAAACAAACAAGAATAAACAGACAAAGAAACGCCCTCAAAGCCCCCCCAAATAAAACAGAAAGCATAAGTATGAGTACACAGAAGCGATCCTTCTATGAAGAAGATTAATGTATTTTTTAACTGTACATAAATGCATAAACCTCGTAACGCTAACATTTTACCAATAATTCTAAAGACATGGCTCCCACATAAACTCCTATAAACGCATGCAGATTAATTTAATTGCATATACTGAATATTATTCCACAGATCCAGCCGAAAACATTAAAACGAATCAATTCGGAAGATGGTTTATTTGTATAAATCTTTGAAGATGGCTGATGGGGATGCAGGGCCAGATTTAGGCATAAGATAAACAAGCTACAGCCTAGGGCCTCATAATCTGATGCGGCCTCTCAAAATTCCAGATTTTGTTTAATTCCAACAGTTATATTATAATATTAATTCAAGCAATAATTTAGCCCATGTTATTTTGCCTAATATTTGAAAATACATTGCACAATTAACAATATATTCCATACATGTATCACATGTTTTCATTTGATACTGATTTACATTACCAACCTCTCATGCCACAAGTCTAATTCTGTAAGAACTTCGACGCCGTTATGCCTGGAACTAGTCTATCCCTCAAATAGGTCATCGTCTATGTTTACATTCCCTCGTCTGGAATATTTCATTCGGTTGTAAAAGCGAACCTGAGGTTCGCTTTTCCGACCAATTGATATATTCCGGACAATTCAATCTGAAAAATTTCATAAAGATTCAATTACTGTGAATCGGAATTAGAAATGTTGCTCAGTCAAGACTTGATTTGATTTAAGAAGTGAATGCATTTTTTATACCAAACAACAAAGCAGAAAGACTAAATAAAACATGTACGAAAGAACGAGGCGAAAAATCACCCTCACACAAAAGACAAAGCGGACAACTCTGATTTTTAATTTTCACACCTTTAGAAATGGAAATGAGTATTTTAGTAACGGGCTTTATGCCACAGTTGGGAAATGTCACCAAAGAAACAGCAGCGGAGTTGATCACTGCGAGAGGCGCTAAAAGTTAAAAACCCACCCAAATTGGAAAATGAATTACATTTGGTCATGACGTTTTCATCCAGCTGACCAATGGGAATTGAGTATTTGGACCCAAAACGTATAACTACATAAACAATGTAATTATTGACGTTCTGGCGATCTTGCAATCAGCAATGCAGACTCACCACGTATGATTACTCGGGGTGGTTCCACAAATTATGCTTATAGCATGAAGTTTTCATGGGGAATTAAATACTTATTAATTGGTATATCCATAACTGCGTCAGGAAAGAATACCTATATATCCTTGTAAGTAGAGGCGCGTGACATTATATCAATGGTCGTCTATGCGCAAACCTTCACAAACAGTGGGTAAACAATCAGTCCATAACAGCGTCGAAATCCGAATAGAACTAAATGAATTTTTAAACGCCAAGTTCCCAGAAGGCATTCAACGAGGCAAGGCCAACGCCTGGAGGACGACCAATACCGTTTAGGCGGCCAATGCCGTTTTGGCGGCCAATGCCGATTTGGTGGCCAAGTCTGATATGTACTGTGATGGCCTTTGGCCTGACACAAGCTGAAAATCATTTTTTTTTTCTTTTTGACGTTATTTGAATTTTATCTTGCAGTCAACATGTATTTTGTCTGTATTAACTCCGCAACTGTCGTGTCCGGTTCCGAACCCCTGATACAGACGTTTGTAACAGGAGGTCGGATACAAGCACGTTCCTTTCGCGTGAGTTCCATTTTTTTCTCTTTATTCATCCGTACGAATAAATAGTTCGTTATATATTCGTCTACATTCTTGACTTATCCCCAATATATTGTAAGATAAAATGATTATTACCATTATGTGGATGTACAAAATATGTATCCGAGTCTCGCTCCGGGTTCTAAGGGTAGATTACGACTCGTCTTCGACTCGTCGTGATCTGCCCTTAGAACCCGGAGCTCGACTCATAATGGTAATAATCTCTATGTAACTTCACACGAGTTGCGTAGATCGCAAACAAACTTGGCAACGTTTCAGAACTGTCACTGCCACGTTCACATTCGAAGTTTGGTCTCCATAAGGGGTATGTTTATATACAGTACGTGTAGAGTGTATCATCACTAAATCACCCGCTGAGTGGAGATTCCACCCATGCAATAATTGCAAATTTGTTGCAAAACATAACAAACACGCGCAAAGTTCCAGCCAATGGACCTCCGGGTTAAACCCAGAGGTCCATTGGCTGAAACATTGCTTGTGTTTTTTGTCCATGTTCACAGAATTTGAAAGTGATACTTTGGGTGATAACTCCACCCCGCGGGTGATTTTGTCACAATCCACTGACCACGTACTGTATAGCTTTGTTACAAATTGGAAGTGGTATTTATTTCCTTTTTGACGCTATTTGCATTATAACGTTAAACACAATGCGTTAATCGTAAACAAACTTGACAATGTCTCAGAACTGTCACAACCGCGTCGAACAGCGAAGTTTGGTCTCTGTAAGTGCCAGCCTTATGGCTGTAGGTATGATACAAGCCGAAAGTGGTATTTTTCTCTTTGTTGAAGTTTTTGACGTTATAACTCCTAAACTTTTGTGTCAATCAGAAAAACGCTTGGCAATGCTCCACAACTATACTCGCTCTGTCGACATACGAAGTTTGGTCTCCATAAATGCTATGTTTGGCTGTATGCGTGACATACGAAGTTTGGTCTCCATAAATCCCATGTTTGGCTGTATGCGTGACATACGAAGTTTGGTCTCCATAAATCCCATGTTTGGCTGTATGCGTGACATACGAAGTTTGGTCTCCATAAATCCTATGTTTAGCTGTATGCGTGACATACGAAGTCTCCATAAATGCCATGTTTGGCTGTATGCGTGACATACGAAGTTTGGTCTCCATAAATGCTATGTTTGGCTGTATGCATGAATACGAAGTTTGGTCTCCATAAATGCTATGTTTGGCTGCATGCGTGACATACGAAGTTTGGTCTCCATAAATGCTATGTTTGGCTGTATGCGTGACATACGAAGTTTGGTCTCCATAAATGCTATGTTTGGCTGCATGCGTGACATACGAAGTTTGGTTTCCATAAATGCTATGTTTGGCTGCATGCGTGACATACGAAGTTTGGTCTCCGTAAATGCTATGTTTGGCTGCATGCGTGACATACGAAGTTTGGTCTCCATAAATGCTATGTTTGGCTGTATGCGTGACATACGAAGTTTGGTCTCCGTAAATGCTATGTTTGGCTGCATGCGTGACATACGAAGTTTGGTCTCCGTAAATGCTATGTTTGGCTGTATGCGTGACATACGAAGTTTGGTCTCCATAAATGCTATGTTTGGCTGCATGCGTGACATACGAAGTTTGGTCTCCATAAATGCTATGTTTGGCTGCATGCGTGACATACGAAGTTTGGTCTCCATAAATGCTATGTTTGGCTGTATGCGTGACACTTGGAAAAGTGTATTTTTCCCTCTTTTGCTTTATTTGCGTTCTAACTCGAAAAGTTTTGCGTCAATAACAAAGAAACTTGGCAATGACGTAGAAAATCTCTGCCACTCCAATATGAGAAGTTTGGTGTCGGTGAGTGCTATGGTAATGGCTGTAGCCGTGACATTCGTGTTTTGGGCACCAAAAACGAAATTTGACGTAAAAACATTGAAAAATGGCGATAAATAAAAAAAATCCAAATACAGCCCCCATTTTATTTACTGAGCTCTAAAACATATTAAAATTTCATGGGAAAAGCAATTTTGCGATGTTGACGTCCTAACGTCACCACAACTGCAGCCCAGACGACTTTTCCGCAGGCAAATAAATAGGATAAATAGGCAGAACGCAACGTGTGTTTGAATCGATGGGTGTTTTACATAACGAGTTGGAATGGCGTAGTCATATTTCGCGAGAGCCGTAGGCTCGTGCGAAATATAATTATGCCATTCCAACGAGTTATGTAAAACACCCACCGATTCACACACACGTCGCGTTGTGTTTTATTACACAACCCATGCATTAAAATTCATTTAAATAAACAAATTTTAATTTCACTGTTTAAACCCAAAGGTGAAGAGTCTGTTTATTTTGACTGAAGCTGTACTGATCAAATGGATCGATAAAAAATCAAAACAACCTTTTCGGAACCGGTGTTTGTTGAAATTCGTATCGCTGTTTCTCTTCGGCTGGTGCCCATTCACGCCTAACCATTTGGTGGCTATTGCTGTTAGTAAAATACAGTACACATTTGTGCAGATTTTCAAAACAGTTGGGAGAAACATTTTTAAACGAAGTCAGAAGCATGTCAAGATGTACGAAGATTTACCGAAATAAAGTTGACCAATTTAGATATAAGGGATCCACAAAACGAGACTGGGTTAATGTTCTGGTTGGAAATGATTGGGCTTTTTTAAAAAATATTATCTCATTTTTTAGTTAACTAATTTTTTGTGAACAGACTTTGTTTTGCTTTGGACGTTTTCATTTTCACACTATGCGACAGGCAGTTGATAATTGTATAACGAAATTTGGAAACTTTTCGAAGCGTAACTAATGACTCGATGAGAAAGGAACTAGTATGAACGGTGCTGGGAAAAAAGTTCCGGCATATACATCACCCATTGAATACATAATCATTTATGTCATAGTGGCTATCCAGTTAAATACAAGGGTTTAAAGTTGAATGGGTGAGTAATAACTGATTTTATTACACCCCTAACGTCTAATTATAATGGGAATCGGTAAAAAATAAATGCGTTATCCCCTCACTAGTGAGATCAAACACCTCGGTGATTAACATTTCGTGTGAACTTGAAATTGACAAATGAATTTTCACAAGCGTAAAACAAAAGTTGTTCTCGCGCCACTAGTGAGTATAACAAGACGCGGCAGAATTCACTCTCTCAGAATTAAATTGTTGAATTATTTCAATTCAATGTTCAAGAATTATTATTGAAGCGAAAATGAAGTAGAAATTTCATTTTACTGAATTTGTTTGTGGCTAAAAATTACGTCGTTTCGCCAACAATCCTGAAAACTATTTTGTGTGGATGTACACAACATCCAATGTGATCTGTGTCAGCGGAAACAGCGATCAGCTGATTGTGTAAACAGATTTCTTGCGTGGTATGGGCGTTGGTTTGGATGGTTTCAGTTGAAGCTTCAAATGAAAGAGGTATAGTAAAAAGAAAATCTAATGTTTTCTTGTGAATACCGGGATTAATCTCATTCGTGAGACAGAATTTGTATTTTCACTCACAGCAAGCTGCTCGTGAAAATACGAATTCTCTCACTCACTCATGAGATAAATCCCGGTATTCACAAGAAACATTAGATATCCTATATTTATTATATGACTACCACAGATAGCCCATCAATACCACTGTAGTTTGCCAATCAAATCCAGCTCTCCGGAAAACAAGGGTGTCAGTTTTTCCAGATTGTTACCATGCCTGTCTCAAACGAGACACATGTGAACGGACTATTTCTTCCAGTGACCTATAAATAAATATAGAACATATAGTAGCAACGATGTTGCTCTCTGAAACATTTTTTTCTAGAAAAATCGCCTATGATTCGAAATATTTATTAGCCCTGTATCCAACGTAACGGCCAAAACCGGTCAGCGCTATTCAGAAATATTGCCAATTAATTTTTTTTATTTTTTGTCTCAAAAACATAGGTTATGACCCCTCTTTGGAACGAGCTCGTCTAGCTCGTTCCAATGAGGGGTCATAACCTATGTTTCTGAGACAAAAAATTTAAAAAAAAAATAGTTATTCAAGAATTTTGTTTGCAAGTGTCGTCTGCTTTTCATGTTAGGTAAAGGGTTAAATATAGATTGCGGGTCATCGGTTGACAATAAACGGAATTGGAACAATCGAGTATGGAGATGAATGAAGAAAATTTGATCGTAACAGAGTCCAGAGATTACACATTGAATGTTGAAAGTGTTATGAAAAGGAAACTTGAAGGGATGGCGAATAATCGTGAGTCATCGCCACGATATAGCCTTAGTTGCTGATGTGGCGTAAAGCACCAATAAATAAAATAAATAAATAATAAATAAATAAGTAATAATTGTGAGTACATTGAAATCAAGAATAAGGGAAAATGTTTAACAATAGACCTCGATACCGAGAGATTTGACTTTTATAAAAAGGCAATAACTGATAAATACTGGGACAATAATAAAACTATTGAAAAATTAGGAGCTATATGGCGATGTCTTAGCGATACCGACAAAAATTTGGAAGAAGATATTATAAATGTACCCACAAAAACTAAAACATGATGGGCAACTATACACCCCATAAGGACACAAAATAAAATCATGTTTCATGAATATATCCTGGTGGTTAGAGAATGTTATGTCAGAGATCTACAGATTAGGGTTCAACTCAGAATTACCTGGTGATGTTGTTGAGTCTGTAATGAACGAATTGCTTGAAAGTGAAAACTTCAATAATAAACCTAATGATGAAATCGTAGAAAATATAATTACAGAATGCGTTGTTAATGTTGAAAACGATGATCAACCAGTTATGATGCCATTAGTGGAGGATAAGAGTGAAAAATCGGTTCTATTTGTTACACCGAAACGGAAACCAGGTGTACGCTTGAGTCAAAAGGCGAAGAAAATCAATTTTTCTGCTAAAAGAGACTTCCTATCCAACACCACTATTAAATGTTCCGTGGATGAACTTCATATTCTCACGGAGTCAACAAAGTTGGACCAGAAAGAACTGCGTGAAAATTTGTTCGAAGCAATAAATGAGATGAAGTGTGAAATAACTTTCTATTTCGAATAGAAAATAAGGTAACTGAAGACCGTATGGCTCAATTAGAAAAGGAATGTAAAGAACTGCGTCGACAAAACGGCAAATTGGTCAATCAAATTAATTCGTTAGAGAGTTGTTTGACGGAGCGAGAAGCTGAACAAGTGAATTCGCCAACTATTGTTGAATGCGATCCTGAAAAAAATGCACACCTTACAGAAACGACGAAAATGACACATGAACAACCTTCACTTAAGAATTGAATGCAATTTTTATAATCTTTATTGCATTCAATTCTTATAATTACATTCCGTAACTGTTTAAACTACTTTTTACCAAACAACAAAGCAGAAAGACGAAATAAAACATGTACGAACGAACGAGGCGAAAAACCATCCTCACACAAAAGACAAAGCCCGAATTACATTCTGTCAGCTGCGTTCTACCGTAAATGCGGGTCAAAGTTCGACCAAATGTATTCATTGGAAAATGAATTACATTTGGTCATGACGTTTTCATCCAGCTGACTAATGGGAATTGAGTATTTGGACCCAAAACGTATAACTACATTAACAATGTAATTATTATTCGTTTGAAAACTCTTGTTATGAAACTATCGAGGCAAATGTATCAAAATCTAACAAATTTGACGCACTACAACATCATGATGAGTCGCTTGTTTCAATTCCCGGTGATTGTGATGTTGACATCTTAGTCCAGCATAATGCTTGTGAAGCACAGATGCGTTCTGATCAATCGCAGTAAGAATCTTCCACCGTTTCTCACAATCCCCAGCAACTCATACTAGGGGATTCGGTTCTGAGAAAAGTAAATCCGAGACAAATGGCCATTGGAAATGAGAGAGTCGAATGTGTTGTTCAGCCTGGACAGAGAATAGCAGGGTTGATGCGTTGGCCGGAAGAAGGAAATTCCGATGAATATACAAATCGTCGGCTGAGTGCTAGAATGTTCTATGTCCCATAGGGGACATAGAACATTCTAGCACTCAGGCGACGAAATGTCCATAAAGTAACGATTCATATTGGGATTAATAGTTGTAGAAATGGCCTTGTTACCAGTCGAAACGAGCTTGTTGAGCTTATTTCCAAAATTAAAGAAAAGCATCCTTGTGCCAAAGAGCGATTGCCTTCAATATTACCAACACTTCATTCGGATCACATAAATTACTTAGCTGAAGACACCCACTGTCTGTACAAGGACGTATGCTCTGAAAAAGGATGTATTTTCATAGACAATACGCGTGGATTTGTCGACAATTCAACATCAGAAATTCGTCGTTCACTTTATTGGGATAACTTGCACCCGAGTTTTGATGGGGTGCGTGTGCTAGCATTAAACATCAAATATGCGAAAGAATCCCGGGATATTATTCAAGTACAACCAAAAAGAATACCACCGAGAAGTGCACAAACAGGTCATTTCAATCGATTAGACGGTTCTCGATGCAATCAGCCTGCTTCGATTCAACGCTATGGATCAATGAATCGTGGTGGATGAATGGTAACGACAAATCAACATGAATTGAACAATAGGTCACAGAGAAGTAACGAAATGTCATGTACAGACCAATCATTGTGAAATGATTTGATTATGTTTTCAAACCAATTAATGAAATTTTTAGAAGTTATTTGTGGCAGATTTGGGTTTAATCATAATATTACATGTTAAAATGAGTTTATACTATTATAATTACATTGTTAATATAGTTATACGTTTTGGGTCCAAATACTCAATTCCCATTGGTCAGCTGGATGAAAACGTATTGACCAAATGTAATTCATTTTCTAATGAATACATTTGGTCGAACTTTGACCCGCATTTACGGTAGAGCGCAGTTGACAGAATGTAATTCGGGCGGTGTTTGGGCGGGTTTTTAACTTTTAGAGCCTCTCGTCTTTCTGCTTTGTTGTTTGGTAAAAAGTAGTTTAAACAGTTACGGGATGTAATTATAAGAATTGAATGCAATTTTTATAACCTTTATTGGAGTATGAACGTGTGGGAATGGGTATAAATTTCTTTATTAAGTCATGCAACGAAGTTGGAATGACTAATTGGGGCCGTTAGCCTTTTTTCACATTTTTTTTCTTATTCAGCCTCTCATTTCTGCAATTTAAAGCTACCTCACAAAATTTGGCACAAATATTAATGTTAATCTGGCCTGAATTGTAAAGGAGCCAGAATTTTGATTTTCGACCTTTATTCAAAACAATTTACAGTTTACTATTTTTTCCTAATATTTGAATATCAACTCCTGTATCAGGCCCTGCCTTTCAATTTTGGAGATGACATCTACATTCCCAACCCTTTCGGCCGAACACTGAGATGACGTCATAGAGGGACATGGAGTAAAAAATTGCAAATGATGTCTTTTTAAATTTTGGTATGTTGTGGAACTCGAAAGATTAGGAGAAAGGTTTTTTGGGGGTTATTTTTATTAAAGTTTTTACGTCACTTCAAATTTGGGCGCTATTTTTGCACGGAATAACCAGAGAAACCAGAGAAACAGACTTCTTAGCTCCTAATATTCATCAGGAATTTTACAGAAAGAATATGTTGTTAGACTAAAGCGTTATTATTTTAAAATATGTTCTAATGATCTTATTGACAGTTTTTCAAATGATTTTCTGTATATATTTAAATGGCACCTTTATACTTTCAAGGGACGATATCGTTGTTCATGGATACGACATAAATGGTGCATGAAACATAGGAATACGTATGTTTGTCTAACCGTTTACCCTACGAATCGGCCGCATCCGCCCGCGAATGATGCAACTTCAGCAGTTGAAAAAATATTATTTTTCAAAAAATTTCAACAAAACCATATCATGTGACTCCTCGTTGAAACGAGCTCGTTCCAACGAGGGGTCACATGATATGGTTTTGTTGAAATTTTTAGAAAAATTTGAAAAAAATGATATTTAAAATAATAAATTTTGATATCGTCTGCGTTGGGTAATGGGTTAAAAGCACTTAGAAATGGACACACACAGTTGGCTAAAATGACTACTGCAGTCCTTTTCCGCGGTCTGCCGTCTGTCGACTTTAGTCGCCAGTCGCGCCAAGAGAGTTAATGTATCGGTTATTTGTTGTGGTGTTCACGTAAAGTGGATAATATTTGATATTGTCACTGCACACACAAAAAAACCCCCAGAGACGCGAATATCAACGACGCATGTTACAATGTGACTGGTTGATGAAAAGTTATGCTCAAGCAGACGAAACGAACAGTGCAACTGCATTAGGGTATGACGGCAGGGGCATCTTTATTATGATGTTAAATCATTTTCAAAATAACGTCAAGAATGTTTGTTATACTGTGTGGAACGCACAGAGTTTTGTGAACAAACTCGATAACCAAGATGTTGTCTAACTTTTAAGTCGCAACGATTTCATTACTATAACGGAAACGTGGCATTGTGAGGGCCAGTCATTATATTTAACTGGTTATCACTGCATTGATTATTGTCGTAATAAACAGAATAATGCGAGAGGAGGAATGGCTTTTTATTGCAGTTCGAAGTATACGAAATATGTCAAATCTGTTGAAAAACTACATGAAACAACGCTGCGGGTTGAATTTAGTGGAGAGAAGTTTGGTCTAAAAACAATATTGTTTTCATTTCTATATACATTCCTCCATTTAATTCTTCTCATTGTAGAAATAATAATACATGCACTATAGAATCAGTATTCAGTAACTTAGAACGACACCTGACGGATTTAGAATTAGGTCAAATGATTATCATGGTGGTGATTTTAACGCACGTGCAGATGGTCGACCAGATTATGTTACAAATGATGACGATTCACATTAGTTTTACCTGATAATTATACATTTGATTGTGAAAATGATAGGACAAGTTTGGATAAGGAATGTAATTCGTTTGGCACACAATTATTATCTATGTGTATATCGTCTGGTATGAGAATAGTGAATGGCAGGAAATTTGGAGATTCTCTCGGAAATTATACGAGCTACAGTTACAATGGCGCTAGTATTGTTGACTGTGTATTGATAAATAAGTGGTACCTACCCGATGTTAGCGATTTTTGTGTTAAATCACCGACAGAATTTTCAAATCATAGTCAACTAACCGTTCATTTCGATTTTATGGTAATCGAAGTAGAAAGTACTAAGCTTCAAAATACTTACCGAAAAAATAATTTAATCACAAAATGGTGCAAAGAGAGCGGAGATGAAGCCATTTCTACCAGAAATAATCCATGTGTTCCAAAAGATTACCGAAAAGACCACCCGAGATCTGAATGAAATCATATTATTTATCAATAAAGCTTCATCGAAAGTGATAATTTTTAGGTATAATCAAAAACGTAAACGACACTGGTTTGACATACACCGTAAACAGTTAAAAACTGATGTGACAAATGTCGTAAATGAGATGAAGAAAAGAGGCCTTATGATAAGACATTACTGATTAAATTATACTCTATAAAAAGCATTATAAACGGGAGACAAAGAGGAAGAACAGAGAATTTTATGAATGTATCTTTGAAAAATTATCAAATATGGAGACAGCTAATCCCTCCGTGTACTGGAGTATTATTAATACATTTCGTACTTAGAAAGAAGAGCCCAATTACTTACACCCAGATGAAACCGTAGAATTCTTTAAAACATTACTTTGTCCGAAAAGATCTGAGTCTGAAATACGTGATCTTCTGGCGACAATTAAGGAGCCAGATATCAAATTAAACAATGACTACATAACCGCTAGAGTTACGATGTTTCCATCTGCAAAGGAAGCTAATAGACTCTTTCCGAAAATGGGTATTATAGGGGTATTATACCGTAGAATGTCACTATCCATGTCGTCGACTGGGTGCTAGAATTTTCTATGTCCCATATGGGACATAGAACATTCTAGCACTCAGGCGACGATGTGTAGAGGTACCATGGGTTTGAAGCCTGGAGTTTCTCGTGTCATAATGGACAAACAACGAACAGCTGGGCCAAAACTAAATAATGTGTAGCATATATCATTGACAGTTTTGTACCAGTTATTGTTGTACACTGCATCGAATCACGGACAAAATGCCCCTCAGTATTTTGTCCATGGACATTTTGTCGGCGCACCCACTGCATCATGCCGCGCGACAACATTGTGACTTGAGAGGAGGCAGAAATACACAGAACGACACGCGTGTGACTGGGTTAATCGATATGGCACGAATGCAAGCGTGGAAGAATAGAAAAAGAGGCCGTTTAGATTGTTAGGCATAACCACGATAGAACGAGAACTGTCCACTTCCGCAATGGAACATGTCTTCACGTCTATAAAAACAATTATTAGTAGGACACTGTATAAGTGTCTGTAACTTATAGACCGAAATGTACTACAGGAAAATCCCATAGACTAGTCTATGGGATTTTCCTATAGTACATTTTTGGTCTATAAGTTACAGACACTTCGGTCTATAATTTACAGATTCTTTGGCCTATAAGTTTCACCATTTAACACTAACCCTACGGACCCTATAGAAAATTCAGTGTTAAAAATGTATTGGTCTATAGTGGCTCCCCTAACTACTGTCCTCTGATCTCAAAACAACGGGATGATTGCATGAACGTCAGCAAAACAAAACAAAACAATACAACCCCCCCCCCCCCACCACCAAACAAAACAACAACAACCAAAAACTGTCGTAAGTCAATCTGCCCCACCCTCGAGCATGTCAATCAACGTGGTAACTCTTCCCACTGATGACGTTTGATGACGTGAACGTTCTTATGCTGCGATTGAAGTCACAGCATAACAATTTGTACACAGAACGACACTCGCGTGTGAATGGGTTGATCTATATGGCACGAATGCCAGCGCGGAAGGATAAAACGAGAGGCCGCAGCCCTCGAGTTGTATCCTTCCGCGAAGGCACAAGTGCCATATCGATTAACCCATTCACACGCGTGTGTCGTTCTGTGTTTATTACACGCCTTCAGGTCTATAAAAAAACAATTATTAGTAGGACACTCGGGCAATTAATTTGACAACTATCAACAGAAACAACATATCTTATCGCCAACCAAATTTGCGGGGAACCCGTGTTACTATTTCGTTCCTTGAGTTCCAATGTGTTATGTGCCTACTGACACATAGAACCCATTGGAACTCAGCTAGGGGACGATTTTTAGTTATCGCTAGCGATTCAAATTGTAATTGCGGCGCACGAATTTGAAGAAAATTCAAGTGAAATTTCGCTTCTATTTAAAAATAGTCTGTCAACGATTTCCGTTCCGCACATATGTGCGAAATAGACTTTCATTTTCAGGAGGGTTTAGTGTTGCTGTAGATGGGGATTTCATAGAACATGGCGTGTAAAAAAATGTACATACAAAATCAGAATAAAGGCAGTTTTTCGTGTAGAATGAAAGCTGTAAGTGAAGAAAACTTGAACCCAACTATTTAATATATAGATATTATCATAACAGTGTGTTGATCCGTGTCGTAGTATCACGTTTCGTTGAGGTGGCCTGATTTTCGGATCACACTCGCTGCCTGCGGCAGCTCGTGTGATCCGAAAATCTGGCCACCTCAACGAGATGTGATGCGACGACACGGATCAACACACTGTTATGATGATATGTTTATCATATGACACGCAAATAGTAACATAATTTGCTCACTTCGATTCACTAGCCGTTATAAATTAGATACCCGGATTTTTCCCGGCAGACGAAACAACAACGACTTCCCTAGTTACGAAAACTATTCACGGAAACTCTCGGATATTTCCGTGGGAGTGTGATATGGATTTTTGATTTCCGTAAGAGTGTGATATGGACTTTTGATCCGGAAAAATCTCACCCGGTGTGATACAACAGTTTGGAAAACATCGCCAAACAGTAGTGATATTTAGGGTAAAAATGTCATAGTCATATGATAAATATATATATATATATACTGACCACAAAAGTTGAGCCCATATACTCAGCTGCTACGAATATCTCATATTGTGACAATCCCCACTGCTCTACCGGAGCGGGAACAGATCGTCAAAACTGGTGAACATTTGCTGGCTACTGACCCCCTCACTGCCGAGCAAAAACTGTACCTTTTTGAGACCGATTTTGACGGGACGTTTTAGATCACTATCTGTTGCGTTTCTCGGGAATATTCAGTCTGTCGACCGTTTTGGTGGTTGAAGCACCATGATTTGGGCCATTGTCTCCCCTCGATGCAAACCTCCACTTCACGTCGTCGACGGAAACATGAACACGCATCCTACAGGAACCACATTTTGGAGCCGGTTATTATTTCCAGTATTCCCCACGGTTGCCGTTTCCTTAAAAACCGATTTCATTATTTGGACGTTGATGCCAGGCTTCAGCGAGAATAATGCGAGAATTCAAAGATATGAAACAGGACTTGATCTTGATTGATTTTCCTGAAAGGAGTCCGGACTGCATTCCGATAAAACATTTGTGGGGCATGCTGCACAGGTGAGTGGTCAATAGATAGCCACCGCGCCTCATGACATCGACAGCCTGCGTCGTGTGCTTAAAGGGGAATGGGGCAGCATCACGTTGAAGTCTGGAAGACCATCAACAACATGCCACGCCGTTTAACTGGTAGAGTGCTGAAGCCCATATTTGGGCTTTATTCTGAAGTGCCCGTACCACAGCTTGAAGGCCCACATTCAGTGGATGTGCTTTGTATTATCTTTGAAGTGATATTATTTAGTCTTTGTGAGGGTTTGCCTTGTTACAGTTTATGGGAGAGTGCCCATAGGCACTCTCCCATAAATTGTAACAAGGCAAAGACCTGTGTTGAAGTTGTGATGGCCAAAAATAATTTAACACTCTACCAGTTAAGATGTGTTAGAGATGAGCGAGTCGGTCCCCACCAGATCATGGACAACGTTCCGTTTTTCTACGCTGTGAAGCTACAGTACGGCTGACGTGAACTCAGGGACGTGGTTAGAAGTTTCCGATTGGTGGGGGGGGGGGGGGGGGCTGTAGGGTAGTGAACCACCCTCCCGGCCTCTCCCACTAGTTGGAAATTCACTACCGAGAAACATTTTGAAAATGAAAACATGAAATGGGGCAAATAATTGACTCTAGTAACTGAAATGCTAACACATTTATGATAGAATTATCAGGTTATTATTATTTGGTATTATTCTGCGAACTGAATTTGTGCTAAACAAATGCTCAAGCTCAGAACTTTGAACAATTCGCACTGTCCTAACATTAAATCAGATCTAATGCAGGAATGATCAGTTTCCGATGTTTCATTATTTTGTAACTCTGAATGATGGAATTAACCCAGGACAACGATTTAACATAATCTGATTTTCTTGAAATGCATTTCTAGGATTTTTTTTTATTACGATAAGTAAACGTACTATAGAAATCTCGTACCGATTGACATCATACATACTTATGAAGCTCGATATTGCACACTATAAACTAAAGTGTTAAAACTGACACTTTCAAGGTGTTAAACCCATTCTAACTCTTAGGGTTTGATTTTAACACTCAAAGTGCAATGCTTTGAGCACTTAGACATTACAATTGTCAGACATCTGAAACTTGAATGGATGGCACTTCTCATGTGTCTAGCATTGGTGGTTCTTCCAGAATCGACCATAATTTGATTTGCGCTTGGTGGGTACATAATTAAAAGGACACAACGCAGATGACGCGGATCAGGCTCGAGAGTTCGAGCCTGATCCGCGTCATCTGCGTTGTTTCCTTTTAAGTGTCGCGACATTACACTTGTCAAGTGGTATTAATGTAACACCTGTCAAGTTCTGGGATATCTACACTTGAACAAAGTGCTAGTTCAGCACTTAGTGTTAAATACAGCACTTCAAGTGTAGTTTTTAACACTTTCGTTTTTAGCGTGTGCGTACACTGTAGTTGTAAATAGTAACAGTTGGAATTTTTATAATTATGACAGAGGCATCCCCAGATCATTACTGATAATCCACTATAAGGAATGTAGTTCTGATGTTCCTGGGCACGTAAACAGTATCTCGATGCCTCCACATTCACGTGCGACTATTTGTGACGCCTACCGAGGCGCGCCAGACTCCGATCTCACAGAGGAGAGGTCTTTTGGGGTTGTGAGGCCTTGGTCGGTCTTTAAGTTAATATCGTTAGTTTGTTGATATTTTTGGACAAGTCTGCTGATGACAAAATGACTATAGCCAATATGCCTTCCAAACAGCTTTGAATGACATGCCTGTTGCATGCATGCCAACAATTTGACATATTAGTGCCTCTGACAGTCTCATCCTTGCCATGTCAACATTTATGGATCAAATAAGTGACAAATGTTCTTGTTTTATACCCAGATATTACATGTGGGTGATAGTGTTTCGCTACGACCAAAGCTGATAAATAGATCTAACCTGTATGCTTTACCGACGTTTTTTTAACGGCTCTCAAAGTGTGAAATCTTTCAAATACATCTGAAAAATCTCAAAATATCCACTCAGGTGCATGGAAATGGGGGTTTTGGGACCCTGGAAATTAAAATTTTCATACCGACGACCATCTATTGCCCGATCCAGCCCCCCCCCCCCCCCCCCCACACACACACACTAACACTTTGAAAATCGTTCCGCTGCCCTTGCAGACAGCATCATCAGCACCACCATCACAAAGCTATCTATGCCATCGGCAATGTGCGAATTCTTTGAAAATGGATTCGACAATATGAATACGTTTTGGAACTTAGAGGTTACTTCTGCAGTGAAAGCAGTCGTTTCCTGTTATTTGCTTGAATATTGGAAAGTAAATAATGCTTTGTATAAACAGTACTTCCAGTATTTCATCATTGATTACAACAAGATTCCATTCCAATTATATATTGATTTTGCATAGAACTGAGCTGAATCCGTGTTTTAACGCTGACTGCTCACAAAATTGCCGTTTTATCATATTATAATGTTATACAGCATCCCACTGGGGCCTTAAAACCTCATTGTATATAAAACGCAATGACAAGTCCAGATTTCCGTTTATGGAAGTGGAGAGGGGGCTTGGGTGTGACAAATCCCCCATTGGGGTGGCATGCCCCGCTAGATCTAAACTATTTTGACTCCAGTTATTGCATGATTATGAAATACATTTACACAAAATATTGTTCAATCACAGCCATATTCTAATTATGTGGTAATATATATAATTATATAATATAATAATATATGAGGAAATATATTTCTAATGTTTTTCCCTCATTGTTTATAGACCTACACTCGAAATACGGTAAAAGTACTTTCAGCCAGTTGCTTTTACTGCATCATACAATTATGGACTTTTGTGGTGGTGAATATGATGTGATATGAACCTAAAAAACGTATATTGACCGAGGCGTTAGCCTCGGTCAATATAAGTTTTTTAGATTCATATCACATCATATTTACCACCATAAAAGTCCAAAACTGTTTTATTAGATATACCATCCTCAAAAACATTTTCTATTTGTCAATTAACCCTTCGTACACGAGCGGCCACTTTTCCGTGGCTGTTCAGTAAATGTGTGGGGTAGACTGATAAATATTTTCAACGTGCAGCCCTGAGACTTCACGTTGAAAATATTGATTGGTCTACCCCTGATAATGAATATGGACTCTTCCAATTGCTGCCATTCAACTGACATGGAAGATGCCACTAGAGTTCTGATTCGCGCTCTCGCGTTGTGTCCTTGGGCAAGGCACTTAATCCCGATTGCCTACATGGGGGAACGATGACGCTGTGTACTAAGGCGTACTGCACGTCGATGGTGCGCATGTCTTCAACCAATCTAATCCTGCCTGTGCTGCAGTGCCGAGTTCAGAGTTACGATGTTGGAGAGCTGACAGCTGCTCGTCGTTGCTCGGTGGTTCTCTCCGGGTACTCCGGCTTCCTCCACCCGTAAAACTGTGACCGACATGATGTGGCCCTGGCTGTCAAAGTGTCGTTAAATCCTAATAAATAATAAATAAATAAATAAATAAATAAATAAATAAATAAATAAATAAATAAATAAATATAAATACCACTAGAGTTCAAAAGGTTAAAAGTTCAATTATGTCAACCAGAAATACTTTTATTTAAGAATAAAATAGTTATCATCTGCAGAATAACATAAAAAAGCATTGTTATAGAGATTACGTCGATTGAAATTGAACTCGGGAGGGGATTCCCAAAAGCTATATTTAGAAAGATGATATTCACTGGAAAACCGGTTCACATGGATTTTTGAGTGCCAGTCACGTGTATAAGCTCCAGCCAATAGAAATGTGGTTATTCATAAAGTATGTAATAAAAACGTTTACAGTATATAACGATTGCTACTATTGAAAATTTGTTGAAAATTTTTTCATACAAAATGTACATTGGCTGGCTTGGCTTGTCGTTTTGAGGCGTACGAAAGTTTTTGCCCTCTATGCCCACCCCCAGATTTGAAAAGGAGATCGGCAAATTCCCACATAGAAAAATCTTGATGAACTAGGGTTTTAAAAAACGTCTTCATTAGATGAATTTAACCCTTTACCTAACATGAAAAGCAGACGACACTTGCAAAAAAAATTCTTGAATAACTAATTTTTTTCATATTTTGTCTCAAAAATATAGGTTATGACCCCTCGTTGGAACGGGCTCGACGAGCTCGTTCCAACGAGGGGTCATAACCTATGTTTTTGAGACAAAAAATGAAAAAATAATGAAAATTAATTGGAGATTTTTGAGAATAGCGCTGGCCGGTTTTGGCCGTTACGTTAGGTAAAGGGTTAACTGGTTGAATGCTAGAAGCCGCTATCAGGGCTTTCAAAAGAATGAGGGTACCCGAGCAAAAGCATATGTTTTCCTTACTCATGTTTCATATTCAGGCAAACACAAATAATATTTTGTTTATATAAATTTGTTTTATTATAAATAATAGGAGAATGTCTGTGGGCACTCTCCAATAATTTGTAATAAAACAAATTTTGAATAACAATTCAGACCATCAAAATTAATCTAGCCCTCAAATAGTTAATGGAACCATTCCGAGTTTCTTTAAACCCTTAAGGGATTGAACATTTTCCAGAACAAAGAACTTTGTTAATCGCCCCCAATGGACGATAATAAAAAAAAAACCCTTTGGTACAGGGTTTCGTATCATCGTGCAATTACTGTTATACGATGGGAAAGTCGCACTTTTGAACCTTTTCTCGGGGTTGGAAGGGGTGGGGTCGGGGTGGGGGTCGTCGCTCTCCTGTTGTTTCCAAAACGACGGGCCGGCAGTCCTGCACTGGAGCAAAACCGAAAGGACGCTTTCAAATCTTCAATTCTTGTTTTTGCTTATCGTACATGTTTAAACAGTAACTGTTGTTTTATGTCAGTAGAGTCAGTTGTCATGGAGACTAATTAATAGAGTCAAACGGATGGCTTCAGGCAAAGGATATCAATTGGCCTACTTTCCATGCCAACTGAACATCCTTCTGGTGTAATGAAGATAAACTATCCAAAATTTCCTTTGTTTTTTTTTTCCAAGATCGGATAAAAATGCCCGACTTTGCCAAAATCCCGACTTTACACTTTTACATCTCTTCCTATTGGGGCTGTAGACACATACAACAGAAGAGTGTTAAGCACTTGGGTCACCTCCACGTAGTCACATAGTAGCAAACAGTTGTAGTCAATGAGGTGGCGGAGACTCAATACAACTGGGGCGGGGGGGGGGGGGGGCATAAATGTCCAAGATGTGCTGTACCTGTACAATGGGTTGGCCCATGGGAGGAAATTTGAAAATGGATCCACAGAAATGCACACTATTCAAGTCTTACCGCGCGTTTCAGGTGTTGAAAAGTGTGTGTTTTGGGGAGAGTATGGGCACCGAGGAACTTTACATTTGAAACAACTGACGATGTGCTTTCGTGTCACGCCACGCACTCTAAAGTCAGCTGGGCTAAAAATTAACCCAAATCAACTGTGTTTAGTGAATATGAACCCAACTGGGTTCATATTCACTTAACCAGTCAATTTGGGTTGATTTTTAACCCAACTGATTTTAGTGTGCGTATGACGGTCATATACTGGAAAATGTAGGAATATCAAATGGCCTCTCGTTTTGTTGTGCATGACACAGTTACGTTATGGTTCGGCCTACTTCTGCTTCACCTATCTTCCAACTCAAAGACTATAGGTAAGTTGGGGTAAACTGTAGTAGCTAGTGGAAGACGTAGTAAAAGAAGTAGTCAGCCACAGAGGCCCGCAGTAGTGGGGGTGTTGCAACTCGTGGGGTGAGGTGGGGGAGAGTAGCGAAAAACCCTCAGAATAAATGTGAGGACAACGAAACAATGCCAGGTACAAAGGGAGTCTGTATTGCAGTGTAGCAGAGCTACAATATGCATCAACTTGGTGCAGTCTTCACATCTGTTAAATAACCCGATCTGTGTTTTCACAATCAGATCATAGTAGTGGGATCTACCGTCATAGAGATTGTATGTAACACACTGGGCCTGAACAAATGGAATTATTATCCATTAGCCAGTTTCCTTCACTACGGTTCTTTGGGTCGTAGTTACGTCAAAAACCACGTCCATTCTGAAATGCTACAAGTATTTTGGATACACAGAGCAAAGTTCTGTGTGGTACCAAAGATGGTTCATGGTCTTCAGAACTGGTATCCAACTCAGTCATAGCAGTGAAAGCAGTTTTTAACAGAAGTTGTGGGTTTTCCTTGCCTCTAATAGGGTTTGTCAGTGTTGCCGAAGAAGTAACCCAAAAGGTCAGCAGTGTAATTTTTTAACAAAGCGAGAAAAGAAAATTAGATAATTTTCATCACATTTGCTCAGGATCGATACCAAGAACATTTTATGTGTCGGAGGGTTCGGTGTCATCGGTACAGTTTTCGATCAGAAAATCATATAATTGGTACATAATTCATTTAATTCAGATTTTTTGTTGACATCAAAATTGCTTCACCGATAATAGAAAAAGCGCACAGATCATCAATATAGGTTCACTAACCAGAGACCACATACCATAACACTCAACGTAAAAGCTAAAAAAATATCATATTAGAGCAAACACAAAGAGAACCGACGCCATGATTCAATGTGACCATAGCTTGCCACATTACCACGACCAAGGTTACGAAGGCGTTAACTGGTTGAGTGCTAGAAGCCATTATCGTGGCTTTCAAAAAAATGAGGGTACCAGAGCAAAAGCCAACATTTTCCTTGCTCGTGTTTCATATTCAGTCGAAAGCAAAAAACAATTGTTTATGTAAGTTTGGTCTACTTCAAATTATTGGCAATTGCATGTGGGCACTCCAATAATTTGTAATAAAACAAATTTTGAATAACAAATTTAGACCACTCAAAATAATCTAGCCCTCATCCAATTAATTATTCTACTTCTTGTGAGGCAAAATACAAGCGCCGGATCCACGGGGCAGCGACCCACGTTGCAATTCTGTGATTATTTATTTATTTAGTGGTGTTTAAGGTCACATATTTCTGCACAATGGCTAATCATAACCGCGACAGTTTTACGGGTGGAGGAAGCAGGAGAGAACCACCGAGCAACAGCGAGCAACTGTCAGCTCCCCAACATACTAACTCCACACAAGCAGGGTTAGCATTGGTTGAAGACAGGTGCACCATAGACGTGCAGTACGCTTTAGTACGCAGCGTCATCGTGCCCCCACGTGGGCAATGGGGGTGAAGTGGCTTGTCCAAGGACACAACGCGATTGCCGCATGTGGAATTCGAACCGAGGACCTCTCGGCTTGCAGCCTGCACCTCTACCTACTGAGCCACCGCGCACCCGCATTTCTGTGATGGTTGCAGAGAGTAGGGGTGAGGGAAGGGAAGGGTAGCAGTTGTCATGCATATAGAATATAGACAACTACAAGTACGTCATCCTGAGTATTTTAGAAGATTCTATCGAGAGGTGTTTAATACATCTTGTCTCTTTTGAAATACCCAAATCCTCATCCCTGAACACTGTACAAGAAATTCGACCCACGGGGGCCGGAATTCCTCTCGGTGGCCATGTGCGGCTGCCAGCTTTTTGTTACCTGTATTGATACTTATGAACTGATGGGGAACATGTTTGGTCCAGGGCTGAAACGGTTGGCTCATTTTCCTAACCGACTAACCGAGAGCTATAACCGGATAATATCCATTATTTCACCGAATATGGGATCAAAACTATAGGAATTGGAAAGCAGTATTCTCAAATTATTCCGTAGTGTGTATACAAACGAACGTTGTCGAGTACTCAACAAAGTTCGTTTGAAAACGCACTACGGAATAGTTTCTGCGATACCTCAGTACTCATGGAAACTGCCGATCACTAACGGAGTCTTGAACGCCAAAGTCGATTATTTCTCAATATTTACAACGCGGCTTCCATGTGTAATCTATCACAAAGAAGAAGCGGCAGATTTACTACGTTTTGAACGTGGAATGACGATAACTATCGATATTCCGGATAACCGGTTGATGGTTTTTCTAATCGGTTAGGTAGCTAACTGGTTTCACACCGATTATCCGGTTAACCATTTCAGTACTAGTTTGGCCCGGCTTGAGGTTTTTTGTTTTATTTTTTTAACATTGCTCCCCGGAAGGCGATTTCCTAATATCTGGGAGATATGTACGGTATGATTTGATGTTAGTTTGTAGTCAGCGACGGTCCATGTTACGACTTTTTGTGATGTTGAATATTAATTACTTGGTGCTAGATGCTAATTTCCACTTGTGGGACGCAACGATGCTTACAGGCCCCAAGCTAAGATGTCAAAATTTTCCGACATGGTGGTGAGTATTCAAATATTTCTACCGCGTTCCCTAGGTGGTCGACCATCGTTATGAACTTAAAACCAAACTCAAATATACTTATTTAAAACAATAATAAACGAAAGTAATTCTTTAGAATAATTCCTATTCCTATTTCGGTTACACTACACAGACGAAATCTGAAGAATTGGGTGTGAATTACCGGGCCTCGTAGAAAATGTTGGCGTGCGGGCGCTTTGCATGGCTTGCTAATATTAGCATAATTTGGTATCGACCAGTAGACAAACAAAAAGTTACCTAATCATCTGAGCAAAAGCAGTGTTTAACTGAGGGCTACATTTTTTTAGGTGGTCTGAATTTGTTCATCAAATTTTTTTTTTTATTACAAATTATTGAAGAGTGCCCATAGGTGCTCTTCAAGAATTTGTAATAAAACAAATTTATATACACAAAATATTATTTGTGTTTGACTGAATATGAAAAATGAGCAAGCCTTTCCTTCAGTAACCTCATTTTGAAAGCCCTGATAATGTCTTCTAGAACAAAGGGCCCAAGTGGAAATTTATTTCTCCGTTCAGTCGAAAGATAAACCAAATAATCTATTTTCCGTCCACACTGTAGCTTATGACAGGGATATGGGAAGCATTTCGAACTGTGCAGGGGTGGGGGTAGTCCAAAGAAGGGCACCCACACACTGATATATATTAGTGTTGAGCTGGTGGTCCATGTTCCTTACTGCCATGGGAGGTATGCAACACACGAAGCTGTAGCTGGGACTAACGCACCTCTGCATTGATAAAAAACAGGGGCGTAGCTAGGACTTCCTATTGAGGGTGGGGACCATAATTTTCTGGTGTGTGGTCGATATATTCCAGAGGCATATCCGAAGGCCGTAGGCCTGAGAGTGGGGTAGGTATGGCCCTTCCATTGGTGGGGATTCGGGAGCTCCCCGAAAACCCACCAATGGGGGGCATACCTCCGCGTCTCAAGCCTACGGAATCCCCCTCCCATTGGTGTGTTTCCAGGGGAGTTCCCCCAAGAAAATTCAATACTCCCAGAGTGAATCTGGGACCCTCTGGCGCTTTACTTTTCCCATTTTGAGGGGGGGGGGGGGCACTGTAATATTCAGGGGGCCATGCCTGGGCTACGCCACTGTCAAAAATGCACAGTTTGGGCTCCATAGTTTACAAAATTCCCCGTGTAGACAAAAATGAGCAGTTTTAAATGCCTTGGAAGAAACAAATCAAGCAAGTGGATCTGTGGTCACGTCTAAAGAGGAAAGAATCTCTACCGACTTCCTGCTAATTGCCAATAAGATTACAATGCCGGGAACCCAAAAGATAAAACACGTTTCATATGACTGCATTCGAGTCATGACAACCCCCCCCCCCCCCCCCCCCCCCCCAAACATACACGCATCCCGATTCTCTGCTGGTGTATTATGACGTAAAAATATATTGAAGAAGATAAAGTTCGCCTAATCTCTCCCCCATCTCTCCCCCCCCCCCCCTCTCTCTCTCTCTCTCTCGACTATTTTGAGAAAACAATTGAGGTGGAGGCACATGGGGCATGTAGTTTCTACGTTCCTTGCTTATGAGCCCTTCGTTGAACGGTAAATGATTAACTACGGAAGCAAACCAGTTAATACTTCCAATTATAAAATGAGGAAAATCTCAGTGTTAAAATTTGTCGGATCAAATTCCTATCAGCTCTCTAGAGAATGTTCGAGTATTTTATCTTATTTTACATGCAGTAACTGATTTATTGACTCAATAAATTAGATTTTACATGTAAGAAATGTTCTGACGAGTGTAGTTTTACTGCAAACAAAGGACAAAGGTTGAATAAAATGTTGGGTTTTTTTTTTTGCTTGCTTATTCCAGGCAGACTGCTAATACAGCTGATGAACATTGTTGGTCCCCCTTTCCCAACCTAACGGCCACACGCGGCTCGTACTAGAAATCACCATTCAAAGGTAGAGGTATTATTTTTATTCAGATGTTGCCTCCTGAACACAGCTTATGAACCGTTGTTGGAACAGGCTCATCCAGGTCTGGGATTCTTAAAAATGCTGGAGGGCTAAAAATCGCTCCCCTCGCATGGCGTAGCTAAGCGATTAGCTCGCCTCAACCTTACAAAAGATAAAATGGCAAAAGTTTTACTATTAATGAATTCTGCCTAGTGTGCTTTGTACATTTTATTTGGTGCTGCTAACAAGGTACACACTAAAAACTAAAGTATTAAAACTTACACTTTCAAGGTGTTAAACCCATTCTAACTCTTAGGGTTTGATTTTAACACTCAAAGTGCAACGCTTTAAGCACTTAGACATTACAATCGTCAGACATCTGAAACTTGAATGGATGGCACTTCCCATGTGTCTAGCATTGGTGTTTCTTCCAGAATCGTCCACAATTTGATTTGCGCTTGGTGGGTACATAATTAAAAGGACACAACGCAGATGACGCGGACCAGGCTCGACAGTTCGAGCCTGATCCGCGTCATCTGCGGTGTTTCCTTTTAAGTGTCGCGACATTACACTTGTCAAGTGGTATTACTGTAACACCTGTCAAGTTCTGGGATATCTACACTTGAACAAAATGCTAGTTCAGCACTTGTAAGTGTTAAATACAGCACTTCAAGTGTAGTTTTTAACATTTTAGTTTTTAGCGTGTAGTCTCTGTGAGACTGCCCCTCCCACATCTCCGGGCCTCGACAAGGCCCGGAGTGGGGGGGGGGGGGCAGTGTGGCCGTCTTACAGAAACCATTATAACAGCAGAAATGTGAAAAGATGTGGGTTTTAGGAATAGGCTGTTATGGTAATCATTATTTTCTAAGGCGAACATTAAATAAATAGTCGGCGATCCAAGAAATCGCCCTCCTGAAAATGCCAGGCCTGCTCATAGAACTCGTTCTTATGAGGATATGAGGAAAAAAACACATTTCTGATATCTGAGAAGTATGGGCAAAATATCACAAAGACACAAATAATGAGGGACATGGTGATAATAATTAACCAACCACAAAAAAATCTCAAGTGAATCCCCACGCCATGACTATTAGGTTACGATAACAGAATTTCTAGCCCCACCTCAAGGTGAGTTATAGTGATAACCTTTCACCCGTCGTACGTCTTCTGTTGTCCGCCATGAATGTGGTGTTTGAGTCTTCTTATTCCAAACCGCTGACCAGATTCCAATCAAATTTGATTTGAGTGATGACATGGGGTGGCATTTCAATTTGGTTAAAGTCAGTGTACTGTCCTCTCCCCATGGGGTGAGGTGGAGGAAAACCTAAGCAAATGCTGAGAAAAAATATAACTCCACGTGATAATAAATAAGCACAAGATATGAGACTCGCAAATCTGGAAGTGAGAGAAACTCGACTCAAATTTGGAAAAATTCATGTTTCAGTCGATTCCCGGCATGTGTATTATAATTTCAGACCTGCCTTAATGTTATCGTTCTACTTGGCCATTTCGCCAGGTTAAAATCACGTATTAAAGTATAAATGAGTTAAACCGAAAATTTTTAAAAAACAATGCCTCACTTCGATGAGCTTAGTTTCGGATGTAGTTCGTCCCCTGAGTTCCAATGTGTTCTGTGTGCCTACTGGCAGCCTACTGGCACCCTACTGACAGCCTACTGGCACCCTACTGACAGCCTACTGGCAGCTTACTGGCACATAGAACACATTGGAACTCAAGGGACGAGTTGTCTGATATCTTCAAAGAATCTTATTCATAGTTTTGTTCAAATCAGGCCACTGGGGTAATATTAGAGGTCTTGTGAAGGTCTACACTCTAAAATCAGTTTGATTATTTATTTATTGGTGTTTAAGGTGTTTAAGGTCACATATTTCTGCACAATGGCTAATCATGACCTATTTGATTACAAATCAACCCTAATCAACTGGGGTGAGTGAATATGAACCCAATTGGGTTCATATTCACTCCACCAAGTTGATTTGGGATAATTTTTGACCCAACTTATTTTCGAGTGTAAGAGTTTAACAGTGTCTGTGTTACGGAGAAGATTTTGATTAAAAATTATCCAAATCGAGTCCCTGGGGGTATAGTTGGGGATGCTATTAGGGAGCGGACGAGTTTTCAACACTAGCGGTAATGGGAAAACATTAGACATCATCTGCCCATAACCACTACGCCAAAAGCTTCCATATTTGAAGCTTTGGAATGGCGACGGGTTTGTTCAAATTAAGCCCCTGGGGAATATTTAGGAATGTTATGGGCTCACATATTTTACCAGTGTGAAAAGTTCTTTCCTTCCTAATAACTGCCCCCCCCCCCCCCAAAAAAAAAATGCTTGCATATTTGATAAATGTCATCATTGTAACGATGATTTTGAAGACTGTTCAAACCAACTCGTTTGGGTGTAGTATATCTTGAGTTATGGGGCCCTAGATTTTAACCCGTTGAACCCTGGTGGTATCTTCCATGCCAGTACAATGTCAGCAATTGGATGAGTTCATATTCATTATCTGAGGTAGACAAATCAATATTTTCAACGTGCAGCCTCGGGGCTATCAGTGAAGGACAGCCTTGGGGCTGCATGTTAAAAATATTGATTGGTCTACCCCACACATTTACTTGACGGCCATCCCACGTCATGAGATGATGACGTATCATGTTCCTTGGCCGAAAAAGTTGTCTCTCGAGTTCAAAGGATTTACACTGTAGGTTAATGGAAAAACCTTTAAAAGCTTCTTCCACCAGTCACTGCCCCGAATGTCTTCATATTTGTTATATGCCATCAGTGTAAGGATGATTTCATAGTTTGTTCAAACACCGACTCCGCGCACATTTAACCCCCTGCACACCGATGAAAACATCTAAAAATTTCAGGCTGCTAATTTTTCCCATGATGCAACTAAAAATTTAATCAATTCAATTTTGTTTGACAGAGCTCACTGAGCTCTGTCAAACAAGACTGAATTGATTAAATTTCTAGTATTTTGGTATTTCGACATCAGAGTGAAGGGGTTAAGGGGTTATGGGGACACAAATATTAATACAGTGGTTAATGGGCCAACTTTCACAAAATCTTCTTTTTCCAAACTTCTGCTGCCAAAGCTTCCATATTTAATAGGTAACATCCTTGCAAGGATGGTTTTTAAGTTTGTTTAAATCAAGTCTCTGTGGTGATACTTGGGGTGTTTTAACGCCGGGGGTAAGGTAGAGAAACATTAGAAAATCTTCTCAAGCACTGCTCCAAAAGCTTTCATATTTGACATATAAAATCTTTGGAAGGGTGATTCATGTTTTGTTCAAATCAAGCCCCTCTGTGCATATTTAGGGTGGCACGCACGCACGCACATGATATGGTTTTGTTGATATTTTTGGAAAAATAATATTTTTTCGACTGCTGAATTTGCATATTACGCGGGCGGATGCGGGCGATTCGTTAGGTAAAGGGTTAATACATGACATCTTATAAAAATAATATACACATTTATATAGCGCAAAAATATATTACAATGGATAAAGAACCATATTCTAAGGCGCTGTACATGTTACTGAACTCATGCAAATATACAAACAGATTATATACAGTATTTTCAGTCCAGAACATCACTTATAGGCTTTTTGAAATAGATATGTTTTGAGGTCTTTCTTGAAAGTGTTGACATTTGACAGTGTTTTTAGATGATCAGTTAAATTATTCCACAAGTGAGGACCAGCAAATGGGAATGACCTAAAAATGTCTTACACCTATTTTTGGAACATGTAGTAGGATTTCAGATTGTATTGACACACATTCTTGGTATTGATGAGTTCTTCTTAGTAGGCTGGTGATGCTATTTTGTGCCTTGAAGACTAATAATAAAGTTTTGAAAATTATTCTTTACTTGCAGCCAGTGCAGATCCACCAAAACCGCTGTGATGTGTTCAGATCGTGATATTCTTCATACCACTAGGGCTGATGCATTTAATACTTTCTGCAGGCGAGAGTACTGGTATTGTGGAAAATTGAGCAGTAAGGCATTACAATAATCCAAATGTGAAGTTACAAAGGCATGAACTAGAGTTTTTGTGGAGTCTTTTGTAAGGAACTCTCTTATCTGTTTAATTTTGTACAGATCTCTGAAAGACTTGTTGCACATATTTGTAACATGTTTGTCTATGGACATGTTTAAGTCGAAGAAGGCATCAAGATTACGTACACTGTCACTTGCCCTGATGGTGGAATCTCCTGCCTTCACCGAGTTGATGTCAATTTTAGTGAGTTGCTGACGTGAACCAGTTATTAGGAATTCAGTCTTATCATCATTTATCATTAATTTTTTTGAAATCATCCAAGTGTGAATGTCCGAAGTACAGGGTTTCGGAGCTTTAGTTTGATCCTTGGTTGATGGTCGAAAAGAGAAGTAGACTTGTGTGTCATCAGCATAACCATGAACGTCAGGCAGGTGCGATTCAGTGATGGCGAACATTTTTGAAATTAGAATAGAAACAGAACAGGGCCAATGCAACTGCCCTGTGGGACACCACATTCCAGATGGAAGTCTTTTGACGGGTTAGCGTTTATTGATACACGCTGCTGTCTGTTCTTCGGTTATGATAATAGCCAGCTAGTGGTTACACCACTAAGTCCAAAATCGGAGTTCGTTGTCTTTAGCAGAATTTTATGACAAACGGTGTCAAAAGCAGCACTAAGGTCTAAAAGAACAAGCAAGGTTACCCTTCCAGACTCCATATTAAGCAGGATGTCATTCTGAACCTTGAGTAATGCCGTTTCAGTTGAGCAAAATTTTCTGAATCCAGATGTTTTGGCTGGTAATGGAGCATGCACATCACTATGTAACATTAGCTGGCCAATTACAGCTTTGTTCACACAGCTTAGAAAGGAATGATAAATTACTCACTGGCTGGAAGTTTTTAAACACAAGTTCTACACTTTGTTTCTTCAGAAGAGGGTTCACAATCGCGATTTTCCACACATCAGTCACATATCCTTCTAGCAGAGACATGTTGATCATTTTTTGTGATTACAGGAGCCAAAGAGTCTACACATGATTTGATAATAGATATTGGCATTGGGTCGAGTTGACATGAGGCATTTGAGGATTCTTTTATAAATTTGGTTACCTCGTGGATTTCTAAAGGTCGAAAAGTTGAAAACTCTCTTTTTCTGATCGTCTCTGTTTGATGTCAATTTTGTCTACCTTTATGTTGCGAATTTTTTCATTTTTTCTTGAATTAATTTTATGTTTTTAATGAAGAACTCGCCAAATTGATCAGCTACAGTTAAAACTAGAAATCCTGTCATGAAATGCGCACACATAGCTCGTCGATCTGCGCGTTAATCTACGCATTCTCACCATAGTAAGGCTCTCAAATTCTGTACATATGGCCTGTGTACAAGCAATGTTTCAGCCAATGGACCTCCGGGTAACCCGGAGGTCCATCGGCAGAAACAGTGCCTGTGTTTGCAATGAGTAACCAGCAGAACCTGCCGTGCTTTGGATGCCATTCGATATGGCAATTGCGCGCAATTCCTAAGCTCAGTTAAGCCCAAACAAGCGCACAGTTCATGATAGGGCGTTTAGTTTTAACTGTAGCTCCGATGGATCATCGCGTGGTGGTAATGATTCACTTTGTTTTTCTGTACACAGATCTTTATCAACTTTAAACCGTTTTTGCTGTCACCATTACAAGCTTCGACACATTTGTGTAGTAAGATTTTCTGTCATCTTTTAGTTTGTAGGAGAACTGGTTATGAATAGTCACACATGCTGCTTCCACTTTGTAAGATTTAGATCTTTTCCGCTCTTGCTTTCGGTGATTAGCTTTCAGAGTTCTCAGTTCGTTGGTAAACCAGGGTATACTTGGCCGAATAATAAATGTTTTTGTTTCCAGAGGGGCATGCTCATCAAATGGACGGGACAATGTGTTGTTGTATGATTTTGCCAGATCATCCAGGTTAGCACACTGAGAATTACATAAATCTTATTTTTCGACGTCACATTTATGGTTGTTAATGTCAATTTAATTGAGTTTTCGGAATATTACTTCTTCAAGTGTCAGTGATGGTTTTTGAACACCTAGTGTGCACTCGACAAATGAATGGTCAGATAGTCTGAACGGAGTTAATGGCTCAGTAAGATGAAAGTCATTAGTGCATCTTGTGATGATAAGGTCTAGTGTGTGTCCAGTAGTGTGGGTAAGACCTGTGACATGTTGTTGCAGACCAAATGTTTCTAAAAAGTTCATAAACTTGTTAGCATCACTGTCATCGTTGTCATCAACATGTATATTAAAACCACCAAAAATAATAAGTTTTTCAGAACACATAACAATGGATTCAAGGTACACAGAAAATCCTTCGAAGACAATACTGGTCGAAATAGTATGATTTTTGGAGTAAGGTGGTCGATATACACCCACTGTTCAGATATTGGTGTTAGCCCAGCATACAGGCCATTCTTTGGGGTAATGAGTTACATATTTTATCAAATCAATCCTTTGGGGGCTTATTTGGGGTGCTCTGGTTTTAATACTTCAGTTATAAGGGGAAACATTGTAAACCTTCCTATCCCAAACCAACTGCTTTCCTGTTTCCAAACCAATACACAGAACGACATACAGTACGTGGAGAGTGGATTGTAACTAAATCACCCGTGGAGTGGAGTTATCACTCAAACTATAAGTTTCAAATTTTGTACATATCTTCTAAAAACACAAGCAATGTTTCAGCCAATGGACCTCCGGGTTTAACCCGGAGGTCCATTGGCTGAAACTTTGCTTGTGCTTGTTATGCTTTGCAACAAATTTGCAATTATTGCTTGGGTGGAATCTCCACTCTGCGGGTGATTTAGTGATAATACACTCTCCACGTACTGTACGCGTGGGTATGAGTTAATCGATATGACAAGACTGCCTGCGCGGAAGGATAAAAAGAGAGGCGCGTGTTTATCTATGTTTATTACACGCCTTCACGTAACCCCCCCCCAACCAAAGAACAATTATTGGAAGGACACTCGGCAATTTATTTGACAACTATCAACAAAAAGAACATATTTTATCGCCAAACAAATTTGCGAGGGGAACCCGTGTTACTATTTCGTCCCCTGGGTTCCAATGTGTTCTATGTGCCTACTGGCGTGCCTACTGGCACATAGAACACACTGGAACTCAGGGGACAATTTTTAGCTCTCGCTATCGATTCAAATTGTAATTGCGTTGCGATTTGTAAAATATTTCAGTGAAATTTTTCTTCAATTTAAAAATTTTCCGTAAAACGATTTCCGTTCTGCACATATGTGCGGAACGGATTTTCACTTTCTGCATAGTTCAGTGTTGTTGTTAATGGGGATTTCAAAGAACAGACGTTTAATGAACTTCTTTCCTGTTAGCATAGCCTCCAAACCCTAACCCCATTCCAGCGATGTTGGTAATGGGGGAAAAGAGACAAATCATCTCCCAGACCCAAGCAGTTTAACAGATCATATCTCGTAAATAATTTCAGACCCTAGAAGTTTAACATATCACATCTTGTGAATAGTTAGTGACTGATTATTATTTTTTCATGCATCTTTAAATATCAACCCGAAGAATTCGTTTTTTCAGGTGAGCACTTCCGGCTTCTCGTTTCTTTTCTGCGCCTGTATTAGAGAGCATGTGGTATCAAGGAACTCGCTTTGTTGCTGCAAATATCACAATACGTTTTACACATTTCAGAATCCGTTAAAATTACAGTTTTTTTCATTCATCATCAGACTGGGAAATGTTTTGATCGGCGTTCTTTGCATCATTTAATGGCGCACATTAAACAATGTAGTCGAAATGAATGTGTCTGGGCCAAGTGAATGTTCGACACAAGAGACCCTCAACTACGTATATCTCGGATCTTTTATCCATAGACACCACCGGATATAATTGAGAATCGATCCAGACTCTTTCATGACTTTACACGGGAATCAGGAAAACGTTTTGTGATACTACTGTTTCCAGGTCGATACTACTGTTTCCAGGTCCCATGTGCAATTCGAATCTAGACACCGCTAGATGAATACCTAATTACCGACTGCTGAACTAAAGTTCACAAGAAAATAATCAATCTTTGATATAAATTTGATGGTAAAGTGATATGTTCCTGTAAAAAGGTAGTAAACATTCTTCGCCATATTATAATGGCACTTTCTTAACAATATGTGAAGTGAGAAGCATCGTTGAGAAGACTAACATTTTCCATTTTACTCTTTCCGTACTATCACAAAAATCGGAGAGGAAATTGGATTGATTGAGAATAAACTTCAAGAAAGTTTTTAAAAAATCTGTGCCATATTATTTTGTGGTCACTCTCTGGGGAGACTACAAAAGTAAATCCCTGCGCTCTGATAGCGTTTTACGATTCAATCATTGGTGCAGATATAACCCCTCTGCGTTCAGTGGCGGCGCCAGAGTTACAGAAGTGAGGGGGTACAGTTGAGTATTGCCCGCCGCGCGTAAGTTTTAAAAAATTTTCCCCTCCCGAAGTTGAGAAAATTTTTTAAAACTTACGTTGTAAATGGTGTTCTCTGGAGCATTCTCAGACAATTAAATTAATACAGTTTTATCCTTTTGAAACTTATTGGTTAGGTCTTTCAGTTATAGAAAACGCCGTACATGGTGACATTTTAACGGAAGAACGCTGTTGTAAAGTGCGAGCACAAAGCACCAAACGACACTCAAATCGAAAATGAAAGTAGGGTGCATTCCAAACGGATGCGTTGCACGCTCTCGATTCTAGCATTCCTCGAATACTCTTAAGCATTATGTTTCAGACAGTTTGAACGCGGCACGCCTTGTTGCAATTTGGGACCTCGACTCTTGTTTGTTGTTTGCAGCTAATATGTGTGAGTGTGTGTGTGTGTGTGGGGGGGGGGGGGGGGGCACACACAAACATAATTTAAAAACTTCTCTGATTTAGTGCACTTGGGAATATGGAATTAAGCATACCCACCATCACACCGCAACGTTCAATACAAAAATTAAAATGATAGTATTTTTTTACTACGCTTGGCGAAAAAAGTGGAGGGGTAAGTAACCCCCCCCCCCCCACATGGCGCCGCCACTGTCTGCATTTATGTTGGTGGAATGATCTAATGATCCAAGCCCCACTACTGCAAGTTATGTTCGACAAGTCTCGAAAGTGAAACAAATTCGTAGCGAGTCTTCCAGTAATTTTATTTAACTTTATTCTGATCTTAATCGTTTGCATCCTTATATATAATGGAGATCACAGGCAGGGGCGTAGACAGCGTTTCGAACTTGGGGTGGGGTGGGGGCACGGTCATAGATGAGCACCTACATACTGATATATATATCAATGGTCACCCGTGTACCTTAGTGGTATATAGGACATGATGCACAAAATTAAATTTGGAACTAACGCTCCTCTTCATTGATAAAATGCCCGTTTGTGACACCATATTTAACACTTAACCGCTAAGTATTTTCATCTAAATTCACCTCAAGGAATCATTGGTGAAAAATTCCATTCAGTTTTCAGGGAGGAAATATGTTGAGCTGGTAGAGTGCAGGAAGCCCATATTTGGGCTTTATTCTGAAGTGCAGGTGCCGCTTACTTAATGGCTTCATATTCTGTGGATGTGCTTCATGTTATTTTTAAACTGAAATTATTTAGTCTGTGAGGATTTGCCTTGTTACAATTTATGGGAGAGTGCCATTAGGCACACTCCCATAAATTGTAACAAGGCAAAGAGACGTGGCCCAATTTGGATGACCAAAAATGATTTAGTACTCTACCAGTTAAATGTGCCCAATTTATACTTATTTCAGTGACAAGAGAAATTCTGTCCTGGGCAGGAATATCCCCCAGCATCATGCACGGAATTAAAACATTTCTTTTTGTTTCGGGCTGGTGAGGGAATTTGTTAATTATGGGGCCACACTATGCATATTTTCTCAACATTAAAAGCCGTAGAAGAGACAAATCAAGCAAGGGTATCTCCAGACACATATTATATTTAGAGAGTATGTGCACCCTCTTCCTACTAATAATCCCCAATGACGGACTTGTAAAATAATGGTGGCCTAATCTCGCTCTCTTTGTCGGAAAAAGCGGAGGTGAGGGCAAGTACCTCCATTGCCCCTCGAGTTCCTACGTTCCTGACCAGAGAGGTTATTATGACATTTTTATTTCGTTCTCTTGGTTGGCAGCATGTCTATTGGTATAGAAGTTCATTTTGTTTCATTTACAGTACTTTTAGAGTGCTGTATTATTTATTTATTTATTTATTGGTGTTTAAGGACACATACTTATTCACAATGGCTAATCGTGACTGTGACAGTTTTACGGGCGGAGGAAGCCGGAGTACCCAGAGAGAACCACCGAGCATCGACGAGAAACTGGCAGTTCCTCAACATTCTAACTCTGTTCAAGCTCCGTTCAAGCAGGGTTACAGCGGTTGAAGATATGTGCACCATCGACGTGCAGTACGCCTTAGTACATGGCGTCATCGTGCCCACATGTAGGCAACCGGGATAAAGTGCCTTGCTTAAGGACATAAAGCGAGTCGTCCCGTACGGAGATCGAAATCGGGACCTCTAGCATAGAAGTCCGACAGTCTACCACAGAGCCATCGCTCTCCCAGTGCTGTATCAATAAAACTTGAGTGGAGTGGGGCTTTCACCAACACAATAACTTGTATTCTGTTAAAACGACGTACGAAGTGCACATGGTTCGAGTCCAGCATACCAGAATCGGTGTTAGCACCGATTCGTATCGAAGTCTAGTTTGCCAGAATAACCCTTTACCCAACGTAAGGGCCAAAACCGGCCAACGCTATTCACAAAAATCGCCAATTAATTTCCTTATTTTCTCATTTTTTGTCTCAAAAACATAGGTTATGACCCCTCTTTGGAACGAGATCGTCGAGCTCGTTCCAATGAGGGATCATAACCTATATTTTTGAGACAAAAATTGAAAGAAATTAGTTGTTCAAGAATTTTGTTTGCAAGTGTCGCCTGCTTTTTATGTTAGGTAAAGGGTTAAAAAAATGCAGGAGAAGCGTATTATGCTGCGAATACTCTCAGTTATTTAAACTCCGGGTTTAGTCGGAGGTTTATTCAAGCGTAAATCCGTTACGGGGCACACGGATCTTTTTTTGTTGTGGATGTGGTTTGGGGGGGGGGGGGGGGGGGGTCTCAGGATTTGTATGCCTCAGGCATATCATGAAAATTGAAGTCTTATGTCGCAGATGGTATCCCTCTCGCGTTGGTATGGCCGGATGAGATTTTTTAAAAACAAATTCTCTCTCCTCACGTCTTCTGTCGACCTTGAAACATTTAAACCAACTCACAATTTTAGGGCGGCTTCTACTCAACGGTCTATAAGATGAACTCAGTATATTGGTTCTAACGCATTTCATCTTCCAAAATATGATTAACTATCGGGGTCTGTGGTGGGATTTGCTGGTTGTAGGAGGGAAGAAACTTTGACATGTCGATATATTTGAGCATCGAACCCGCATGCGGATTCGATGTCAGTACGATGGTCGAGACTATCCACATGTTGGCCCTGGTCATCGAAACGGCCTCTAATCATGCCCGATGAAAAAAGGTCCAGTGGAAGCTCGATAACCATGCAGACGGCTAGTTTACAAAGAACCACAAAACAGTCGGACTCCAAAAACTCGCTCAATTAAGTAGCCCTGCTGCCCTGAAATCGAAAGGACTCGCTCAAAAGCAATTGTACAAGGAACTGGGTGTTAAGCAATGGACACAAATGACAGGTCTACTCACCACACCCCAACACCGCCACCAAAGAGTATTCTGATTCTTGGTTCGAACTGTTCAACAAGAAAAATTTCTAATCCATCCAACGAACTCAATGGACCTCCATACTCGTATTGGTTAACCTGCCGACCGGGAGATCTCCCGCTTTCCTGGCGCATGGAGTATATTACACGCCTGTTTGATGTAATCCCCACCTTCAGCAACACTAAACCATGCGGAAAATGAAAATCGGTTCCACATGTAAAGAACGGAAATCGTTGACGGACTATTTTTAAATAGAAGCGAAATTTCACTGGTATTTTCTACAAATCGCGTACCGCAATTACAATTTGAATCCCTGGCGATAACTAAAAATCGTCCGCTGAGTTCTAGTGTGTTCTATGTGCCAAGAGGTACATAGAACACATTGGAACTCAAGGGACGAAATAGCAACACGGGTTCCCCTCACAAATTTTGTAGGCGATAAAATGTTCTTTTTGTTGAAAGTTGTCAAATGAATTGCTGAGTCCTTCTAATAGTTGTTTTATAGACGTGAAGGCCTGTAATAAACAGAGAAGGACACACGCGTGTGAATGGGTTAATCCATATGGTACTTGCCCCATCGCGGAAGGATAAACTCGAGGTCTTTGGCCTTCCGTTTCATCCTTCCGCGCTGGCACTCGCGCCATATCGATTAACCCACTCACACACGTGTGTAGTTCTCTGTATATTCCTCATGTTATGAGTAAAGATATTTCGTTTGAAGCCTCTATATGAACACAGACGCAAGTCAGAAGGGAAACAAAAACTGATTTACAGTTTTGCAACGCAGATTTGGGTCTGTCACTAGAATGTCAGCATTCATTTATGATTGTAAAGTATTGATTTCCGCAATGACAAATGAAAATGTGATTAATTTCCGGCCAATAAGTCAACAAGTCTTATAATAATCATAGACACAATGGAACAATATATATCATCCCAATAGTTGGTAAAATAGAAACACAAACTGCAGATTTCGTATGATTTATTACATGCATGTTCTATGAAAGCCCCATCTACAGCAACATTAAACCATGCGAAAAATGAAAATCTGTTCCGCACATATGTGTGGCACAGAAATCGTTGACGGACTATTTTTATAAAGAAGCGAAATGTCACTGGAATTTTCTACAAATTATGCACCACAATTACGATTTGAATCTCTAGCGATAGCTAAAAATCGTCCCTGAGTTTCCAGTAGGCACATAGAACACATTGGAACTCAGGGGACGAAATTGTAACACAGGATTCCCTCGCACATTTGGTTGGCGATAAAATGTGTTGTTTTTGTTGATAGCATGTTGTCTAATTAATTTCTGAGTGTCCTAATAATTGTTTTTTATAAACGCGAAGGCGTGTAATAAACACAGAAGGACACACGCGTGTGAATAGGTCAATCGATATGGAACTTGTGTCATCGCTGAAGGATAAAACCTGAGGCCTCGAGTTTTATCCATCCGCGCTGGCACTCGTGCCATATCGATTAACCCATTAAACGCGTGTGTCTTTCTATGTATGTATCGCTGCAATATCAGTTTTGTGGAAGAATTCTTCTGGCCAGGCAACCACCCGCACCGCCCCAACCCAAGAAAAACCTCAACAACCCCCACTCACCCCTAAAAAAATCCAAAAAAAAAACAACAAACAAACAAACTAAAACGACTCAAATGTTCAAATGTGCTTAAAACTTTAAATTATGAATACTATCCATCTGTCGTTCAGCTCTTTCCCATCGCAAACATTCTATCAGAGACTGAAGCACCCATATCACTGTGAATAAACGGAAGTGAACGGAAGAACCCGGTAAGTGGTTTTTGAGGCGGAGAGGGATTTTCTGAAATACACGGTGTGTATATTTTCACTTCATAGTTTGTCCACGCGATTAGATCACATGTATCATCGCATTATCCCGATTTATCATATAACTAATATGTCATTCCTATCCAACTTTTTTAGGAAAATGTTTATTTTTTCATGATAAATCGCATCAGAACCGACATAGATCGTTTCATAAATGCAACAAAATTAGAAAAATGCTTATTTTTCTGTGCTTAAAATACCGAATCGTACTTGTAAAGTTGGTTTATGATTAGCTCATACATCCGTAAGAATTAATCTGTTACTTAAATCGCTGTAAACGTTTGCGTCCGATCGTAAAATCCCGGCTTCCTAATTTTTATTTTGAACGGCCTGTAGAGAGCGGGGTGTCTCAATGGTAGACTGTTGGATTTCCATGCAAGAGGTCCCGAGTTCGACCCCCATTCGGGACGACCAGCGTTGTGTCCTTGGGCAAGGCACTTTATCCCGGTTGCCTATATGGGAGCACGATGACATCGTGTACTAAGGCATTCTTCAACCCTGCTTGAGCGGAGCTTGATTAGAGTTAGAATGTGGAGGAGCCTACAGTTGCTCGACGATGCTCGGTGGTTCTCTCCGAGTACTCCGGCTTCTTCAACCTGTAAAACTGTCACGATTAGCCATTGTGCATAAGTACGTGACCCTAAACATCAATAAATAAATAAATAAATAAATAAATAAATAAATAAATAAATAAATAAATAGAACGGCCTGTAGTCCCAGCTCCGAAATCTGTTGAACGGCCGGCAGGCATTTCAGGTGACAAGTTGAACGGACGGTAGACGCATCGAGTTCCACATTTTGTCTTGAAATTAATCAGTTCGGAACAGCATATCAGCTTCCCTGGTATGTCTTGTTTCAGACTTGAATGGCACATTCATTGTACAAAGTAACATTTAATTCAGTACAATGTAATCTCATTTTGTTTCTGAAATCCTGACCCTCAAAATGACACCGGGCTGTCATAAGTAACAAAAATTTGTATACTGTAATATTAAATCCCTGTGCTTTGTGAGTGCATCGGGGTATTCGTTCTCAACATTGCCCCCCCCCCGCCCCCACCCACACGCACCCCCACCCCTCAGACCCTCACATACACACTCCCCCTTGCATGGAAGCACGCACACTTAAAGAGTACATCCTATTGGAAAATGAATTGGGCCCTGATGGTGGACAGATATAAACAATTAAGTATTTTTTTTAATTTGACACGGACATTCTATGGTCGAAAATATGATCATCGTAAGCTTTTCTGTGCTGTGCCCTATTATAAAATTTACTCATGCACATTTAGCAGAGAAAGGATAATTGGTACGAGTGTCCATCATGGGACAAGTTTCCAACAATTTCACCTCAGCAATTATACACATGGTTGAAGCACACGAAGATGGTGAACTGAAAGTGAGGGCTCGCGAGAAAAAAAGTGGACTTCACACTGTCAGCACACGAAAGAAACTTCTCAGTAAATCAAAACATTGCGCTATCCCCAGGCAAAGGAATCGTCATAGTGGAAGAAGTCAAGAAAATAAAACTGTCAGTGATGAATAAAGGTGATCTTCATGGGCAAATCAGCTCGCTTCCATTTCAGCCACAAAAGCGATCAGTAGCGGGTACGCCCTCTGTCCTATTTCTTACTCACAAATATGATTCCGGCGCCCAGTTATGGTGAGAGACGCTGTAGACAAAGCCAACTTATGAAACAAAACCTTTTTATCAAATAGTAAGATAAATGATGTTGGACATAGCTTACCCGAATTTTGACCTAATTGTTCAAAGATCCCGTCGGAGATCGACGTCTCTGAAGACGAGGTGATTAGGATCCTCGGCAACCTTCAAAGCAAAAAAGCAACTGGCCACGACGGTATCACCCAACCGCATGCTTAACCGTATGCTCAAAGAAATGAAAACCACAATAAACAAGCCATTAGTTCAATTATTTTGGCTCGCCTTCACCTCACTCGTCTACCCATCAGAATGGAAGATGGCAACTGTCATGCCAGGTAGGGTAAAAAAGGGAGATGCACACGATCCAAAGCATGCAGGTTCTCCTGGTTACCCATAGCAAACGCAGGCAATGTTTCTGCCAATGGACCTCTGGGTTACCCGGAGGTCCATTGGCTGAAACATTGCTTGTGCACAGGCCAAATGTACAGAATTTGATAGCCCTACTATGGTCATAACGCGTAGATTAACGCACAGATCGACGTGGAAAGGACGTACCAAACCAAAAACTTATATTACGGACTTTCAAGCCATGTTTGGACTAGTGGGTTTCATGCATCAATTCAAGGTGAATACGTGTTGAATTATTGCCGGAAATGATCGGTAGCCACTCAAAAACACGAGATTTTCTTTTCAGTATACTTTTCTAGAACAAATTGTTCATTTCCAGTGATAATTTGACTCGTATTTACCTTGAAGTGATGCTTTGAAAGCCGCCATTTTGATTGATGCAGTGAAAGCGAACATGTCTATATCTTCACAGTGGAGGATACGATTTCTATCTTTCCGCAATTTCTTTGATAATCTGTCGTTTAGCGTATAATAAATACACCAACCACATCCTTAACTCGTCAAACTGTCTTTGTGGTTAGGGGTCTGAAGTCGCTAATCACTACTTATTCGACTGCAGTACCCATGCAGAAGAAAGACAAGTCCTACGAAGAACTTATACGCACCTGATAATAAGATCAACCAATGATCTTCTATATGGTAACCCCAACCTACCGGGCCCAGTCAACATCCACTTTTTCAGACTGTACGAAAATCCACCAAAGCAACGAAGTATTTTTAAGACTGGACCGCTAGTCAAGCGGACAGGTCTCAATCCTCTGTCCAACGCGGATAAGAGATAACACTGGCAGATTTTTTCAACTCTTGCCTCGAGAAAATAGTATGTTACCTCTCGTCAATGTAAGCTCAACGAGCTCGCGCTTGCGAGTTGTGGTGGGCTGTGTTTTTGAAACAAGAAATTTAAAACATAAAATTTGATTGACGATTCCTGTGAACAACGTTGACCGCTGTGGGACGTTATGTCGGGCAGAGGGTTAAAACAACTTGCTCTTAAGCTGTTGACTTACAAAATCAATGACCACCTGTGTTTATTTCATACATGACTTGCTGCTTTCCACATGTCTGCCTTGTCAGTCCTTGCTACAGCTGTGGTATGGGACTTTGTCGGGGTGGGGGTGGTGTTAAACTGAGGTATCACCCGTATGGTTTTGCTGATCCGAACCGGCAGTGTTACAATGTGGCATTTTACTGCTCATCTCCACCCTCTCTCACTCTTCTGTTCTGACTTTTTCAAAGATGATCAGCCATCAGCTTTGTTCCGCGCCGTGTACATACACAACATTGTTTCGAAATATATATACGTTTGCTGCGCCATTACACACACATTCATGTAATTGCTTTTAAACATATGTAAGCATACTTTGACATTTTCAACTGTATATGAAGGAAAGGATATATATAGGACATCTAGTGTTTTTGAGTGGATACCGAAAATTATCTCCTGAGTGAGCGAGACAAATGTTTATTTTTCGCGATTTGTCTCGGTCACAAGTGAGATCTTTTTCGGTATCCACCAGATTTTCTTTTTATTATAAGCTTTTTATAAGAATCTGATAATTCCACTCATTTCAACCTTGAATTGATGCATGAAAGTAAAACAGCGCATTGAATCATTGAAACACGGAAGTGATTTTATTGATACTCGGAACAGATAGCGTCTTGCAATCTGATTCAGCTGGCGGGTTTCTAGTCCAAACATGGCCCGAAAGTCCATAATATAAGTTTTTGGTTTGGTACGTCCTTTGAAAGGACGTACCAAACCAAAAACTTATATTATGGACTTTCGGGCCATGTTTGGACTTGCGGGCTTCATACATCAATTCAAGGTGAATACGTGTTGAATTATTGCTGGAAATGATCGGTATCCACACAAAACACTAGATTTACATTAAACGTTTTTAGAACAAATTGATCATTTCCAGTGATAATTTTACTCGTATTCACCTTGAAGTGATGCGTTAAAAACCTCCATTTCGATTGATACCGCGAAAGTGAAAATTTCTATATCTTCACAGTTGGGGATACTATTTCTATCTTTCCGCAATTTCTTTGACAATCTGTCGTTTAGCGTATAATAAAATCTAAGTGCTGAGAACTTGTCATCCAATCCTTTTTGTAAATCATAACAAATAAAATAAGTTTAATCTAATACACGTCTCAAAGAGTGTGTGCTTCCTTACGAGAGGGAGTGTATATGTGGTGGGGGAGGGGGTGCAGGGAGGAGGGGGGGGGGTATGTGTGTGTGACAATGTTGAGAAAGAGAATACCATGGAGCTCTTACAAACCACGGGACATTAATATTACAATATACAAATTTTTTGTTATTTATGACAGCCCGTAGTCATTTTGAGGGTCAGAATTTCATAAAAAATGAGATTACACAGTACTGAATTAAATATTATTTTGTACAATGGATGCGCCACTCGAGTTTGTAACAAGGCATTGCGGGGAAAACTGATATGCTGTTCAGAATTTCTCAAGTTCAACAAAAGCGAGGAATTCTATGCGTCCACCGTCCGTTCAAGGTGTTACGTGAAATTAGTACCGGCCGTTCCATATAGATTTTGGAGCGGGGTCTACCGTCCGTTCAAGATGAAAATTAGAAAACCGGGATATTTCCGTCAGACGCAAAAGTTTACCTCGATTTAAGTAACAGATCAAATCTTACAGATGTATGGGCCAATCATAAACCACCTTTACAAGTTCGATTCGGTATTTTAAGAACAGAAAAATAAGCATTTTTTCCTAATTTCGTTGCTTTTCTGAAGCGACCCATGTCGGTTCTGATGCCTGGAACTAACATTATCTGTTATGGCCTGGAACTAACATTGCACTTCAATAGTCCATCGCCTATGTTTATATTCTCGAAAAAAAATAACATTTTCCGAACAAAGTTGCACATTAGTGTATGATGAATCCGGATAATGCAATGATACATGCGATCTAATGACGTGGACAAACTATGAAGCGAATATCCACACACCGTGTATTTCAGAAAATCTCTGTCCACCTCAAAAACCGTTTCCGGGCTCTTCCGTTCACTTCCGTTTATACACAGTGGATATCTCTCCTCAAACAGTAAAGAATCCACATTGAAAGGAACAGAGAAGAGTCAGTTCAAATGTGATCTCAGACATTTGATAAAGCTCCCAGGGTACCAGTTTAAGAGATGGTGTTATGACCTGGAACCAACATTACCCTTCAATAGTCCATCGCCTATATGTTTATATTCACTCGTCTGGGGTATTTCAACTGGTCGGAAAAGCGAACCGTACGTGATACATTCCAGACGATTGAGCCTAAAAGTACCATAAACATTAATTTTTATTGAATCAAAGCAAGAAAGTCCTGTTTAATCAGGAATTGATTTGACCGAATTTTTTACGACATTGCCATCAAGAATGAAGACTCACAACCGTCGTTTTGTGATTACACGGCGCAGTTCCACCCATTGTGTTAATATATTGATGTTTCTAATGCGAATTCAATTGCTCATTGAATAGAATATCTATAATTAAGGTACTAAAGAATGTCCGTATATCTTTCTGAGTGGAAGAAGATCACATTTCAACAACGAGTCTGCTTCGCAAACTCGACAAAATGTCACGGAGGTGGAACAAACAGACCATAACAGCGTCGTATTCCTTACAGAATTTGATTGGTCGATCTGAGAGCTTAACACTTGTTACGAACAAACGTAGAACGCTTCCACATTATAAGTTACAGTACAGTCGCCGTGGATTGGTCGTAATCCACACGTGGGCAGTGATGTTCACGCATGCGTTCACCAGGTAGTAAAAATCAGCAGCAGCAACATTTTAATTAATGAAGCACCGGGTTGTACCCGGTGCTTCATTAATTAAATTGTTGATGCTTATTCCTGTAATTAGTGTTTCTAATCTAATATTATTGCGTCTGTTGACATATTGCCCACCGCGGAAAGTGACCAGTGCGCGTCGGCTTTACTGTATTGTGATGAAAAGACGGTGATGTGGTTTGAGGTGTACAGCTCGGAGTTTACGTTCAACGGAAAGGCTCGTTTCAAGAAGCAGGCCTAAACTCTTTTGGCGCGGAATAATCTGAGAAACAGAATTCTTAGCGCCTAATATTCATCAAGAATTTTACAAAAAGTGTAGGTTGTTAGATTTAAAGCGTTATTATTTTAAAAGCTGTTCTAACAATCTATCCCATTGACAGTTTGTCAAATGATTTTATGTATATATCTAAATGGCACCTTTATACTTTCAAGGGACGATATCGTTGTTCATGGATAGGACATAAATGGTGCATGAAACATAGGAATACGTATGTTACTTCAACCCTTTCGGCCGCATCCCCCTGCGTAATATGCAACTTTAGCAGTTGAAAAAATATTTTTCAAAAAATTTCAACAAAACCATATCATGTGACCCCCTCGTTGGAACGAGCTCGTCGAGCTCGTTCCAACGAGGGGCCACATGATATGGTTTTGTGGACAATTTTTGAAAAATTTGAAAAAATGATATTTAAAATAATAAATTTTGATATCGTCTGCGTTGGTTAAAGGGTTAAAAGCACTTGGAAATGCCACACACAGTTGGCTAAAATGACAACTGCAGTACCTTTTCGCGGTCTGCCGTCTGTCGACTTTAGTCGCCTGTCGCGCCAAAAGAGTTAAAACTCGTCCCGACTAACGGGAATCGGTTTTCATTTTCGCGAACTCCTTCTAGGAGAATCAAATTTCTGTTCTTAAGTAGATAACAATTTGAGTGTACTGTTATACCCTTCTGTGTGCAACCGGTACATACTCCATAGCAAACAAGCAAACCTTATTTTAATATCTTTACTACAGTTTAAACTTTAAGGGCCTAGTTCCAATTTTAGTGAGTTTTTTGTGTTGCATGTAAAACACATGTTCCAATATTCAGGCTTTTGGTTGTCTTGTTGATGAAAGCTACAGTACTTGGCAGTTGCTTTCTAGAGATGTTTTGGCTGCCTGTATAGGCAGCCAAGACTTCACTAGACACTACCACTACTTGAAAGTGTTATCTTATTATGAAGGAGGAAAAAAACCTAAAATTTTCCAGGCCTTTAATGACACTTTCAGAATCTATGACAAGAATCAAATTAACAGTTAGCGAGAAACAAGGTTGAATCTCATTGTTTACTTTGCACGAATCGCGGAGTCGCGCATGAATTTTAAGCCCCGAAGAGGGGCCATAACCCATGTTTTAAGAAAAAATAATTTTTTTTAGTTATTTTGGAAAATTATTTTTGCAAGTGTCTTCTAGTGTTAGATAAAGAGTTAAAAACGGTAGCGAAAACATCCTAATCATGTCAGTCATTACTGAAATGGTTGAATTAATTTTCTGGCAAAGATTTGACAAATTAATCTAGACATTGTCTGTTCTCGCTTTAAAAGAAAAATGTTTCGTTTCAGGAATTCCGAGGTGGCGGAAAGCCAGCTATATAATCATGGCTTCAATGTGAACTTTTCATTACTTTTTCTGAAAGATACTTCATTATACCCCAATTCTTTAGAAGCCGCACTAATGGAAAGATCATGTATCTAGTAATCCGTTGACGTGAAGTTCATTTTCAATATAGACGAAGTTCTAAATTCCGTGACATTACCGACTTTTCTACTTGTATAAAACTGGTAGTTTTACGGGGGATACGGACACCTGCCACCCAGCTGTGTGCCCCCTGTCAAAATTGATAGAAGAGGACACCTGCCCCCCCCCCCCCCCCTCATGATTTTCCAGGGTTGGACACCTGCCCCCTACCAAGTTTTATTAACAGGACACCTGCCCCCAGCAAATTTTTATACCGTGGACACCTGCCCCCCTGATGGTTTATAATCTAGAAGATTCATATGAATTTGTTTTGGAATAAGTAGAAAATCTATTTTTCACACTTTATAAAGGCCAAGCAGTCGAAAATGTGTCGACAATTTCAATGATAAATGTTGTTCATTATACTCTATTCCCCACTGGATAAAACCTAAAATATATTCCGTGTTCCACAGTAAAAAGCCTGCTCATATCAATAAGTTACTATACCATTTTTTGTTAGAAAATAGGCCATATGCCCTATAGGTGTATAAACCAGCGGGGGGGGGGGGGGGGGGGGGTGGGGCAGGTGTCCACGGTATACAAATTAGCTGGGGGGCAGGTGTCCTGTTAATAAAATATAGTAGGGGGGCAGGTGTCCATCTCTGGAAAATCATGAGGGGGGCAGGTGTCCTCTTCTACCAATTTTGACAGGGAGGGGGGGGGGGGGGGGGGGCAGACAGCCGGGGGACAGATGTCAGGGATTCGTTTTACAGTTGTCATTATCTTTTCTCCCACCATCTGCCTATTGAGATACGCGTGTTCCGGGTATGATGCCTGGGTGAGACAGATCAATCTCACGCGTCACTCGTGGTTTTCCTATTTTAATACTTAACTGGTAGAGTGCTGGAAGCCCATATTTGGGCTTTATTCTGAAGTGCAGGTACCATTGCTTGAAGGCTCCTATTCAGAGCATGTGCGTTATGTTATTTTTGAAGTGATATTATTTAGTCTGTAAGGATTTGTCTTGTTACAATTTATGGGAGAGTGCATAATTCCAGCATTGTACACGACTTTAACTGATTATTTGAGTACATGTGGCATACGCCGAACAAACAACATAGATATAGACGTGAAAGTCCACAGATTTACTGAAGAGTTTGATAGTTTAAAATTAAAATGTGTTTCTGTGATTTTAAATTGGTTCGAAGTTTCACGACTTGGCAGTATTTTTGTGAATAATGGCGGGTAATGTTAGTCTGGATGAGATACAGACGAATTCAGAATTTGACCTCATTAAGGTCTATAATGACAGAACATGTGAAATGACTGATGACCAAGATTCCTTATTCAAAGATACGGGAAGTGATTGTAATTATTATTCCCCGAATGGATTTCAATCAAACAACGCCAAACGAAGTGATCAATTCTCAATGTTTCATTTAAACTGCCAAAGTCTAAATGCACACTGGGATTCCCTAAATGAACTGTTGACAAGCTTACATGGTTCGAAAAATGCCTTTGCGATTATAGGGTTAACCGAAATTTTTCGTATACCAACGAACATGTCGTACTATTTAGATGGCTATTATCCACTCATTAAAAAGACACGCCCTGAGGGGGATGACGGGAGGGGTGGGGTGGGTCTATATGTTAAGGAGGGTCTGGCGCCTAAAATACGAAATGACTTATCTGTTTTTATTCCTCATATAATTGAGTCCCTGTTCATCGAAATCAAGGTAAATAACACCAAAAAATTAATTGGGGTCATATATAGACCGAACACACAGCCCAAGGCAGACATAGATCTTTTTCTTACAAAACTAAACGAAATAACTGATGTAATTAATCACGAAGGCGAGGAGGCCTATATTATGGGAGACTTCAATATTGACCTACTGAAAACCAATTACCATTCCAAAACCCAAATCTTTCTAGATCTTATGATTAGTCAAGGTTTTTTACCGCGTATCACCAAGCCGACTCGGATAACCAGTCATTCAGCAACGTTAATAGATCATCTCTTTACAAATAATATTACCTCTACTTGCTCGTCTGGAATAATTATTACAGATGTCTCCGATCACTTTGGTATATATTATATGGAAAATAATACCACCGAGAAGGATAGTCCAAAAGTTATCCGCAAACGCAATTTTGGCGAAGCCAACATGGCTACATTTAGGCTACTTTTAACACAAAGCGATTTTTCGTCCATTCTTGAATCCAGCTGTCCGGATACAGCATATGAAAACTTTATGAATATCTATTCAACAGCTTTTGAAAAGGCATTTCCTATAGTAAATATCCAACTGCAGAATAAATTTATCAGAAAACAACCGTGGATATCTAAGGGACTCATGACCTCATCTATCAATAAGACAAAGTTTTACAACAAAAAAATTAAATCCCCAACGGAGCAAAATATAAAAAACTACAAAAGCTATTGCAAAATATTCAATAGGATTAAAAAACAAAGTAAAGCCATGTATTATAATAAGATTTTAAACGATAACAAAAACAACTTAAGAGAAACTTGGAGAATATTAAATGAAACAATAAACAAAGCAAAACGTACTGCCAGTTTACCCTCCACTTTTACCAAAGATAACTACGAAATAAACGACCCACAAGAAATAGCATGTGCATTTAATGACTTTTTCGTAAATATAGGAAGACGCACTAGTGAGGAATTGACGCACACAGATAAATCCTTTTTGGACTTCATGGGTTCATCCTCCACAAATAACTTTTATATAACACCTGCTACCCCTTGTGAAGTGGTGGATATAGCCAAACGCATGAAAGCTAAATGTTCCGAAGACTGTGACGGCACCACAACATACCTCATGAAAAATACTATAGATATATTAGCCCGTCCATTTGCCCACATTGCCAACCAATCTTTCATCAGTGGTGTTGTGCCAAACAGAATGAAAATTGCGAAAGTCATCCCAATTTTTAAAACGGGAGATGAAAACCAATTTAACAACTATAGACCGATAAGTATTTTACCAGCCTTCTCCAAAATCTTAGAAAAATTAATGGCAAATAGAATGATTAATTATCTGGATACATTCGATATACTCTATCAGCACCAATACGGCTTTAGAAAAAATCACAGTACCACACATCCTGTGATGCAGTTTCTTAAACATATTGCTTTAGAAAACAACAAACCAACAAAAGATTTAACGTTAGCGGTATTTATAGATTTTTCGAAAGCCTTTGATACGATTAACCACAGTATTCTGATAAGCAAATTAGAAAGATATGGGTTCAGAGGAATCAGTATTGACTGGTTCAAAAGTTATTTATCCAACAGAACCCAATATGTAAAATTTGGTGAACACGATTCGAACCAGGCCCAAATAACGTGTGGAGTTCCACAGGGTTCTATACTTGGTCCAATCTTATTTTTGCTCTATATTAACGATATTCGTCACTCAACTTTATTAAAACTCCTATCGTTCGCAGATGACACAACAGCCTACGCTTCTGGCTCAAATGCAAGTAGACTAGCTGAATACATAAATCATGAATTAGGCAAATTGAATGAATGGTGGTCAGCTAACCAGCTTGTTCTAAACGCAAGTAAAACAAAATATGTTCTTATGAATCCAACCCGTAGCACGATAGTCCCAGAAAACTTATCTATAGAAATACAGAATCAAACGATAAAAAGAATCGGTTGTCATGAACCGGAAAAATCATTAAAATTCCTAGGTATTACCATTGACGATAATCTCTCGTACAGTGCTCATATTTCACAAGTGTGCTCTAAAATAGGACGAGTAAATTATGCTTTGAACAAGGTAAAAAAAATCTTGCCGCATGAGGCTATGAAAACTCTGTACTTTGCCCTTATTCACAGTCACTTGTTATATGGTATCCAAGTTTGGGGTAACGTTCGAGCAATTAGAAAAATCTACATTATGCAAAAACGCTCTCTTCGTATTATTAATAATTCAAATTATAATGCCCATACTGATCCCTTATTTGCAAAAGATAAAATACTGAAAATCAACGACTTGTTCAAAGTTCAAGCCTGTCTCTTCATATTTGATTGGAAAATGGGAAAACTTCCATTATCATTCGATGACTTTTTCAACCTAACACAAAATACCTCACAAAGAGTAACGAGACAAGCAGAGTTACTATCTATAAATAGAACTCGCACTAAAGCACTTGATAGGTTACCAGTTCATGCTTTCCCTAAATTATGGAATGAACTGGATCAAGATTTAAGGTCAATCACAAACAGAAAACTCTTCAAACGATCATTGACACGAAAATTAATGTCTCAATACCCAAATAGTGTAGAATGTGACAATCCCTATTGTCAAGATTGTAGTTTTAATACCAGCAGATAATTCAAAAGTGTTAAAGAAGTCCATATACATAGCTAAGTTCCTGTACAGCCACCAAATGACACTTCAATATACTTTGGTTATTTTCCAAAACGAGTATACTTCGTACGTGACAACATCAGGTAATATACTCCGTCTGTTCATCTCGTCCGACAAAACAGTCTGATTCAACTGTCAAGTCTGAAACTTTTGATACCTAACAATAAATTTAACTCCGATAATTTGTTTCTAACAACATTATTAACAACCGTAGTCAGTGTACAATGCTAACTCTGGATTCAATTCCAGTGGGGGATGACAGGAAGACAGCCAATCTGGCTATGTCATCTCCCTACGGTATAGATATTACTTATATTCTCATATTTTACAAATGTTTTTTTGTGCAGCAAAGTTTGTATCACTCTGTATCACTCTGTATATTACTTGTTGTCTATACCGTTAAATAAAATAATCAATCAATCAATCTCCCATAAATTGTAACAAGGCAAAGACATGTATACAAGATGTGATGGCAAAAAATAATTTAACACTCTACCAGTTAATGATCGTTAAATCAGTTCATCGTCGTCTGCATTTTGAAAACAAAGAGCGTGCGGCTTATGTTCCATTAAGCCTTTACATAACGTAATGGCAAAAACCGACCAGCGCTATTCACAAAAAATGCCATTCAGTTTTCGTTATTTGTTCATTTTTACCTTAAAAACATAGCTTGTGACCCCTCATAGGAACGAGCTCGTTCCAATGAGGGATCATACGCTATGTTTTTGACGCAAAAAATGAAACAAAATAGTAATTCAATAATTTTGTTTGCAAGTGTCGTCTGCTTTTTTATGTTAGGTAAAGGGTTAACGCAGCTACCAACCTCCCCCACACACCACTCAAGGATGATTTTTTCGCGGATTACCAGCCACATGACGTCATCGAAACCTCTAATTTAAAAATGAAAACCGACGTTAGCGGAAAGTCAGTTGTTTTTGTTTTGCTTAACTATGCTAAAAACCGCTGTCGTGAGCCAACGCTTGTTTTCGTAGCAGGCCTATATACATTTAGCACATCGGAACATTTCGATTCTGTTTCCGAATATACTAATCATTTTTCTCTACTATCAATCGCTAGATCAGTATATTCCCATCGCTCGAGAAATAATCTGATGTCGTTGACGTCACGCGGGTTGTGGTGGAAGAAAAATCACCCTTGAGTAGCGTAGGTCGGGATGGGTAAATTTCACCATCGGAGAAAGATATTTTATGCTGATACGAGTGGATAATAATAATATCACCACCTTTTCAACAACACCATCCTGTCTGAGAAAGCTGGGAATTGAGCAATTATATCTTATTTTTGGAGCTCTTCGAGCTCTGCAAACAGGATATAACTGGTTGAATTAGTAACTCCCAGAGAGAAAAAAACAATAGCTGGAGGACAGGAGAAATTTGATAACAGCGTTCAGGAAACGAAGCGGCTTCCTTGAACACATCAAAATGAATAACTGACAACAGAGGCAGCGAGCGTACTAAAGCACACCTCGTATGTACAATAATTTAAAAAAGTAAGCTTTATTTCAACAGGTGAGAGAGAGAGAGGATAGAAAGCGAGGAGAGAGAGAGAGAGAGAGGAGAGAGGGAGGAGAGTGAGGGGCAGCAAGCGGGACAGAGAGAGGGGAGAGGAGGAGGAGGAGGAGAGAGCGGGAGAGCTATGGGAGAGAAAGGGGAAGAGAGAGAGCGAGGAGAGGGGAGAGGGTGTGGACAAAGAGAGAGGAGAGAGAGGGGGAGAGAAATGAGAGAGAGAGAAGAGAGAGCGAGGAGAAAGAGAGGAAGAGAGAAAAGAGAGAGAGAGAGAGACAAGAGAGAGCGAGGAGAGAGAGAGAGAGAGAGAGAGAGAGAGAGAGAGAGAGAGAGAGAGAGAGAGAGAGAGAGCGAGAGAGAGAGAGAGAGAGAGAGAGTAGTAATTCTACATATTAATATTCATGTCTTAATTGTATACTAACTTTAGCCCCCTACATATGGCGAACATTTGCATATGGCTGTATTAGGTTACTGCACCGGGTATGTTAAAGCAATATTTGCGGCGCGATCTGCAGCTTAAAAGTTTCACTTAATTCTCATGGTCGCAGCCATATTCAGCCTTCGCAATGGATAGACTGGGTTTACTTCACTGCAGGAATAATACATTGTGCTTAAACTGGTTGATTGGTAGAAGCAACTATCAGGGCTTTCAAAAAATGAGGTCCAGAGCAAAAGCCAACATTTTTTTTGCTCAATTTTCATATTCATTCAAACGCAAATAATATTTTGTTTATGTAAATTTGTTTTATCACAAATTATTGAAGAGTGCTTATGGGCACTCTTCAATAATTTGTAATAAACCAAAATTGGATTAACAAATTCAGACCACCAAAAAAAATGTAGCCCTCAACCAGGTAACTATTCTGTACTGCCATGGCATTGGATTAAGGGGACGTCCAACTAAACTGTAGACAATTTGCTGACATTATTACCAATGTCTCGGAAACAGATAAGAGATGTGAAGGAAGGCAAATTATATTTTAAAATACTGATTAAAGTGCACAGAAGAGGTATATATAAACTTTTAAATGAAAAAAGTGAATTTTATGATTTTGAAGACGATTAATTTGCCGACGGCATCAGTAAAGAACCCGTAGAACCACAAAAATGATCGATAATTCAACAGCCTTGTCCTCAATGCAATGTACCAACCACTTTTGTAATACAACCACTTTTGTAATAAACTAACCATTATTGTAATAAACCCATTTCGGTGATAAATCAAGGACGTCCATTTTATAGTCGGACATTGGGGAGGGGTGAAGGAATAGTTTACCTAAACATGTTTGTGTATCGTTCGATGGAATAACGTGTCCATTCACCAGCTAAAACATGCCAATGACTGAAGAAAGTACGCAACCACTTTTGCAATAAACTTTATTACAAAAGTGGTTATCGCGTACCAACCACTTTTGTAATAAAACCACTTTTGTAATAAACTAACCATTATTGTAATAAACTCATTTTGGTGATAAATCACGGACGTCCATTTTATAGTTGACATTGGGGTGGGGTTAGGGACAAGTTTACCTAAACATGTTTGTGTGTCGTTCAATGGAATAACGTGTCCATTCCATTCACCTGTTGAAACTTGGAAGTGACTGAAGAAAGTAAGTAACCACTTTTGCAATAAACTTTATTACAAAAGTGGTTATCGTGTACCAACCACTTTTTTACTAAACTAAACATTATTGTAACACACCTATTTTTGTGATGAATCACGTACGTTCATTTTATAGTTGGACATTGGGGTGGTTTTGAGAGCTAGTTTACCTAAACATGTTTGTGTGTCGTTCAATGGAATAAAGTGTTCATTCACCAGTTGAAACGTGGCAGGGTCTGGAGAAAGTACGCAACCACTTTTGCAATAAACTTTATTACAAAAGTGGTTATCGCGTACCAACCACTTTTGTAACAAAACCACTTTTGTAATAAACTAACCATTATTGTAATACCCCTATTTTGTGATGAATCACGGACGTCCATTTTATAGCCAGACGGTGTGTTTGTTTGAAGAAGGGGTAGCACAAAGTAGCGTCAAAACTATTCCCAAATTTGGTGGGCGCTAAAATCTTACTGCACACGGATGGATGGGGATACATGGGTTTGACGTCTATCGTTTTTCATATGTCTCCCCGAATTCCTCCTACGGGCGCAGTTTGTCTTAAACCCCGTAGTTCCTATCGAGCTTGCTGTCCCTTTTATAGGTCGGGTTGAGTTCTTCCGCACACTGTTAACCCCAAATGGGGCGGACATCCCCTATTTTTTCATTTTTTTATTTTTTTTTTTACTTTTCAAGGTGTCATGTGGTTACTAGGTAACGGAATCTTTTGGTATATAACTGGGGGTATCATTATAGGTCGTATCACCACAAACAACCTGGCTGTATACATCGAATCAACCCGAACAGCCCGACAATGTCTATAAACTATTAATGGATGGATTTGTTTTCTGAAAATATCGCGTCTTTCTGGCATGATGGACGGCGGTGGCAAAGGGGACCAAGGACGAGGGGCCCGAGGGGACCAGGGGAGCGGGGAAAGGGCCCAGGGGGTCAATGACTTTCCTCCCTCCACATTCCCTCTCTGTTTATTTTTTACAAAAAACAACAATATATCACATTCATTTAAATTTCTTTTATTGAACAACTATGGTACATAAATCGTCATATATTCAAACACTACTTTTCTACATCTACAACAGTCTTTACACAAACACAAATGATGACAGAGTCGCGAAACGACATTGGCTTTTTCTCTGGTTCGAATTCTGTCGGAATCCTCGTTTTCCATCCTTAGGCGAGCGCCATATTTTTAAAAGGCGGATCTTTGGTGCCCCATTTGTTATATGAAACAAGGAAGGCCATGAAAACGAGCTCAATGAGTGAATCTTCATACGTCACATACCCTCATTTAAAAAATCTCTACCCTGCTGTAGTCGCAATATAAAACAATATTAAGGATACTAGACCCACTGAGGAGGGCGCGGTGGCGTTGGCAAAACCAGTTCTCGTAAGATCACCGAAGTTAAGCAACATCGAGCTCTGTTGGTCTATGGATGGGTGACCACTTACAGATTAATTCGAACCCCCGTGCTATGTCCTTGGGCAAGACACTTCATCCTGATTGCCCACGTGGGGCCACGATGACGCCGTGTGCTGAGACGTTCTGCACGCCGTGATGCACATGTCTTCAACCAATCTAATCCTGTCTGTGCTGTGTAGTGCGTAATACTGCTATGCGGTGCATAGTATGGTCTGGGGTTATGACGTTGGAGAGCTGGCAAGTGCTTGCAGTGCGGAGTTACGATGTTGGTGAGTTGGACGCTGCTCGTCGTTGTTCGGTGGTTCTCTTCGGGTACTCCGGCTTCCTCCACCAATAAACCTGTCACGCGATATGACCTTGGCTGTTGAAGTGTCGTAAAACACCAATAAATAAATAAATAAATAAATAAATAAATAAATAAATAAATAAATAAATAAATAAATAAATAAATAGACCCACTGAATACCCTTTTTCGTCGTATGAAACAATGAATGCTGTGAAAATGAGCACATTGCGCGCAAACTCATATGTTTCAAAATGAAGATTATGAAAGTGAGTCCAATACGTGCAAAATCATACGAATCATAGCCTCATTTCGATATTTTTGGATCCGCCGAGTCACTAACTAGGACTCATTAAATGGATTCTAAGGGAAAATCATTTTACAAACAGGCACTTTCTGCTTTCAATGGAGATAACTCTTGTTATTTTTTTAAACAATAAACAGAGAGGGAAAATGGAAGGAGAGGAGCCTCCGCCGCTTCTAGGGCCGCTAGGCCCCCAGTTTCTGCTTCACGGCCGCACCTGCCCCTTGCCACCCCTACCCCAAGAGCCTCTGGTTCCCTGCCGCCTCACCCCAGAGCTCCTGTTCCCCCTTTCCCCCGCCGCCACCGTGTCTGGAAGAGGCGATATTTTCAGAAAAATTTCCATCCATGGATAGTTTTTTAGACATTGTCAAGCTGTTTGGGGTAATTTTATATCTAATATCGGTTGTTTGGGGTAATTCCATGTTTTCCCAAAACACACTCCGTACAAACATTGGGTCCGGAACATGTCCACGTCCCAGCTACAACATTAACATGGTTACCAGACTAAAATCCACTAAAATACACGAAAGTCGGGTTCATTTGTGTAATTCTATACTATTGGAACATACTCCCCTCGAATCAAACATACCCTCAAAACATACCCCCCCCCCCCCCCGATCTTATACCAAGAGGTAAGGTTTCGTCACCAGGCAACCACGTGACACTTGAGAAACCAAGATGGCGCCCCTATACACAAAATGGACGACCAAAACACGTGTCCCCATATACACATAAGCTGCGCACGCGCATTCGAACCTCGTATCGCTATGGCAATGGCGTCACAACATAACCACGCACATTGGTTACATGTCAACACAACATGGGCGCCCGCAGTAGCGTGGCATGACGTCACTTCCGAGATCCATCTGAATTGCAAGAGGGCGCCTTTGGCTGGTCTACTGCTGTACTAAACGGATGCTCTTAGGGATGTGATCGCAGGCCTGACTCTGCAACCGTGAAAAGGGGCTCACATCATATCACTTCTGACACCGGAATCTAAACTTTCGTGTTTTTTTTTTTTTTTTTTTTTTTTTAATGAACATAACAAATGTAACAGATATCGAGTATTCAGTGGAAAACTCAACTGCGCGTTATCCCCCTGGTCTTGTCTCTCCGAGTGCCACAAGACAAGTAAAACATGCCCCTTTGCTTTTTGGTACACGAAAAAATGGCACAACCTGGACGCTGGTGATAAACTGGATTCACCTTTGATCCCTTTGCATCCATGAAAAGGATTCATCACTGGCCCGATTGCTCGCTCTGAAACGGAGTAATAAATTACGTGCAGTCGCACACGTAATCTTATTAAACATCTGAGTCTGAACTTTCATGAACCTGATTTGGCAATATAACAATTGACTACGGGCCGATTGGTATATTGCCATACCGGAAGGATGAGTGTTTCAGTTGGCAATATAACAGTTGGCAAATGTATAGTAGTCAAAAGAAATTTATTTACTCTGATCTAGTCCTTCCACATAACACGAAACCAGTTACGCATGTCCCTGATCTTGTGCCGCATGGACGGACTGCGCAACGGTTAACTTATCCGTAGCAATAATCGTGTCTGAACTTTCATCGTTCTTGAAAAGAAATAACCTATGCTTAATGCAGAATAGTAACAGTGACCACTCATGGTCAATCTGACGCGATCCCTCCATGTGCTACCAACCAACTGAAAATCTTGCTTTATATGGGACATGGACCCCCGAATGCAAAGCGGATCCTCGCATCAAAACCCTTGACCAGATATAAGAAATATGTTTATTCCATTTTAGATTAATATTATTAACGCTTTCATTACAGTATTTGGCAACACAAAGCTCCTTATGCGCCAATCCTGCTGACATGGAATGTTTAGTCGAGCAAGCCAGTCAGCTGTACTGAAGTTTTGTCCAACTGATGTAAACGTCCTGTCTTTTTCGAGTGACATATTAAACAGATTTTGATAACTTGTGTAACTTGTTTTTCATTTTTCTTTTTCTTTTCGTAATAGGAATTACACCGCCAGACATATACTGTGGTAGGCATACCTCTTCTGACCCAACAATACAGCAGTCTATTTTACCATGTATCGTGAACTGCACGCTTCTCAGTTACCCACATAATCCACTTGATAAGCATTGTTACAACCGGTAATGTAATACAACCTATTATGCAATAATGGCAAACCTAACCTATTTTGCAATAAACTTATTACACGTTGGATGGCAAACCTAACCTATAATGCAATAAACTTAATACATCAGCGGTTGTCTTGCATGGAAAACTTAACTGCAAATACAATAAATTTATTACATTATGGGTTGCGTAAGATGGCAAACCCAACTTATTATGCAGTAAATTTATTACATTATCGGTTGCGTTGGTTGGAAAACCCAACCTATTATGCAGTAAATTCATTACATTATCGGTTGTGTTGGATGGCAAACCTAACCTATTATGCAATAAATTTATTACATCATCGGTTACGTTGAATGACAAAGCTAACCTATTTTACAATAAAGTTTCTTGCATTATCGGCTGCTTTGGGTGACAAACCTAACCTATTATGCGGTAAATTTATTACATTATCGGTTGCTTTGGATGACAAAACCTAACCTATTATGCAGTAAATTTATTACATTATCGGTTGCTTTGGATGACAAACCTAACCTATTGTGCAATAAATTTATTTCATCATCGGTTACGTTGAATGACAAGCCTAACCTATTATACAATAAAGTTTATTGCATTATCGGTTGCTTTGGATGACAAAACCTAACCTATTATGCAGTAAATTTATTACATTATCGGTTGCTTTGGATGACAAACCTAACCTATTATGCAATAAATTTATTTCATCATCGGTTACGTTGAATGACAAGCCTAACCTATTATACAATAAAGTTTATTGCATTATCGGTTGCTTTGGATGACAAAACCTAACCTATTATGCAGTAAATTTATTACATTATCGGTTGCTTTGGATGACAAACCTAACCTATTATGCAATAAATTTATTTCATCATCGGTTACGTTGAATGACAAGCCTAACCTATTATACAATAAAGTTTATTGCATTATCGGTTGCTTTGGATGACAAAACCTAACCTATTATGCAGTAAATTTATTACATTATCGGTTGCTTTGGATGACAAACCTAACCTATTATGCAATAAATTTATTTCATCATCGGTTACGTTGAATGACAAGCCTAACCTATTATACAATAAAGTTTATTGCATTATCGGTTGCTTTGGATGACAAAACCTAACCTATTATGCAGTAAATTTATTACATTATCGGTTGCTTTGGATGACAAACCTAACCTATTATGCAATAAATTTATTTCATCATCGGTTACGTTGAATGACAAGCCTAACCTATTATACAATAAAGTTTATTGCATTATCGGTTGCTTTGGATGACAAAACCTAACCTATTATGCAGTAAATTTATTACATTTTCGGTTGCTTTGGATGATAAACCTAACCTATTATGCAATAAATTTATTTCATCATCGGTTACGTTGAATGACAAGCCTAACCTATTATACAATAAAGTTTATTGCATTATCGGTTGCTTTGGATGACAAAACCTAACCTATTATGCAGTAAATTTATTACATTATCGGTTGCTTTGGATGACAAACCTAACCTATTATGCAATAAATTTATTTCATCATCGGTTACGTTGAATGACAAGCCTAACCTATTATACAATAAAGTTTATTGCATTATTGGTTGCTTTGGATGACAAAACCTAACCTATTATGCAGTAAATTTATTACATTATCGGTTGCTTTGGATGACAAACCTAACCTATTATGCAATAAATTTATTTCATCATCGGTTACGTTGAATGACAAGCCTAACCTATTATACAATAAAGTTTATTGCATTATCGGTTGCTTTGGATGACAAAACCTAACCTATTATGCAGTAAATTTATTACATTATCGGTTGCTTTGGATGACAAACCTAACCTATTATGCAATAAATTTATTTCATCATCGGTTACGTTGAATGACAAACCTAACCTATTATACAATAAAGTTTATTGCATTATCGGTTGCTTTGGATGACAAAACCTAACCTATTATGCAGTAAATTTATTACATTATCGGTTGCTTTGGATGACAAACCTAACCTATTATGCAATAAATTTATTTCATCATCGGTTACGTTGAATGACAAGCCTAACCTATTATACAATAAAGTTTATTGCATTATCGGTTGCTTTGGATGACAAAACCTAACCTATTATGCAGTAAATTTATTACATTATCGGTTGCTTTGGATGACAAACCTAACCTATTATGCAATAAATTTATTTCATCATCGGTTACGTTGAATGACAAGCCTAACCTATTATACAATAAAGTTTATTGCATTATCGGTTGCTTTGGATGACAAAACCTAACCTATTATGCAGTAAATTTATTACATTATCGGTTGCTTTGGATGACAAACCTAACCTATTATGCAATAAATTTATTTCATCATCGGTTACGTTGAATGACAAACCTAACCTATTATACAATAAAGTTTATTGCATTATCGGTTGCTTTGGATGACAAAACCTAACCTATTATGCAGTAAATTTATTACATTATCGGTTGCTTTGGATGACAAACCTAACCTATTATGCAATAAATTTATTTCATCATCGGTTACGTTGAATGACAAGCCTAACCTATTATACAATAAAGTTTATTGCATTATCGGTTGCTTTGGATGACAAACCTAACCTATTATGCAATAAATTTATTTCATCATCGGTTACGTTGAATGACAAACCTAACCTATTATACAATAAAGTTTATTGCATTATCGGTTGCTTTGGATGACAAAACCTAACCTATTATGCAGTAAATTTATTACATTATCGGTTGCTTTGGATGACAAACCTAACCTATTATGCAATAAATTTATTTCATCATCGGTTACGTTGAATGACAAGCCTAACCTATTATACAATAAAGTTTATTGCATTATCGGTTGCTTTGGATGACAAAACCCAAACCTAACCTATTATGCAATAAATTTATTTCATCATCGGTTACGTTGAATGACAAGCCTAACCTATTATACAATAAAGTTTATTGCATTATCGGTTGCTTTGGATGACAAAACCTAACCTATTATGCAGTAAATTTATTACATTATCGGTTGCTTTGGATGACAAACCTAACCTATTATGCAATAAATTTATTTCATCATCGGTTACGTTGAATGACAAGCCTAACCTATTATACAATAAAGTTTATTGCATTATCGGTTGCTTTGGATGACAAAACCTAACCTATTATGCAGTAAATTTATTACATTATCGGTTGCTTTGGATGACAAACCTAACCTATTATGCAATAAATTTATTTCATCATCGGTTACGTTGAATGACAAGCCTAACCTATTATACAATAAAGTTTATTGCATTATCGGTTGCTTTGGATGACAAAACCTAACCTATTATGCAGTAAATTTATTACATTATCGGTTGCTTTGGATGACAAACCTAACCTATTATGCAATAAATTTATTTCATCATCGGTTACGTTGAATGACAAGCCTAACCTATTATACAATAAAGTTTATTGCATTATCGGTTGCTTTGGATGACAAAACCTAACCTATTATGCAGTAAATTTATTACATTATCGGTTGCTTTGGATGACAAACCTAACCTATTATGCAATAAATTTATTTCATCATCGGTTACGTTGAATGACAAGCCTAACCTATTATACAATAAAGTTTATTGCATTATCGGTTGCTTTGGATGACAAAACCTAACCTATTATGCAGTAAATTTATTACATTATCGGTTACTTTGGATGACAAACCTAACCTATTATGCAATAAATTTATTTCATCATCGGTTACGTTGAATGACAAGCCTAACCTATTATACAATAAAGTTTATTGCATTATCGGTTGCTTTGGATGACAAAACCTAACCTATTATGCAGTAAATTTATTACATTATCGGTTGCTTTGGATGACAAACCTAACCTATTATGCAATAAATTTATTTCATCATCGGTTACGTTGAATGACAAGCCTAACCTATTATACAATAAAGTTTATTGCATTATCGGTTGCTTTGGATGACAAAACCTAACCTATTATGCAGTAAATTTATTACATTATCGGTTGCTTTGGATGACAAACCTAACCTATTATGCAATAAATTTATTTCATCATCGGTTACGTTGAATGACAAGCCTAACCTATTATACAATAAAGTTTATTGCATTATCGGTTGCTTTGGATGACAAAACCTAACCTATTATGCAGTAAATTTATTACATTATCGGTTGCTTTGGATGACAAACCTAACCTATTATGCAATAAATTTATTTCATCATCGGTTACGTTGAATGACAAGCCTAACCTATTATACAATAAAGTTTATTGCAAAAGTGGTTGCTTACTTTCTTCAGTCACTTCCAAGTTTCAACAGGTTAATGGACACGTTATTCCATTGAACGACACACAAACATGTTTAAGTAAACTCGTCCCTCACCCCACCCCAATGTCCGACACTAAAATTGACATCCGTGATTTATCACTGAAATGAGTTTATTACAATAATGGTTAGTTTATTACAAAAGTTGTTTTATTACAAAAGTGGTTGGTACGCGATAATCACTTTTGTAATAAAGTTTATTGCAAAAGTGGTTGCGTACTTTCTCCAGACACTGCCACGTTTCAACTGGTGAATGAACACTTTATTGCATTGAACGATACACAAACATGTTTAGGTAAAACTAGCTCTCAACCCACCCCAATGTAAAATGAACATCCGTGATTCATCACAAAAATAGGTGTGTTACAATAATGGTTAGTTTAGTACAAAAGTGGTTGGTACGCGATAACCACTTTTGTAATAAAGTTTATTGCAAAAGTGGTTACTTACTTTCTTCAGTCACTTCCAAGTTTCAACAGGTGAATGGAATGGACACGTTATTCCATTGAACGACACACAAACATGTTTAGGTAAACTTGTCCTTAACCCCACCCCAATGTCCAACTATAAAATGGACGTCCGTGATTTATCACCAAAATGGATTTATTACAATAATGGTCAGTTTATTACAAAAGTGGTTTTATTGCAAAAGTGGTTGGTACGCGATAACCACTTTTGTAATAAAGTTTATTGCAAAAGTGGTTGCGTACTTTCTTCAGTCACTACCATGTTTTAACTGGTGAATGGACACCTTATTCCATCGAACGATACACAAACATGTTTAGGTAAACTAGCCCCTCACCCCACCCCAATGTCCGACTATAAAATGGTCGTTCGTGATTTATCACCGAAATGAGTTTATTACAATAATGGTCAGTTTATTACAAAAGTGGTTTTATTACAGAAGTGGTTGGTACGCGTTAACCACTTTTGTAATAAATTTTATAGCAAAAGTGGTTGCATTGCAAAAGTGGTTGGTACAATGCAATGATAACATACTACAGACTCAGAGAAAGCATTTTATGACATCTTCTAGTGTGTTGGAATGTTGTACTGCAATACCACGAACACAAAATTTGGATGTTCCGGGTGTGGCCATGTTGAATCCGGTCATGTGATTACAATATGGTTCTTGCGGGAATTTGCATTTTGGATGATCTGAAGAATGCAGGGACATGATCACCCCTTTCATTTGTTCGAGACAATGTATGAGGGGATTCGCAAACAAGTTAAAGCAAATGCTTCAGCTGTTAATGTCATAACTGTAGATATATGTATTCTTTGAAATTCCAACGACAGTCATCTGATGATTACTAAGTGTCTTGCACTTTCTGTTGATGAAAATCTGAATCATTGCGCACTTAAAAGATGACCTGAATCACTTGTAAAAAAACATCAGCGAGTGAAAAAATCGGGATTATTCACATAATATAAAGTAATATTCATAAAAAGTAAGCGGAATGCTTCAGAAAGCACCTTTTCCAGAAATATATTCCAAGTTAACTCGAACTATATTGAGCGTGTTGATTTCTCCCGATGCTGTGAAGTTATTTACATCCAAGTAACCATGCATCAGCGGCCGTGACTGTGTTGATGTCTTCAAATCAGCGGCTGGCCAAAGTGTTATAATTATTGTCTTCAAAGGATCGATGGAGGATGGGTTGATTTTAATAGGGTTCGATTGGGTGATGCTGTGAATTTAGTTTCTTCTTTCATACAATCATACCAAGATGCGCGTTGATCAATGTCTTTTGTCATCGTTTTTGTCTGACAGATGTGACAAATCTCCTTTTCCGGAAATGGCATATCATAATAAACAGAACAACGGTAAGCGTGGGCGTGATGGTCAAAACCCAAACGAATTATCGAATTTATGGTCAAAACTACCCGTATTTGAAAGTTAAACAAATGAAATACCCGAAATATTCGGGATTTCATCAGTATCCGGGCTCGTCATCTATAAATTAATTTAAATTGATTAATTCTGTATTTGTTCTGAAAATATGGGTTTGTATTGAAATTTATTATTATTATTATTATTATTATTATTATTATTATTATTATTATCATTATTATTATTATTATTATTATACTGTAGACAAATGAAAAAGTGAGACAGATTGGGTCATTATTATTATTATTACTATTATTATCACTTTAGCGGGCGTTCCGTAGTACATTAACCCTTTACCCAACGCAGACGATATCAAATTTATTATTTTAAATATCATTTTTTAAAATATTTCAAAAAATTTCAACAAAACCATATCATGTGACCCCTCGTTGGAACGAGCTCGACGAGCCAGGGGTCACATGATATGGTTTTGTTGAAATTTGTTTTAAAAATAATATTTTTTCAACTGCTGAATTTGCATATTACGGGGGCGGATGCGATCGATTCGTTAGTTAAAGGGTTAATGGAGTTTAGCGAGGCAATAAATCTCAGTAATTCACGACGTCATGCAACCGGAAGTGATCGGCAGGCGTTAATGAAAACAAAATTCATTAACAGCCCGCCGCCCGCTTCCAGTTATGGTACTAATAGTAATAACATAATTTTGTCGTACCTTCTGGTTTTTTACGACCCTTGAGGACTGAATAACAGCCCCTGGCTTATTAACAGCCAATACCATGAATGTTGGTGATTGACGATCATATTATTTAAAGATTAATAACAAACAAGCCTGGGATATCTCCAGTGACAGTTGCCAATGGCAACAGTCACTGGAGATATTTCAGACTTGTTTGTTATTGATTGTATTTATTACCGTTTTCGCAGAATTTTCATGCGAGAAAAACTCAGAAAACTTTTCATGACCTCCAGCTTCCTCACAATGTCCTACACCAAAACATTTGTACTGGTCATGATGACAGGCACACTGTGCAAAATCATTTGCAGTCTTGTTTCTGACATGTGGGGAAATGACACTCGGTGAGTGTTTTACTGTTCATCCACACTGCACATACCTTATGACAGCCCTGACTAATAGCTTGGGTATCCCCCATTAGTCAGACACCCCAGTTGTCAGACAGTTTATAATCACAGATTATTGGGTTGTTTGAACAGATAATCCCTTACTTATAACATTCAGAATAAAGTGGGATATTCTAGTAAGTCAGACACAAAAGAAAGAATTAATTAATTTTTAGCGATTCATTTCTTCACCAGTGTGTCTTAGAAATAAACAAAAAATAAATAATCGCACACATAAATAGTTTTTTTGTGATAATTAAACAGAAAATCATATTTTATGAAACAAAGAAAATAAATAGGAAAAGATTCTAGACATGAATAATCATACAAATAGTTTTTTGTGTTAAATAAACAGAAAAAAACAATAAAATGAAAAATCTGAAGAACAATAAAGAAAATATTTAGTCTTGTTTTATAGTAAATAAATAAAAATTCATATTTCATGATAACTCATTTTTAACGTAAATAAATAGAAAACCATGTTTTATAAAAAAAAAAATGAAACAAATATTAACAAAATGAAAAACATGAGGTACACATCATAAGCAAAGGTACAATATTACGATGACAAAAAAAATGTACAAAACAGTACTTTGATATACATCTCCAGTGGATACAGGTCATCCGTACAGCATTATTATTGTAAGAAATGTATTCTACTCGCTGTAAACTTGCCATTTTGATGCCTATTGTTGAATGAGTGAATGGTTATGCCTATTGATAAATGAAAGGTTTTAGCGCGCCGAAGGCAGGGACGATGTGGGATTTACAAATCCCTTACGACCCGGTTAACCTTATTTTATTTCACTTGGATGACTATTGTTGGGTGGATTCAACTATAAAAAGACAAGCATCGTTGTTACAATGTAAACAACAGCAAAACATTTGAAAAAGAAAATTATTTCAAAGAGATTTCTGTTTTTACAAAACTTATGTGTGATTCTTTAATTTTGATTAGTTATCAGTAAATAGTCAAACATCAATTTTACAAGAAAATGAAAAAAACAACAGCAAACTGTTTGGAAAAAAAATTATTTTCAAATTTTAGATCAAAGTTATCATAGTTATTACACAATATATGTACCAAACAAAATGTTGAAACTAAATTTTATTCGGATTGTATGCATCTGGGTTGTTCCATTTATAACAACAGGTAATCATCTATTTTAACTTCAGCTAATCCTAAATTAACTGTCTGACAGCTGGGGTATATGACAATTGGGTGTCTGACTAATGGGGGTAAACCATAGCTTGTGTTGATATGAGAGAAAAGGGACTGACAGTAGTATGACCATAAATCTACCCGGCTGTTTGATTAGCTTGCCAGTCCCAAACCTGGGTAAAGGATGAAGACTGTAATTATTTGTAGTACAGTAGGATGGGCAATGTGGTTACATCCCTACACCTTGTCACTGCTGACGCTTCTGCACATCTGTCTCTCTCTCTAGCTGCAGCTTCAGGATTGCATTGATACGCATAAAGTGTATATGCACATTTCTATCCTAACTGAATAACCCCTGTTGCTAATGAAAAAGTTGCAATTTAATAGAAGTATTCAATCAAGAGAAGTTTGGTTATTTTTCTGTATTATTGTGATAAATTGTGCATTCAGTCTCTTATAACTTGTTTGACTGAGCCACTGGAGATTTGTCACACACGATATAATTGACAAAAAAGCTTTTAACTCGTTGAAGCTGGGATTCAGAATGAATTTATTGAACATGACATACCGTGAAAAACTTACAGTAAAGCAGGTGCTTCTAGTCAAGTGTCGTCTGCCTTTGCAGGCAGACGACACTTGACTAGAAGCACCTTCTCAGTGTTTAATTCTCCCCAGCCCAAAGATAGCCGAACCATCATAGCCAGATTACATCACAGGCAAGAAAACTCGACTCCCGACTTCTAAGAGTAGATGCACCATGGCCCACGAGGTCTTTAAGCATGGGGATCTTGGACCATGTCAGTGAAATTCTTTCATACATCTCCAGAATTTTTTTTTTTAATTAACAGGAATTTATTATAACATCTATATGTGTTTAACAGGTCAAATTTGTAATGATTGTATAGAAAAGTGTTTGTTGTTTGGACAATTTCTTCAGTTTACAAATTCCAACAAAACCATATCATGTGACCCCTTTTAGAACGAGCTCATTGGGTCACCTGATATGGTTTTGTTGGAATATATTTTTGAGAATATTTGAAAAAAATAACAAATTTTTATACTGTGTGCATTGGATAAGGGTTTAACCCTTTACCTAACCTGAAAAGCAGACGACACTTGCAAAAATAATTCTTGAATAACTAATTTGTTTCGTTTTTTGTCTCAAAAACATTGGTTATGACCCCTCGTTGGAACGAGCTCAACGAGCTCGTTCCAACGAGGGGTCATAACCTATGTTTTTGAGACAAAAAATGAAAAAAATAATGAAAATTAATTGGCGATTTTTGAGAATAGCGCTGGCCGTTTTTGGCCGTTACGTTAGGTAAAGGGTTAAGTGGTAGAAGGGGATTTGTAACGAGTATTTGTTCAAAGATACCATTCTGCCCGGGATGGAAGTCATAGTTCAGTGAGGCTTTGTTCATAACTAGTTGATTTGTTACAATTTGTTGGAAAGTGACTGCTGGCACGCTCCAATGAATTGCAACAAAATAATTTTAGTAAATTTCTTTTTTCCTACTACTGATCAAGCAACAAGCTAATGAATGTTCTGTAAAGCCACCAAAGTGGCTTTTGGCACTTTTCAGTGGAACTATTATGAAGACTAGCAGGGCTCATAGAGGTGCAGGCTGCATGCCGAGAGGTCCTCGGTTCGAATCCCACCTGCGGCAACCGCGTTGTGTCCTTGGGCAAGACACTTCATCCCCATTGCCCACCTGGGGGAACGGTGGCGTTGTGTACTAGGGCGTACTATACGTCGATGGTGCACCTGTCTTCAACCAATGCTGACTCTGCTTGTGTGGAGTCAGTATGTTGGGGAGCTGACAGTTGCTCACCGTTGCTCGGTGGTTCTCTCCGGGTACTCCGGCTTCCTCCACCCGTAAAACTGTCGCGGTCATGATTAGCCATTGTGCAGAAATATGTGACCTTAAAACACCAATAAATAAATAAATAGCAGGGCTCAACAAGTTGATAATGGCAGGGTTTTTCTATTCTATTCTATTCACACACCATTAATCGGTAAATTAAGTGTTATATTTGGAAGTAAGAGACATGAACGGTTTAGTGCTTAATGTCTAAAAAGAATGTTTTGTAATGTAATATGAGTTTTGCAGAAACATTAGTTTGGAGTCTTATCTGTTTGATAGTTAGTGGTTGGTGGTTTTGCAGAATTTTACCTGTCAACCGGATACCTACTGGATGTGCCCCCATCCCTCGAACTCAATATGCCAATATAAATAAATAAGCCTCTTTTGGAGAAGTAGAGGTGATGATGGTTATGTAGGGTTAATTTGATGCGTATTGAATAACAATATACTTTTATATACGTTTGATGGTTTATTGCAGTGCAGGGTTACAGTTACTCTTATTTTTTCTCCAACGGATAGCATAAAGGAATATTGGAGTTTAAGAGTAAGAATAAAACAACTTATTGATAAACCAGACAGACTTAACCCTTTACCCAACGCAGACGATATCAAAAATTATTATTTTAAATAATATTTTTTTTTAAATTTTCAAAATTTTTTAACAAAACCATATCATTTGACCCCCTCATTGGAACGAGCTCGACGAGCTCGTTCCAAAGAGGGGTCACATGATATGGTTTTGTTGAAAGTTTTTGAAAAATAGTATTTTTTCAGCTGCTGAATTTGCATATTACGCGGGCGGATGTGGCTGATTCGTTGGGTAAAGGGTTGACAAGTTAATCACTTTCAACTTGATGCATGGGATAACCGGGGTTAAAGTGCAAGTGGCCAGTAAATATATTTCATTTTGTGTTCAACTATGGCTTTGCAGTACATTCTACAAAAGAGGTGATCAGAGTTTCTTTCCAACCCACCACACTGACACATACATCCGCTGTCCCCGGAGATACTCTTTTGTCCCTCCATACTTCTTCTCGTGAACTGCTACAAGTTGACCTTTGTTGAACTTCCCCGAATCAAAACATAAACAGAAATTTAAATATTACTATGCCGGTGTAAAAGGAATGGAAGTCCGTAGGAACGTTAGTCCCTCTGGACTATTATTCCGCGGAATTATAGTCCTAGGTCTAACATTTCTAGGAATAGTAGTCCGGCGGACTACTATTCCTAGAAATGTTAGACCTAGGACTATAATTCCGCGGAATAATAGTCCAGAGGGACTAATTTTCCTACGGACTTCCATTCCTGTCACACCGGGACCAGAAAAGCACAGATTATCCATTGGAAACTTCGTTTAAACTGTAGGGAACTAAATGGTCACAAGTATTACAGATTTATCGGGGATAATCCTGAATGTAGTTGTGGTTATCGTCATGAAGACTCCAGTCATTACATACTTTCATGTCCTTTTTACGGACGTGAACGCCAAATTATGTTTGACAAATTGGAAAACGGTGACAAAACTATCGAGGCCCCACTCCATGGAAACCCGTATAAATCTGACCCTCACAACATTTTTGTATTCAAACTGTACAAGAATACTTTATCAAAATCAGAAGGGCAAGTGGTAATGGTCGACATATGTGAGTAACCCTGGTCCCTGGTGTTGATTAGAAGTGATCCTCCATCTTTCAGTCACTTCATTTACAGCCGAGTCTTCGCCATCATGGCATGTGCGCTGTCTATCTTAATATTGGCAATGTATACGTCATGACGGGCTTATGGGTGTCTGGATTAAATGCTTTGTAATTCACTGTGCCTCAGATGTACTAGAAAATAAGTTTGCAATCAATTTAGAAATATTGTCTTGGTACCTGATATTTTGTCACTTTTGCACAACTGTACAAACACCATATAATGTAACTTTGCTGTGTAACGGTACGGCGTTAAGATAGGCTTATCCTGTTTGCCAAACCCAGTTTCAAATGAGTGAAATAAAAAATGGCAGTCTTCATTCAGTGAGCACACCACTCATAACATTTGGACTCACTCTTTAGTCTCTTCAAGAATTAGGAAAAAATTTCTTCGAGTATGAACTTGAATGTTTATAGAATACAGCTGCTATTTTATTTTAAGGTATTTTATTGTACAAATTTCGTTCTCTTACTTATGCCATAGCAGACTTTCAGGCAGTGCTACTACCACATGGCAGCAGCAGGCGCGTAGCCAGGAAAAAAATTCCGGGGGTGGGGGGGGGGGGGGGTGACCGATAACTGGGGGCGGGGGGCATAGCCTAGACGTCAGATGCCGAAGCGGAGGAGGTTCGGGGGGGGGGGGGGGGGCTTCCCCCAGGAAAATTTCAAAATCTAAGTCTCAAATGGTGCATTCTGGTGGGTTTTGGGGTGAAAATTGTCTTCTTTTTCACAGTAGCAAAACTTGATATTTTTTTTAAACAAGTACTGGCGGAAAACATTTTTTTTTGGGGGGGGGGGGCACAGTTAGATTTGCCACACCCCTAGTCTCCCCCGTGGCTACGCCATTGGGCAGCAGTTACATGGCAACTTTCAGTTCAGTTTTGGTATATAATTCACTGGGGTTATTTCTTTCTAGCCATTTTTCGACTATGGAGAAAATTTCCTTAAATTTGACCAAAGTTAGGTTGGACGTCGCCTTAACGCCCGAGAAGCGCATGCGAAAGAGTACGAAACCGTAGCAGCGACACACAATAATTTCTACTAAGTTGTCATAACAAGATAGCTCAGATGTTATAACAAGATAGCTAAGTTGCTTTAACAAGATACTAGGTTGGTACAACATCTTGACAAGTTTACTGGCAAACAACGCTTCCCGAACTAGTGACCCAACAACCTACCATCTCACCATCTTGATCCGTCTCTATCCTACCATCCCGACAAACAAGTATCCTCAGCAACCATTCGACTCACAATTCGATCCAGCGATCCAACCAATCGACCACTCAACCGATACAGCCAGTGGTCCGTCTCGGAAATCCGATTAGGAGACCCGATCCATCATATGCGCACCTGTAACTCATTCCAAGGGAGATACAGTCACCCTTCTCTACCCCGAGATATGCAAGTAATATATTTAAATACTATGATTGGTAACCACTAGAAAATGTGACCACTATACTGATAGCCACTGGATTAGGTATTCACTAGAATGTGTAACAATCGAGATAGGTATGGACCCCGATGAAATGAAATCTTTAGAATGTGTAACAACCAGATGTAATTAGTAGAATAGGTAACCACCATGGTATGTAATAACTAGGCCAAGAACCACCAGGACGGGTAACCGCTAGGATTATTAAGACTATAAGTAAACACTATAATATAAGTTATTGGGCTTTCAGTGGGCGGATATGGTGTGATATAAGGCGAAGTGAGATCAATATTAGGCGAGGCCTAATATTGATCTCACTTCGCCTTATATCACACCATATCCGCCCACTGAAAGCCCCCATAACGTATATTATGCCAGTCCTTTGAAAGAGACACAACCATAAGGGTACCCAGATTCCTAGCGCAAATGTTCTGTTATAACTATCAGGGAATTTCCCGGTTTTACGCCATGTGAAGGTCACGCTAGCAGCAGGCGCCGAAACAACAGAGTTTTCTTCTCGATAAACAGGAATTTATATTAACAATTCACAACTTCAATTCAGTGTTAAGTACTGGAAAAATAAAACAACTGGAGCAAATGGATTAACAATTCTTTCAAAAAGGTAAGTGGGAACAGTTTCATTCATTATTTGTTGTTAATGGTGATATTAATGTTTCTATACATGTCGTTTTAATGGTTTATTTATTGTATTTATTTCCATTTGTTTATTAAAATTTCTCAAAGCCTGGAAGAGAGGTATAATAGCTGTACGTTGCTCAACACACACGCGGAATTATTTATTGTTCGTTTGACACGCGAAATTAGGAAAAACATCGAAGCGAGCGTTGGATGTCAAAAACAAAATGTCGGAACTGACCGTATATAAGCTCTATATACGGTCAGCTCGATGATACACAGTCTCATACACGGTCACTAGATATTGAAGCTGATTGGTCAATAACAATTACTGGCATAATAATGGGTAATCGCGATATGTCACCACCAGGCCGGTAATCATTGGGGTATGTATTCACTAAGGTGGAATCCATAGCTTCGCTATGTTGTTAAAGCAACTTATATGTCTTGTTATAACAAATTAGATATCTTGTAATAACAACTTAGTAGAAATTATTGTGTAGTGCTAATACGCTTCTTTGGAATTGATATTGATTGGTGGGGCAACGCCGTACTCGCCACGTTCTACAATGACCAACAGATTAACCCATATCCAAAAGCATTCACATCCGTATTGGAGATATGCAAAATCTGCAAAGTGTTCTCGTGATGAAAGAGTGATTGAAATTCACATGTGAATTAAATTTATACATGTGCATTCAGAGTTTTGCACCACCTCCCATAAAGCCCCGTTCACATGCGCCGATTTGCATACGTGAGTTTTTAATTGCATATACGCAAATTTGCTTACGTATGCAAATCAGCGCATGTGAACGCACTTACTCATGTGAGTAAAATTTACTCAATATGCAATATTTTTACTTTTGCACCTGGTGGGGACCAAATGCAAATTTTCGTTTGCATATATGCAAAATTTACACATGAGTATTTTTTCTCATGTGAACGCACAGTAAAATTTAACTGGTTGAAGGCTAGTTTATTTTTTGTGGTCTAAAGTTGTTCATCAAAATTTGTTTATTACAAATTATTGGAGAGTGCCTGTGGGCACTCTCCAATAATTTGTAATAAACAAATTTTGATGAACAACTTTTGTAATAAAATAAATTTATATAAACAAAAGTATTATTTGTCTCTGACTGAATATGGAACATGAGAAGGAAAGTGATGGCTTTTGCTCTGGCACTCTCATTTTTTCAAAGCCCCTGATAGTGACTTCCAGCACAAAAACAGCTGAATACTGTAGACTTTCCAACGCCGAATAGAATGCCAACAGTTCTGTCCTCAGCGGAGGTAGCAAGCTAGTAAGAGTTATCGCAACTTGTTTTGGCACATGAATAGAGATTCTCGTACATCCTTATCACCGGGAGAAAGATCAGGTTTAAGAGTCCAACATAGTTCATCAAAAATATGTCTCCTCATTCTGAAGTTTTCCAACTATTGTTTATCGTCAAATGTCCTCAACACAACCCGGTTATACCAATCAGTTGATCTTTGTCTACTCCATGTCCTCGTCTCATGTCCGAATCCAAAAGCAAAAAACCCTAATCCCAACCAGTATTACAGCATTGAAAGTATCCTAAACCTGAACAGTCCATCCATTTTCAATCAAATGGCTGAAATGATCAAGAATCCTCAAACGCATTAAACGCATCGCAAAAAATACTTTTACACATGTGAGCATAATTTGCATATTTGCAAACTTATTCACGTTTGCAAACCGGCGCACGTGAACGCGACTTTAAGATGCAAATGTTACATACGCATGCATTTTTTCACACATATGTAAAAACGTTCACTTTGCATTTGAACATGTGGGGAAATTTACATGCGTGTGTATTATTAAACACGTATGTAAAATCCGCCGTGTGTACGGCCCTGTTGAAGTGCAATTATATAGTGTATAAGGTTTGGTCTTATTACAATTTACGGGAAAGTGTCTATAGGAACTCTTCAATTTATTTATTTATTTATTTATTTATTTATTGGTGTTTTTAAGGTCACATATTTCTGCACAATGGCTAATCATGACCACGACAGTTTTACGGGTGGACGGAGCCGGAATACCCGGAGAGAACCACCGAACAACGGCGAGCGACTGTCAGCTCCCCAACACGCTAAAAACTAAAGTGTTAAAAACAACACTTGAAGTGCTGAATTTAACACTTACTAAGTGCTGAACTAACACTTTGTTCAAGTGTAGATATCCCAGAACTTGACAGGTGTTACAATAATACCACTTGACAAGTGTAATGTCGCGACACTTAAAAGGAAACAACGCAGATGACGCGGATCAGGCTCGAACTCTCGAGCCTGATCCGCGTCATCTGCGTTGTGTCCTTTTAATTATGTACCCACCAAGCGCAAATCAAATTATGGACGATTCTGGAAGAACCACCAATGCTAGACACATGGGAAGTGCCATCCATTCAAGTTTAAGATGTCTGACGATTGTAATGTCTAAGTGCTTAAAGCATTGCACTTTGTGTGTTAAAATCAAACCCTAAGAGTTAAAATGGGTTTAACACCTTGAAAGTGTCAGTTTTAACACTTTAGTTTTTAGTGTGAACATACTAACTCCACACAAGCAGGGTTAGCATTGGCTGAAGATAGGTGCAACATCGACGTGCAGTACGCCTTAGTGCACAGCGGCACCGTGCCCTCACACGGGGGCAATGGGGGTGAAGTGTCTTGCAACTCTTCAATAAATTGTAACAAGGCAAACACGCCTGAACAAATTTCAATAAACAAAATTGAACACGAATCTAGTTAACGCGCTTCACACTTAATCCAGTTGGAAAAAGACTTCGTTCATATTTAGGCTTTCCCAAACCCAGTTTGGAAAAGACTCTTGTTATTCTTCTTTTTCAAAAATTTTTCTTCGCTATTTTTTTATTTTTATTTTTGTTTTTCCGCCGTCGATTTTGTCTGTTGCACTTCTCAAAACAAGCTGTACTATTTTAACTAAATTTGGCATACTAATGTAATGCCATAAAATCTAGTTAAATGAGGTATCGTTATGTCTGTGAAAATGCTTATTATCAAAATATTCTGCCAAAACCTTCAAAATTCCACCATTTTCAACATAGCTCAAAAACAAGCTGTATGATTTCAACCAAATTTGGCAAACTTATGTATTGTTACAGAATCTAGAGAAATGAGATATCGTCATTTTCCTGAAAACATTTATTTTCAAAATTTTCTGCCAAAACCATCAAAATTTCACCATTTTTCAAAAATCTCAAAATTGTTCACAGTTATCTAGCTCAAAATTTCCAAACGCTTTGAGCTTAATATGAAACACCAAAATCACCACACAAGTATTTTAAAATTAACCCCTATTGGCCCAAAATGATATGAATATAGAATTTTTGTCTTCAAAATTGAATAACCTCAAGGGCAAATGTCTCTTATTGTAAGATTGTTGTAACAATTTTTTTGGTATGGATAGATGCAACAATGATGGCAGAAGAAAGTTACTGTTTATTTTTTGACCTATTTTAGATTTAACCCTCAAGCACAATGAGGTTGAGAATAAGAGTACCGTCTGAAAATGTCAAAATTAAACAACTTTGGTTGTTTTTTTTTATAGTTTTGGAATGAATTAAATTCAAACACTTTACATGTCCATATTCACAATTGACTATCGAGCGTATTTGCTGTTGTAAGTTTGGTTGTAAAGTTAACCCTATGCCCATTCTGGTTGCATAAATGAAGGTACCGTCCAAAAAACTCCCATTTTTCAGAATTTGGTACAATTTACTCCATTTCTAATTGATTGAGTGCTGAATGTTTTCTATTGCATGCAGCAGTGAGAGTATGACAAATTTTGTTTTATATGTTATTATTAAAAGTTTAACCCTTAAAGATTTGAGAAGTCCCATAACGGTACTCGCAGAATAATTGTTTTTTTTTCGCCAATATTTACATGCGATTTCTCAGCACTGGAGCCATATTTCCTCAAAACGTTTCCATTGAGAAGATAGGGCATTCATCCAAGAACAATTTTAACTCTCACCCAGTTGTCAGGCCTTGAATTGAAGTATCCTCAACTCGTACATGTACATTGAAATACCAAGATTCAAGATCCCTCCATGCCTCTTATCAGACACTCAGTCTGTAATTGATGTCCACACATTTAGTGTATAATATGATACACCAAAATCACCACACAGATATTTCAAAATTAACCCCTACTGGCCAAAACTGATATGAATTTCAAAATTGACTATCTTCATGGGCAGATTTGTCTAATTGCAAGGCTATTGTAACAATTATTTTGGTGAGGATAGATGCAACAATGATTACAGAAGAAAGTTACTGTTTACCTTTAACCTCAGATTTAACCCTCAAGCACAATGATAGCGAGAATGAGAGTACCATTTGAAAATGCCAAAAGTAGCCAACTGTGGTTGCTTGTTTCTAACATTTTGGAAAGGGTTAATTTCAAACACTTTGCTTTGCTATATGTAGATATGCTTGATGAACAAATCCGCTTTGTAAATTATGCTCTGGGGCTTAACCATACATATGCTTTGGCCACTTAAAAAATAGTACTGTCAGAAAAAAATCGATTTTTAGTGAATTTTGCAAATTTCTGAACTCATTGTCCAGAAACAAGAAAGAAATAGCTCATTGCGCTTTCCATAACTGCATCAAAAATCAATGGCGAACAAATTTTGGTTATATGTTTTTGTGTCCCGCTTTATCCAATACCAGTTTTGGTTGTACAAACATACCGTCAAACAAAATTTATTTTCCGATTAATTTCGTACTTTTCTGTACCCGGTTTCCCTGGGCGGGATTGGAATAATCTATTTTCCTTTGCATATGTGCATTGTGTCTTATAGGGAAACAAATTTTTTGTAATAAGTTTTGGTGTCACACATAATCCAACACCTGTTTTCAGAGCATTATCCAAAAAAAACCCCTTTCATTTTCATGAATTTTACTGCATTCTACATGTATACTCATTTCTCCTGTCATTAAATCCAAACCCACACAACTTTATTTCCGCTGAAATGACTATTAGAGTAACCAACTGTTTGCCGAAAACTGTTTTGCACATATATTGTAACATTGAATTTCATTTTTAGTCTCACATTTAACACTCCAGGACACTGATGGCTATAAAAAGACTATCATTTGAAAATGACAGAAATGGCCAACTCTGGGTGTTTTTTTCTATCATTTTGGAATGGGTTAATTTCAAACACATTGCTTTGCTATATGTAGTCTGCCTTTTCACATTAACCCTTTACCTAACGTAACGTCAAAACCGGCCAGCACTATTCTCAAAAATCGCCAATTAATTTTCATTATTTTTTCCATTTTTTTCTCAAAAACATAGGTTATGACCCCTCGTTGGAACGAGCTCGTCGAGCTCGTTCCAACGAGGGGTCATAACCTATGTTTTTGAGACAAAAAATGAAAAAAATTAGTTATTCAAGAATTATTTTTGCAAGTGTCGTCTGCTTTTCAGGTTAGGTAAAGTGTTAAAAAGTTGGAAAAGCCCGTAATTTGTCCAACAAATTACAATTCTCTAGTTCTAATATTCTTGTTTACATGTGTTTACAGGGGCTTAACAGACTGCAACATATTATCATGTTTTCGACTTCTCAAATTATGCCAAATGCCAAACTTATGTGGAGTTTGTTTAACGTCACAGGTCATATTGCACCCCCACGTAACTTCCTATAAAACGTCATCGCGTGCATACCTATAGAAATCTAATTTAGCCAGCTTATATTAAGACAAACTTTTTCCCAGGGAGACTGGCGGAGAGTGAGAATTCTAGAAAACATGTTGGCACTCACGCATACCATGCCAATCATGCTTTGCAGTGACGTCAAAACTTGTTCTATTGCGGTCGTTTGACATTTTTGATTTACTTTTTTTTTCTGATTCACGACTCGCTTGAAGCAAGTTTCCACTGACTATTGAAAGATATCAATATGATCATCAAAAAATTGTCTGAACGTTCGAATAAGTGGGAAAGAGAAAGCGTGTGTGCGCATGTTAATCGATATCTCCGCGTATAGTAATATGATTCACGATTCCAACAGATTCATAAAAAACGAAGACTAGTTGCAATGAACATTGGGATTGATCTGTCAATGTGAAATATTGTTGATGGCACTCGTCGCGCTGATGCCACGTTGTCAGTAGTGACTACTGTCGAACAATATTGTTCAAACTTTGTATAGCCTTCAAAACATTCTGACAAGAAGAAATGGGAGAAGGCGTTGGACGAATCAGCGGGTGCGCCATACTTCGTCCCGCACACGCCCAACGACAGAGTTTTCATTCTATTCGTCAAGTTCATAATAAGGGTACAAAAGAACTTGAAACGTTTGGTTAATCTTCAACCTGATCACAGTTTCACATATCTCCGTCAATGATTTTGTCCATATGATGATGGTGCCTCTGAAACTGTGAGTGTTTGGGTCAGCACTGCTTTAAAAGCGGAAGCTGAATAATATGGGTTCAAATATCGGGATATTTCCACCACATATAATCTACATGTAGTGGGAAAAATGAAACGTGTTTTTTTGTTGTAATATGCCGCCAAATTATTGTTTACCGTTTGCCTAACATGAAAAGCAGACGACACGTGCAAAAAAAAATTCTTGAATAACTAATTTCTTTTAATTTTTTGTCTCAAAAACATAGGTTATGACCCCTCATTGGAACGAGCTCGACGAGCTCGTTCCAACGAGGGGTCATAACCTATGTTTTCGAGACAAAAAACGAAAAAATAATGAAAATTAATTGGCGATTTTTTGAGAATAGCGCTGGCCGGTTTTGGCCGTTACGTTTGGTAAACTGTTAAATGATGCATTTTGAGCCTTAATGGGTATCAAAGGTGACATGCAAATACACAAATGTTATATTAAATATTATTTAAACTAAGTGCTGAGCTTTGGAGCTGGTTAAACTTACTGGCAGTAATTGATGTTCTGCACTGATGGGTTCCAGTTTATTCCTTCCAGGGATGTTACGCAAGCTTTGGTTATTTTTATAAGCGATGGCAGGTCAAAGATTTAGTGTTTCTTTTAATTCGGAGTTAAATTAAATTCATCTTTTACTAATTTTGCTATTCGACATTCATTCTATTGTATCTTGAAGTAAAAGGAATGATGGGCCTCCGTTCACATTCTCCTTCTGACACGTTATGGGCAGAGGGTTTGGAGTGAATTGATCTAAAAAGCTTCTCGCTTTTTCTGAATTTATCTGTTTCATCTACTGAGTCTTGAACTACTGGTTGTTTAATGGGACGAATTTCGAAATCGTCTAAAGAGTGACCAGGGAGATTAAAACGTTTTGCTACTGGGGCACATTATTGTGTTTTATATCACGTTTGTGTCGAGTAAGACGTTCTCGGGATGGATTTTGAGTTTGCCCCACATACTGTTTCATACAGCGTTTACATGTGATAAAGTAAATGACATTGGGCGAATCACAATGGAGGGAGCAGCGGATCGGGTAATGATTTTTCGTTTGTTCAGCAGTGTTTAGATGTAAATTCCTCTTTCCGATCAGTTATAAAATTATGCAATCTACAACGAGGCTTTGTGCAATCGGCACTGCGCCATCACAATTGTTAATCGGTCTATTGTATTCAATATTCTGTGGTTCGAAATCTTTAATTTCTGTTGGAGTTTTCAATATTTTCAGAGTTTGAGATTTCAAGCTATGACCAACGTGCATAAAGTATCCCCTCTATCTCAGGGTGCCAAATGTGGTAGAACAAGTCTCGTGCACATCACCCGAATTGCGGTGGAAACAAATGACCTGTGATTTTATAATACCTTTAAAAGTTATGATTTCGTATGTAATAATTGATATGAATCAGTTGGTTTAACCCTTTACCCAACGCAAATGATATCAAAATTTATTATTTTAAATATCATTTTTTTAATTTTTTCAAAACATTTCAACAAAACCAATGAGCTCGTTCCAATGAGGGGTCACATGATATGGTTTTGTTAAAATATTGTGAAAAATTTAATTTTTTCAACTGCTCAGTTTGCATATTACGCGGGCGGCTGCGGGCGATTCGTTAGGTAAAGGGTTAAAATAATACTGTATAATCCAGAAAACCGGATGCCTAGAAATGTTTGCCTTTATAGAGTCACATCGAGAAAATCAAACGTATCTTGATTGATGATGGCTTTGAGTTTGATGTTTGGATCGTGATTGTTTAATTTTCTAAGAAAAATCATTAAAATCTCCTTTTGAATGTTCCCAAATGATAAAAAATATATCTGAGATATTTGGCAGGATGCTTTCCACATTTGCTTAAAGCATTTCCTCCCATTCCGCTACACATAGTACGAAAGTTGTAATGAATCTCTTGTCCACATGACAATCACTATTAACCCTTTGAACACGGGAGGCCGCCTTTCCTGTCCAGCAACATGATACGTCGTAATTTCATTAAGCGATGTGGCTGCTATGTCAATGTATGGGCTATGCCAATCAAGGCTGCACGTTGAAAATATTAATTGGTCTACCCCCAAATAATGAGTATGGACTCTTCCAATTGCTGCCTTTGAACTGACAGGGAAGAAACCACCAGGGTTCAAAGGCTTAAGTCTTTGAACGAACTTGAATTGACCTATTGGGCTCGTTAGTATGTTTTTTTTCTAATTTGCCGAATCAAGGCCACAGTTTCCAACCTTTTGTCACGACAGTTGACACAAAAATGACATCTCATTTACCGAATCAACCTGTCGTCACGGAATTTGGCACAAATGTTAATGACACCTCTCTCTCTCTCTCTTTGTTGGGTGCTTCGGTGTTGGCCGTGCTCCGTGGAATTACTTTTGGAAATTCGCTGTGTGATTTCAAAACCACCTCGTTTATAAATAATTTTCTCCATTGAAATGAAATTCATTATCTTTTATACTCAGCTCAACAGGCTTTCATATTTGTTCATTCGGGCGTTGGAGCGCGGTGGCTCAGTAGGTAGATGTGCAGGCTGCAAGCCGAGAGATCCTCGGTTCGAATCCCACCTGCGGCAACTGCGTTGGGTCCTTGGGCACGACACTTCATCTCCATTGCCCGCGTGGGGGCAAGGTGGCGTTGTGTACTTAGGCGTACTGCACGTCGATGGTGCATTTGTCTTCAACCAATGCTAACCCTGCTTGTGTGGAGTTAGTATGTTGGGGAGTTGGCAGTTGCTCGTCGTTGCTCGGTGGTTCTCTCCGGGTACTCCGGCTTCCACCACCACTAAAACTGTCACGGTCATGATTAGCCATTGTGCATAAATATGTGACCTTAAAAACACTAATAAATAAATAAATAATTCAGGCGTTTTGCACCAGGAGACACATAGAACGACACACGCATGCGAATGGGTTAATAGATATGGCACGAGTGCCAGCGCGGAAGGATAAAACGAGAGGCCTCATTGACAACTCGTCCTATGAATTTCAATGTGTTCTATGTGCCAGTAGGCTGCCAGTAGGCTGCCAGTAGGTACATAAAACACATTGGAACTAAGGTGACGAACTATCAACAAAAAGAACACATTTTATCGCCAACTAAATTTGCAAGGGAAACCCGTGTTGCTATTTTTAGTTATCGCTAGCGATTCAGATTGTAATTGCGGCGCACGATTTATAAAAAATTCCAGTGAAATTTCGCTTCTAGTGAAAAATAGTCCGTCAACGATTTCCGTTCGGCACACCTGTGCGGAACGGATTTTCATTTTTCGAATCGTTTAGTGTTGCTGTAGATGGTGATTTAATAGAACAGGTGTGTGATAAATAATGTTCTCCGTTGAACTGAAATTCATTACACGACCAAAACCGTCAGCTCTATTCTCAAAAATCTCCAATTAATTTTCATTATTTTTTCATTTTTTGTCTCTAAAACATAGGTTATGACACCTCATTGGAACAAACTCGTCGAGCTCGTTCCAATGAGGGGTCATAACCTATGTTTTTGAGACAAAAAATGAAAATAATAGTTATTCAAGAATTATTTTTGCAAGTGTCGTCTGCATTTCATGTTAGGTAAAGGGTTAAAGATTTAACTCCTCTATCAATATTAATGTTGGTATACATGATGCCAACATCTAATGAAGCCAACATTGCATTCTTCAAGATCTTCAATTTCGATTTTTTAAAAGAAATCCTGATAGATAGATGGGCTGTCTATTAGCTAATGGTTTAAGATGATATGGAATGGGATTCCGAATTGCAGCCTGAGACAATTGGCCTCCCAGTGGAGTTAAGTCATCTGTCCATGAAGAACGGTGCTAGTGGATCTTTGGTAGGATATAAAATTGTCTTGTTTGAGTTCTGAGCTTAACTGTTAAATAACTCAATTGCTTTTTGTTTAAATGACTTTCGTCGAAGAGAAATTTGAAGATCTTATTAAATGTTTCAACATTCGGGGCCATTCAAGTGAATCTGTTTTCTTATAATGTTTGGTATTACTGGGTTGTCTCATGGCTTCTTTATATGATTATCCAGAAATGAAACAACTGATCCTCCTTTTTCTGCTTGCTTAATAACTCATTTCTTATTTTTTTCTAAGTTTCGTGAAAGCTCTCATGCGGAACACTGTTGAGGATTCTGGTGTTGTCCTCAATAGTTTCGGAATCTACTTCTCTATCTAAAGGTGACCAACGAGATGATTCAGTAAAAGGGTTTCGGATCGCTGGAATTCCTAATGCGATCTGATAATTTCGTTTTCTTAAGAACATTAACGGTACATTTTTGGTTTTGATGTTGGCACAAAAGTTATAGGTCGTGATCAAATAGAAATTTGTGTGGGATGTTATGTCATCGGTGCCAAGTTAACCACATTAGTTCCAAATCTAACCTTCTTAGGCGACCATTACTTTTGCCTTTATTTGTCCAAATCTAGATGGTTCAACAAGTGGTCGAACATGATATTGGCTGTGCTCGTAGTCGAATGAATTAACTCCTGTACGACATCAAATTTATAGAGAGTAATCGCTTGACTAGACTGGTTACGTGAAATAATTCATGAGAGGTGAGAGGCGTTGTACAAACACTAGTGAGCGAATGCGCACGAGTGTTTTACAATATAGTCCTTCGCCTCGAATGAGGGGTCAACTAAAGCATTTTACGCGTGGCTGGCCCATCCCACACAAATCTGTCGAAAAATAGGAAAAATGTCTCTAGTTGCTAAAGCTGACTTGAAAGGCCACCCAAAATGTTGCTGCTCTTAGAGCCCAATGCGCTGAATTACCTGAAACAGACCCTCGACCAACCTGGAACAGACCTGGAACAATTGTTCCTGACCTCTTCAGGTCTGACCACTCTCTGTACCAGGTGCCTCTGTCCTTTTTCGCCATTGTAGCAGAAATGGATCAAGTACAATATCAAATAAAGCAATAAAGTCAAAAATGAAAATAATCAAGATATTACATAATAAAGAAGATGCCTGATTTTGGTTATAGAACTGAGAGAAAATAATCCGATGGTTTGCACTGGAAGGTTGAAATTGTCATTAGTTGCAGACGATATCTCGAGGAAATTAGAGCGCAATAAATGTTTTCATTGAACGAAGGAATGTCGGAATGCTTATTGCGTTCTAATTTTCAGGCCTCCGAGAAGATAAGATTCGCCATGATGAAGGCGCGTTCGACTGGACAAACTCGAATCTTGGGGTGAAAATGGAAATGGATCATCCCGTATACGAAAAATAGTCGCCTGTCTCTCAGCCCACGGAGCAGGCAATCCGGCTAGTTTTTTTTCAATTCAGTCGTGCCGCAATGCGTTGTAAATGGAGAATATCTGTCGATGGAGGAGGGGTTAATAGGATTGGATTTTATAAACAGTCTGCGCCAATCATTTATCTAACAATCATATAGATTTTGGCTTGAAAACCACGAGAAACTGTACGTATCACGTAATGTGTTCCGATTCCGTATCATCTTGACGACTCATTCTGATTCCGTATCATATAGATTCAACTTCCGGTAAACACCGCGCTATGACAAATAATATCATTATATGCATTGTTATTACGCATTAAAATATGAAATTCAACATTTGACCAATTCCAATCCAATTTAAACAGAAAAAAGTAAAAACAAGCTTTATGTAACGGGATTGTTAGATAAATGTATTATCACGACCAAATGCATGTCCTGTAATTTGTATCAGATTCTCGGTCGTGTTTACAATCGGATCACAACTCGCCCTGACGGGCTCGTTGAGATCTGATTGTAAACACGACCGAGAATCTGATACAAATTACAGGACATGCATATGGTCATGATAATGTATATTTATTTCCAAATGAACAAAATACAATACTGCATTTTGATTGGCTGAGAGGTACGGTGTAACTTGCAATCCACAGTGTCTTTTTTTACACTGGGTTTAACCACGGTGTAAAAACAAGAAGAAACAAGAGCAAGCTATATGGCTAAAAAAAGTACCCAGTTTTAATTATTAATTCATACCTTCTGAACAAAAATAAAAGTACAGGAAATTTATTATTTACAAGCAATAAAATATTACAGATATGGATGTCATTTGAACCAGTTCCAATGACATCCATATATGTCTGGTTTTATTTAAGAAACTTGCAAAGTACACATTGTCTGCCAGTTTTTGCCCTCAATGTAGGTTAAAGTATTAAGTGCACCACAATTCTTGGAAATAAATCCGTTATCCTTGTGTTTTCCAGGGTGTATGGGAATTTACATCGATTTGTGAACTCATACAACCTTCGGCTTCGCCTCAGGATGTATGAGTTCCCAAACCAGTGTAAATTCCCATACACCCTGGAAAACACAAGGGTATTTAATAGTATTCAGGTATCGCTGTCATTAAATATGTATGCACGTGATCTACTCGACCTTATTTGCCCCTTTTTCGTTCATGCTACAATAAGAAGTTCGTGTCGGCTCGCTTGAACATTACTCATTATTCTGGCGTTTTAAATGAATCTAATCGACTTCAGTTTACTCCCCACCACCAAAAAAAAAAAAAAAAAAAATACACCATCAACTAAAACCCCCAAAACAACAACAACAACAACAACAACAACAACAACAACAACAACAACAACAACAACAAAAACGGGTTGAAGTTTGTTCAATGTGGTTTTTAATAAATTATAGAGGTTTGAGGTTCCATATAAGTTGTCAGGTATTATCAGTAACTATAGAAGTTGATTGTCCAGTGTAATAATATTTAATCACCGCAGAAATGAAGCCAATTTATATGTCAGACAGATCAGTATTAATAGAGACTGGTGTCTCTCCATTTAGAAAATGTTCTAAAAGTGGACGTCTAACAAGCGCACACTCATGATAGCTTACAGTTATTTGTAGCGGACTATAGTGCGAAAATAATATCTGACAAATGCACAACTTTACGACCGTTTTCACAGTTGTGAAGGACATAGCCGCATTCCCCATATCTGCAACGCCCAGTAACAATTTCAGCATTTTGGACTTGGGAATTGTTCATCAGCCTTGTGCATTTGTCTTGATTTGATTCCATGTACATTGAATTCTGTGGTGTGTGGTGTGTGTGTGTGTGTGGTGTGTGTGTGTGTGGGTGTGTGTGTGTGTGTGATGTGGTATGTGTGAGTGTGAATGTGTGTGTATTTTTTGAATGACACATTTATATTTTAGACGAATTTAGAATGTTGGTTTCTAATCCCCTGCCGGGAGTCGAACCCTCGACAACCTCGCCTGGCAATCAGGAGTCCAGCACCTAAACCACTAGACCATCGCACACCGTCAGAAACACGATGGTTGGAATCTAGCTTTTCAGATGAATTTCTCATTATTACTTGGTTCATCGTCCTTTCGGCAGCAGCATGGAAGTGTGGAACGCGCTGGCTAAAGTACGACGAAAGTGCTGTGGTTAGCCTCAGACGAATGGCACAATCATGTTTTAGAGGAATTTAGAGGAATTTAGAATGCTGGTTTCTGATCCCCTGCCGGGAGTCGAACCCTCAGCAACCTCGCCTGGCAATCAGGGGTCACAGAAGAAAAATTAGGAAATATGCGTATGTTCCATCATTAGTGGCTGTGTTCAAGAAGTTTCATAGAAATCGGTCCAATAATGTAGGAGGAGTTGCGCACGTAAGAATCACATAAGAAAATTCATAACAACTCTAATTTCATGGGAGATAACCTGGTTAAAATTGTCGCAGATCAAACATTTTAGAAGATGTGCGTGGCCACTTGTTAGTCATAATGTTTGAGGCGTTTGATCAAAATTGGTTACAAATGTAGGAGTAGTTGCAGGCACTAGAATGGACGGACGGATGTACGGACGTACTGGGTGTCGATCAAATAGCCCCCACACTGGGGGTATAAAAATGGTCAATGCCGTTTTGAACATTACTATCTCCCACACACACGATTGGTTCCGATGATGGCTTTGATTGGAAGTTATTCATCTGTGGCGCCAAACTTTTTATTGACATTCACTCCAAATGGGTTGAAATAAATCTGGAATAACTTTCCATTTAACCCTTTACCTAACACGAAAAGCAGACGACACTTGCAAAACAAATTGTTGGACAACTAATTTTTTTTCATTTCTTGTCTCAAAAACATAGGTTATGACCCCTCATTGGAACGAGCTCGATGAGCTCGTTCCAATGAGGGGTCATAACCTATATTTTTGAGACAAAAAATTGAAAAATAATGAAAATTAACTGGCGATTTTTGAGAATAGCGATGGCCGGTTTTGGACGTTACGTTGGGTAAAGGGTTAAACCTGATTAAATTTTGCTCATAGGAAAATAACAAATAAAAACTTACTGTATGTCTGCGTTTGCCAGATTGCGTCACATAACCCCATACAAGCAGCGACAACGTAGAAGTTTGGTATATCTCCTGGAAGAGGTCGCCACAACCATAACACGATAAGCAATCCAACATTGAATGTCGCAGCAGCCGTGATGAAGGCAAAACGTTTGATGTGCTCAGCAATACATCCGATTATTATAGAACTCACAGCACTTACAACACCAAAGCAGATCAACACAGGTCCAATGTTGTGAACGCCCAGCGTACAGTTGACATAAGACTGTAACGAAAGAAAAGAAATGAATAGACGAGAAATGCTTTGGGGTGATTATTTTAGAGACTTCACAAGCTTCTTTACCTTTTGGCGCTGATCACCATGTTACAACGATCAGACTCTTCTCCAAGCTTGATTAAGGTTGATGAATAAAACAGCTCAAATTCGATTGTCCACACATTGAAACATCTCGTGGTTTAATAACTGAAACAAGCTCGACGAACTACCCCGGGTCTGAGATTTCAAGTGGTATACTTTGGTGTGTAACAGGAGGAGAGATAAGTGCGGGAGCCGGGGTTCGAACCGTCGACCTCTAGCACACAAAGCGACCGATTTACCACGAGACTAAGAGATCCGGACCAACCAGGCTGGTTGGTAAATGGCCTTTATACCTCGACCGCTACAGGTGAAAAGTATTGTTTGACATTCATTTTGGAAACTGACAGCCAATGTGTATTTTTAGATAAAGTTGCAATCGCCCAAGCCACCAGTCAAATTTTGTAAGGACTTCGACACTGTTATATGGCCTGGAATCAGTCAAGGCCTTAAATTTATTTATTTATTTATTGCGGTTTAACGACACTTTCGGCAGCCAGGGTCACCTCGTGTCGGACAGATCTACGGGTGGAGGAAGCCGGAGTACCTGGAGAGAACCACCGAGAAACTCTCAGGCTCCCCAACATACTAACTCCACACAAGCAGGGTTAGCATTGGTTGAAGACAAGTGCACCATCGACCGGCAGTACGCCTTAGTACACAACACCATCGTGCCCCCACGCGGGCAACGAGGATGAAGTGTCTAGCCCAAGATCACAACGTGGTTGCCGTAGGTGGGATTCGAACAGAGGACCTCTCGGTTTACAGCCTGCACCTCTACCTACTCAACCACCCATATGGGCAAAGGAAGGCCCTTAAATTGTCCATCGCCAATGTACCCTTTACCTAATGTAACGGCCAAAACCGGCCAAAGTAATTCACAAAAATTACCATTGAATTTTCATTATTTTTTTAATTTTTGTCTCAAAAACATAGTTTATGATCCCTCATTGGAACGAGCTCATAGAGCTCGTTCCAATGAGGGATCATAAGCTATGTTTTTGACGCAAAAAATGAAAAAAATTAGTTATTCAAGAATTTTGCTTGCATGTGTCACCTGCCTTTCGTGTTAGGAAAAAGGGTTAATTACTTTTCCTTTGAACTGAAATATTCCAGATGATTGAATCTAAAGGTATCATTAACATTCATTTTTCTTAACTCAACGCAAGAAATGTTTCTCGATCGATAAATGATTTGACTAAATCTTTAATGACATCACAATACTGTTAATTGTGAAAGAAAACCCACCACTCCTTTAGTTTTATGATTACGTTATGCAGTTCTATCAATTGTCTTAATATCTTGATTTTTTAGGGCAAATCAATATTAAGAATATATTTTTGTGAGTAAAAGGACATCACACTAAATCAACTGGATTTTGCGTGCAATCTCCATGAAAAGTTGGTAAACAAAGAGTAACAAAGCGTCCAATGGAACAGTTGTAGTTTCCAAGTTATGGCCGTTGATTGTACAAAATCTTGCTGTATTTTGTTTCCGCCTAATATATTTACCAATCTTTGGTCGAACGATTTCAAATTTCACAGTTTTTCTTATAATTACAAAACGAATGTCAAATTCAATTTTCAGATTTCTATCACATCTAGTTCCATAGTTTTGGCCCCTGATTGAGCAAAAATTCATTTTGTTTTGGTTTCCACTTGGTTATCTTACTTCCCCTTGACGGAAAGATTTGAAATTCAACATTTTCTTTAAGATCATGAACGAAAATAAAGGCCAAGTTCAATTTTTCAAATTTCTAAAGCAGATAATTCAAACATTACGGCCCTTAACTGTGCTAAGTAAGAACTTACCTTATTTTTCGTATAATAACTTTACTACCATCTGACGAATTAATTTAAAATTTTTCTTATGACTACAAAATAAGAGCTACTTTCGATTTAGAAATTTTTAGTGGGCATATTTTACTTATGGCTCTTGATTGTGCAAAATTGTGTTATTTTTATAATTACTGCACAATTATTTCACTTTTCTCTGGCACAGCGATTCGAACTTAGACAGTTGATCACAAATCGGAGGCAAAATTTTGTTGCTACTAATTCCACAGTTATCGCCCTTAGTTGCGCAATAACGTTATTTTTGATTTCCACATCTCCACTCTTGGATCTTTTGCTAAAATGATTTGGTACATTAATATTTTTTCGGATTACAACATTACAAAAGTAAGGCCAGGTTCTATTTCCAGCTATTCCTTTCCCGTAAAATGGTAGTTGTGGTCAATGAATGCACAAAAAACTTTATTTGGGGAGGTATCACACAAAACCTTCGGGTTTTATTGGCACAATTATCTGACATTTCTATTTCACCTGTCACTACAAAGAGAAAGCTATTTTCAGCTGTTTATATGAATAATGACGCAATTATGATCTATTATAGAGCACAACTGTAAATATTTTGTGCCTTCTTCCATCTGCACACGGGCGATATACAGAAGGGAACATTAGTGTCGCGTGGACACGTTCATTTTATCTTTTTATATTCTTATGATGAAAACAGCTAACCTGGCATCACGTGACCGTATTGAAGCAAGTGGATGACCAATTGAAAATTTTAAAATACATTTGAAAAAGTCTTTCTTTAAGAAGTTAAATAAACATAAACATTGTAAAAAACATGTCAAGAGGTAAATATCACAGATCTATACAAATTAGAAATTAAGGCGACCTGACTAAAGATTGCCTCAACTAATTTTTGGAAACCCATTTTATTTTCAGGAAATAATTTTTCAGATATTGTAAGGAAGGAAAAGACAAGGTAATACCAATATGTTTCCAATGTTAATTTGCGGACTGACATAGACATTCTATATCACAAATCGGAGAGCCCTTCCAACAGCGTGTTACATCATAGCTGTTCATACTCGTAGTCAAATAACACTAAATTTTATCATCATTATAAATAGATCAGGGTTCTGGGAGAGTGAATAAAACGAATACAAAAGAAATTCGAATTAACCCTTTACCTAACCTGAAAAGCAGACGACACTTGCAAAAATAATTCTTGAATAACTAATTTGTTTCATTTTTTGTCTCAAAAACATAGGTTATGACCCCTCGTTGGAACGAGCTCAGCGAGCCCGTTCCAACGAGGGAGGGGTCATAACCTATGTTTTTGAGACAAAAAAGGAAAAAATAATGAAAATTAATTGGCGATTTTTGAGAATAGCGCTGGCCGGTTTTGGCCGCTACGTTAGGTAAAGGGTTAAGATTGTTTGTTTTATTGTGGTGCAACAACTCTTTCAACAACTATGACCACGTCCTGTCGGACTATTTTACGAGTGGAGGAAGATGGGAGTACCTTAAGTGAACCTCGGAGCAGCGGCGAGCAAATGTCAGACTCTCTCCAACTTTCAAACCCTGCACAAGCAGAGCCAGCAACGGTTGAAGGCAAGTGCACCATCTACGTACAGTACGTCTTAGTACACAGCCTCGACATACCCGACGTGGGCAATAGGGATTAAGTCTCTTGCCTAAGGAGATAACGCAGTTACCGCTGGTCATGATGGAACCGTTGACCTTTCGCCTTAAGGCCTATTGCTGAAACCACTGAGCCACCGCACCACCCGGTGTTGAGATATTTGTCAAAGATCTAATAATGTGGGTGGAAGAAAAACCGGTGTCCCTATTTCTTCAGGCGAACAAAAGACGAAAAAAAACGACCGTTCCCCAATTTGTGTAAGCCTGAATAACATTTGTATCAAAATTGTATCAACAAGCTTTAGAGGTTTCGGTAATCCGGCTTTTACAGTGGCTGTACACGTTATGGGATGTTAACAGTTGTTTGGGTGTTTCGTTCCTGGTAAGAAACATTTAGAAAACAGATAAGAACTACGAAAGGGGTTGCCGTGTATTGTGGAAAATTGAAGACGACATTTCCTTGAATGCAAAATGGCCGTTGTAGACCGAAGAAAACGGCATAATGTCAAAGTCATCAAAAGTGTGTACAACCATCACGTGCCTAAATAATTGCCTCGTTCGAGAATAACAGTGTTAGTCTAAGCCACCAAGTTAACAGGTATAGGGTAAGTTACCATAAGTGTGTATTGTACTATGACTGCCATGTACCAAGTTTACTACCTCGCTCTAAGATAACAGTACAAGACAAAGTCATCCGAAGTGTGTATAACCTCCAAGTACTGAAATCCCAGCCTCGACTAAAGATAACAGTGTTAGTCCCAGACATTGGAAGTGCATATAACCTCCGCGTGCCTTCATCGTAGCCGCGAAGGAATATATGACTGTGAAGTCCGAATATAGTTTACCTCACATATCGAGGTGTTGGGAGGTAAAGATATTTTAAGAAAAGATTTCCCAAACCAAGTTAACCAACCAACCAACCAAACTCTTTTGTTCTTATATCTCGATTAGTAAGGTAGACCAGCTCACCTTCACAACCCCACGCAAAAAAACCCCAACTCACATGCCCTCCTCACATACACTCTTTCTCACGCAATATTTTTAACCCTTTACCCAACGTAACTACCAAAAACGGAGAGCGCTATTCACAAAAATCGCCACTGATTAATTTTCATTATTTTTTCATTTTTTGTCTCAAAAACATAGGTTATGACCCCTCTTTGGAACGAGCTCGTCGAGCTCGTTCCAAAGAGGGGTCATAACCTATGTTTTTGAGACAAAAAAAAAAAACGAAAAAATTAGTTATTGAAGAATTTTGTTTGCAAGTGTCGTCTGCTTTTCATGTTGGGTAAATGGTTAAATCGGTTTACAAGACTTGTTTGTTTTGAATGCATTTTGGCAAGGTAGAGTCTTAACAATGTTAATTATTATGAATATAAAAGTAAATTGAACATTAGAACAATAACAAACAATAAATTGTTAGTTGGACTGATATCATGTGCGATTGTTTTTGTAATTCACGTATTTATGATCTGATTTCGAACAAAAATTGTTTCGCTTGTTTATAATCATCTCTCATTTAACAAAAAGGGTAGCTTCTACCATTTGAAGCCGTCATTTACAAACATTTCAATCGTTTGTTCTTCTTTCATGTTGGATAAGACGTAACTGGAAGCGGGAAAGCTAGCTGTGTATTTTCGTGACTCACTGTTTCAATGAAAAGGTTATGTTTGTGATACAAACAAAGTGTAAAATGTTGAACCAAAAACACACAGCGAATGATACGGGATATTGAGTTCTTTCAGAAAAAACGGTTACATTGCGTACATCAGTCATCACACTCAGCCATCATAACCGACCTTGGTATGGTGAAGGTAGATAATTTAAAAAACAAACAAACAATGGACCCCTTCATTCAAACTGACTCATTAGGTACGTTTTCGAGGCAACAAATTAAAGGATTTAGTTCTTCCGAACTTTTTCAACTGTTGTCTTCTTCCTGTGCTAGATTGGAAGCTTAACATGAGCCTCTCTTCACAGAAGGTTATTATTGCTATTATTTATTATGTATTGGTGTTTAAGGTCACATACTTATGCACAATGGCTAATCATGACCGTGACAGTTTTACGGGTGGGAGAAGCCGGAGTACCCGGAGAGAACCACCGCGCAACAACGAGCAGCTGTCAGCTCCCCAACATCGTAACTCCGCACTGCAACACACGCAGGGTTAGATTGGTTGAAGACATGCGCACCATCGACGTGCAGTACGCCTTAATCCACGGCGTCATCGTGCTCCCATGTGGACAATCAGGGTTAAGTGCCTTGCCCAAGGACACAACGCGGGAGTCCGAATCGATCGCTCAGACGGTCACCCATCCGAGGACTAACCGGGCCCGACATTGCTTAACTTCGGTGATCGGACGAGAACCGGTTACCGCAACGCCACCGCGCCCCTTCAGAGAAGGTGATCTGAGAAAGGGTTATCATAACAATTTTAGGTAACTCTTTCTCTTATGTTAGTGGTGTTACCCGTTCAAGTCCGATATGAAACTAGTTGTTGAAAGTGTTGTTAAAAATAAATAAATAAATAAATAAATAAATAAATAAATAAATAAATAAATAAATAAATAAATAAATAAATAAATATAAATAAATAAATAAATAAATAAATAAATAAATAAAATTATCCATCTGAGATCTTGCATTCAAAGAAAAGGCAAAATGACACTGGTATGTTTATACGTGTAAAAACTGAAAGCAAGGAGGTTTTTTTTCAATTAACTTCGTAATTAAATCTTAACCCTTTGAACTCTGGTGGGATCGTCCACGTCAATTCAACGGCAGCAATTCGACGAGTCCATATTCATTATTTGGGGTAGACCAATCAATATTTTCAACGTGCAGCCTTGAGGCTGCACGTTGAAACTATTGATTGGTCTACCCCACACATTACTTAACAACCATCCTATTTAATGAAGTTATGACGTACCATGTTCCTGGGCCAGAAAAAAATGCCTCTCGGATTCAAAGGGGCAATCTCCTTAATATTTTCTTGTATTTCTCATAAAAACTGTAAAAACAGCCATGACTTCATTTGGGGAAAAAATCAATAGAATACGGCATCCGAAGATAATTTCTAATCCTTCTCCTAATGCAGACGATATTCATTATTTTAAATAGTATTTTTTCCAATTTTTCAAACCATTTAAACGAAACCGTTGGGCTCGTTCCAATGTGGTGTCACATGATAAGTTTTTATAGAAATCTTCCGAAAAATCTATTTTTTTATCTTGTCTATTACGCGGTCAGATGTACCCGATTCGTTAGGTTAAGGGTTAACATGACTATACTTATTTGTAGGTATAATGTGTTAACAATATCCTGGATTATACCCTTACTAGATAAGGGAGTAATTTTGAATTGTACAGAAAAATCCATCTGCAAAAGGCTGAGTTTAGCCTGTGAAAAGCAATGTTCTTATAAAATGATTACCAATCACCTATAGTAACTCTTTCCCCAGAACAAAACTTATTACTCCTCATTATGAGCTTATTTTAGATTCCACCCCGAATATACTTGAGTGACCTGAATCGGGGACGTGGCGAGAGAGGTGAGGTGGGGGTGTCACCCCCCCCCCCCCCCCAATCCTGGCCAAAATTTCCTTTAGTTGGAATTTCGGAGTCCAAGTCATGAGTACTTGGAAATTCCATCTACCTGGATTTTAGAGCTTTTTTTGGTGATGCTGATGTCTCCTTTACTTCTCAAAATTCCATCTCGATTTTAAATCGACAAAAATTCCAACTGTTACTATTTACAACTACAGTGTACCTGTGCTAGAGGTTCCGAGTTCGATCCCCGTCCGGGACGACCCGCGTTGTGCCCTTGGGCAAGGCACTTTATATCCCATTGGCCTACATGGGGGCACGATGACTCCGTATACCAAGGCGTACTGCTCGTCGATGGTGTACATGTCTTCAACCGCTGTAACCCTGCTTGAGTGGAGCTTGAACAGAGTTAGAATGTTGAGGAGCTGACAGTTACTCGTCGATGCTCGGTGGTTCTCTCCGGGTACTCCAGCTTCCTCCACCCGTAAAACTGGCACGGTCATGATTAGCCATTGTAAATAAGTATGTGACCTTAACCCTTTACCCAACGAATCGCCCGCATCCGCCCGCGTGATATGCAAATTCAGCAGTTAAAAAAAATAGTATTTTTCAAAAATTTCAACAAAACCATATCATGTGACCCCTCGTTGGAACGAGCTCGTCGAGCTCGTTCCAACGAGGGGTCACTTGATTTGGTTTTGTTGAAATTTTTTGAAAAATTTTTAAAAATTATATTTAAAATAATAAATTTTGGTATTGTCTGCGTTGGATAAAGGGTTAAACACCAATAGATAAATAATAAATAACTACAGTGTATACGCAATATCGAGATTCATAAGTATATGCATGATGTCAATCGGTATTAGTTTTTTATAGTATGTTTACTTATTATAATAAAAAAAATCCTCGAAATGCACTTCAAGAAAATCACATCATGTGAAATGTTATCCTGAGTTAATTCCATTATTCACAGTTACAAAATGATGAAACATTGAAAATTGATCACTCCTGTAAAAGATCTGATTTAATGTTGGGACAGTGTGACTTGCTCAAAATTCTCAGCTTGAGCATTTGTTTAGCACAAAAACAATTCCGAGAATAATACCAAATAATAATAACCTGATAATTCTATCATAAATGTGTTGGCATTTCAGTTACTAGAATCAATTTTATGTCCCCTTTCATGGATTCATTTTCAAACGTTTTCTCGTTAGTGAATTTCCAACTAGGGGAGGGACCGGTAGCCCCCCCCCCCCCTTTGTTGGAAATTTACAACCCTACACCCCCAATCGGAAACCTCTAGCAACGTCCCTGACCTGAATATGTATACAACCAGTGTACATATTTTCTCAGTAAGTAATTGATGCCGAACCCACCTTCAGGTCGAATTCTTAGGAGCAATAATGTACTTAATAATTCTCAAACTAAAATGCCTTATCGACCGATATGTGAACTCAAATACGTTCTCGGAGAAGTCGATGGCTCAGCGATGTAGAATCCCTTTATAGCTCTGTTTATCCCACAATAGATTGAATCTTGAGTGGATGTCACAGAGTAAATGGGATAATTTTCATGATATATACTTGATAAATACTTGAATGATTTCCATTGACGTACACAGAAATCCCTGCACGAGTAAATGTCATTTTAGTCTGTCGTCCTGAAAGTCATTCTTCAATTAGCGTCTTGATTTGAAGACAGTTCTGGTTAACCAATCTCTCCACCAAGACATATTAATTATTTCCCGGAACTGAAAGAAGCGGATGTCAGTAATATAAGTCCCAATATTTACTTGTAATGTTATAAAAAGTAGTTGAGATTTTAGTCGGGGAGTATCTTGCTTTATTATTTGACTACAACAGATAACTTCTCAATGCCGCCGTTGTTTCCCCTCAATTCTGGCGCAACGGAAAACGCGAGTCTCAGCTTTTTCCAAATCCATGTCACGCATGTTTCAAACGAGACTCTCGTGACGTCATTGGCGAGCGCAGATATTCGAGGCGACAGTTTTGCAAACGATGAATTAAAGCTCGAGTGCCCTTGCCTGAACATTCTTGACAAAAACTCCGTAATTTCTTTTTCTGGTCACATTTCATGTGTAGTATTCAATTTTTAAAAATCCACTGTCATATTATGAAAAAAATATTACAACAGTGAATCAACGTGGGTTGCCATATTCCGTCTCGGTGACATGCGTGTGGCGTTCTGCGTTTATTACACGCATTCACGTCTACAAAAGCAATTTTTAGAAGGACACTCAACAAGTCATTTAACAACCCGTCCCCTGAGATCCAATGTGTTCTATGTGCCACTAGGCACATAGAACACATTGGAACTCAGGGGACGAACTATGAACAGAAAGACCACATTTTATCACCAACCAAATTTGCGAGGAAACCCGTGTTTGTAGTTTTAGTTATCGCTAGCGATTCAAATTGTAATTGCGGTGCACGATTTGTAGAAAATTCCAGTGAAATTTCACTTCTATAAAAATAGTCCGTCAACGATTTTCGTTCGGCACATGTGTGCGGAACAGATTTTCATTTTCCGCATGGTTTAGTGTTGCTATATATGGGGATTTCGTAGAACAGGCGTGTAATCCAATCAAATACGAAGCCTACTCGACGAATTAGGAGACCCCAAATCAATTGACAATGTTTATATCTTCGTAAGTGTGAAAATATAATTTATAACTTCTTATGTGGAAACAATAAAATTCTGGACCACTTCAATCTTTTAACCTCCTTTCTTTAATATTTATACATAACGAACATATCAATATATATATTTTGAATATAAAAATATAAAACAATATAATATTTGTGCTGTAATGTGGAAATCTCATTTATTCAAGTTTTTTGAAAGCTGCTGTTTTCTTCAGTTATCACCATTTTGATTTTTTCATCACCAATCTTGTCTGCTGTTAAGGGAAAATTAGTGTTGATTTGCCCACTTGAATTGTAAGAAGCCAACCTACGCAAATGGCCCAAGGTTCAATGAGGAGGGCTTTATCTCTCTCAGCAAATAGTGATACCGCCACTGGGATAGAACCAAGCAGAAACTAGCTCTTTACAAAGCTGTGTGAAGGCCCGACCATACCTTCCTCCTCGACACACACACATCCCACCACGACCATGGATGCTCTGTGAACTTCTAGCCTAATTAGAGAAATTAAGAACTCTTTTTCTACCGAAAAATGTCAGTTTGTCTTCACCATTATTAGTCAGAACAGAAATGTATACAAAACATACAATAGAAAGATACAATATTTATCGGAGACAAACGTTTGTTTAAAATTTTATTAGGCCGGTATTATTCATTAACCCTTTACCCAACGTAACGGCCAAAACCGGCCAGCGCTATTCTCAAAAATCGCCAATTTATTTTCATTATTTTTTCATTTTTTGTCTCAAAAACATAGGTTATGACACCTCGTTGGAACGAGCTCGACGAGCTCGTTCCAACGAGGGCCATAACCTATGTTTTTGAGGCAAAAAATGAAAAAAATTAGTTATTCAAGAATATTTTTTGCAAGTGTCGTCTGCTTTTCGTGTTAGGTAAAGGGCTAAAATCGTGGAATAATGGATATAACTAGCAAAGAACCCCGATAAATATTTTAAGAAAATTCCTGAAGAAGATTGGTTGAAATAAAAATATTATAAGACGAGCAGCTTCTACCACTGTTCATTGACTTATAGTAAATAAGCATAGTTCTTAGAAAATGAAAATGGTTCCAATATCAGTCGGTGATAGCGGATCTACAATGGAAGTGTGCGTGGTCACGATCTCGGCGCAACACCACCAATAACAGACGAAACTCGAAACTTTTTTTAAAAACCTCGACAATTGCACCTTTTACCTTAAAACATAGCCCTCGACATCTCTTTGAAACGAGCTCAATGTGCTCGTTCCAACGAGGATCCTAACTTATGCTTTTAGGCAGAAGTTAAAAATAAAAAATCAAGTTGAATGGTGATTTTTGTGTAAGGCCTTGGCTGGAAATGGTCTTTAGGTTGTGGAAAGGGTCAGCTGGCTAAGGGCTACATTATTTTTGATGGTCTGAATTTATTCATTAAAATTTATTTTATTACAAGTTATTGAAGAGTGCTACAGGCACCACGCCCACAGGCACTCTTCAATAATTTGTGATAAAACAAATTTATATAAACCAGATACCATTTGAGTTTGACTGAATATAAAACATGAGTAAGGAAAATATTGGCTTTTCCTCTGGTACCCTCATTTTTTTAAAGCCCTGATAGTGGCTTGTAGCATTCAACCAATTAATGAGGACATATCCTCCCATTTACACAAAAACTGTTAAAATAGTTTTGTCCCGAGTAAAAGGGGTGTTGCTACACCCTAAAACATCCCTCTGGATGCAGCTATGGTTTGAAAGAATATCAATTGTTAGAATATTTTCTCCATTCACTTTTGACTGGTTTGCACTACTTATCACAACTGGATGAATGTGTGGAGATTTGTATGGAAATGGAAGTTTTGCCTGGATATGATAATACCGATGAGTCATCTTTGAGACGATGTGTTGAAGATATTGCTTCTGGACAAGACAGCGAATCTGATTCATACAGATTATCATGATAATGTGTATGTCCTGTGGTTTGTATCAGATTCGAGGCGGTGTCCAGAATGGGATCTCAATGAGCCGGTGTCACAGGAATAGAAGTCCGTAGGAAACTTAGTCCCTCTGGACTATTATTCCGCGGAATTATAGTCCTAGGTCTAACATTTCTAGGAATAGTAGTCCGCTGGACTACTATTCCTAGAAATGTTAGACCTAGGACTATAATTCCGCGGAATAATAGTCCAGAGGGACTAACGTTCCTACGGACTTCCATTCCTTTTACACCGGCTTTGCCGGCGAGTTGTGATCCCATTTTTGGACACCACCGAGAATCTGATGCAAATCACAGGACATGCACATTATCATGATAATTCATTTATCTAACAATTCTGTCACATAAACAGATTAAATCTTAACCCTTTTACCCAACGTAACGGCCAATGCTATTCTCAAAAGTCGCCATTTAATTTTCATTATTTTTTCATTTTTTGTCTCAAAAACATAGGATATGAGCCCTCGTTGGAACAAGCTCGTTCCAACGAGTGGTCATAACCTATGTTTTTGAGAAAAAAAAATGAAAACAATTAGTTATTCAAGAATTTTTTTTTTGCAAGTGTCGGTTGTTTTTCATTTTCATGTTAGGTAAAGGGTTAAATTATTTTTCAACATTTTTCGGACATAATGTTCGGTCGATCACCGAAACGCACATATAATGTATCCATGTACCTGTTACAATAGCCCGTAGCGCTACCGGAAACGAGTCGTCTATATGATATGGAATCAGAATGAGTCGTCAAAATGATACGGAATCGGAACACATTATGTGATACGTACCGTTTCTCGTGGTTTTCAGGCCAAAATCTATATGACTGTTAGATAAAAATCCCCACACATGCAGCTTATGATGATAATGCGTTTATTGAACAATCAACTAATATGGTATTCCGTTTGAGTTGTGAGGTGAAATAATAGTGTTCATTGGAATTATTATAAGGATCTACATGTATTATTAGGGTGTAATAGAAGTACCTAACACAATGCCAGCATTTCCGGGCGTTATGTAAATTAACCCATGTCGCACGATGGAGAATTCTCAAGTACAGTATGTTAATAACACTATTAATACTTATTCTGTGATACCTTTGTCTTTTGTATGATTTATTTTCATTGAAGCGACAGGAAAATGGTTTCATAAATAGTCCGTCACTGGTAATTTCATAGGTTATGCGCATTAACAGGGAAGGTTCAAACGGAGAACAGATACTCAATCAGATTCGTCATGTCGATTGAGACAATTTTAACACTGTATCATATCATGTTACATAATATTTCATTATATACTTTATAAATAATCACATTTCTATTGGCTGAATCTTATACACGTGACTGGTACTCAAAAATCCATGCACACCGCTTTTCCAGTGGATATCAACTTTCTGAACATAGCTTTTGGAAATTCCCTCTCTAGTTCTATTTCAATCGACGTAATCTCTATAACATTGTTTATTTTTATATTATTTTGCAGATGATAACTATTTTATTGTTAAATAAACGTATTTCTGGTTGATATAATTGAACTTTTAATTGACAAATAGAAGATTTTTTGAGGATGGTGTATATAATGAAACAGTTATGGACTTTTGTGGTGTTAAATATGATGTAATATGAACCTAAAAAACTTATATTGACCGAGGCTAACGCCTCGGTCAATATAAGTTTTTTAGGTTCATATCACATCATATTCACCACCATAAAAGTCCATTATCATATAATATCATATAATAAAAGATCCATGTTTCATACAATACATTAGAACAGCGTGGAAATGCTCCAACAAAAACTTGCAACTTAAAATCACAGATCCGCCTCCCATCAGATAGAATTTCAATGTCTGTTTACCAATCTTACAATTCTAAGTGCACGAGGAGAATGTATCTTCCCATACTTATTTGATGAGTTCAATCTATGTTGGAGAACCATCCTTTCATTTCTGATAAGTTAGAACTATATCGACATCTGTTTCATGCAGAAATTTTAGCTCAAAGTTTGTCTTACAATTTCAAAGATTTCAGTTACTTTTATTACATATTCACTGAGAATTTGACTGCTAATAGATATCTTTTTATTCTAAGACTGGCGTTGTTGAACAATGGATACGAGGCAAGTTAGTTCAGATGAAATGCTATAGTCAACACAGAAGCCGATTATGAAAATATATAAGTATTTTGTTATGTGGATCTGCTGGCCACAACAGAATAATCCTTTCAAATTTTCTCTCTTAATTGTCGGTTTATAGGAGAAAATAAATCAAAAGAAAAAATATATCCCACCAAATCCTCCACACGCCTTCGCACACATCTCGTCCAAAAATCACAGATCGCAAACACACACAAACACGCCCTCACACACATCCCCTGACCCACATCTTCACATTTATTCATGTGTTTGTAAAGGTAAGACACACGAAACCGGAAGGTCCCCACTGTAAAACATCAAAATTGTTCTCGGTTGTTGGGTATTTCAACTGTTTTCAACAATCTATTCTAACCACGGACTTTTTCACGAGAGGGGTCTATATTCTGTTTTAACACACCTCCCCCTCCCCAAGAAAAAACAACACAAAACAAACTAAACACAACAGTTCCAACGATAAGCGATGAAAATGAATATATCATGTAATTCAGCGTGCACAGCAATGAAGCAACGAATTTATCAGATCTAGTCATGTTTGCCTTAAATTATAGAGGAGGTGAGTGGGCGTGTGTCACATATGCAGAACCGCACATACGTTTGAATGGGTTAAGAAGTATCGCACGAGATTGCTTTGGCCCATGATATTGCGAGAGCCGAAGGATCGAGAGATACATATCCTGGCCCAAAGCAATCGAGTGCGATGTTTCTTAACCCATTCAAACGTATGGATGGTTCTGTATTTATCACACACCTCCCATGTAACAATCAGTCTACACGAAAATTGAACTAAAAACACTTTCTAACTGAATAATTGCCGCGTTTTCTTTGTTGCCGACACGATATCACTGTCAGTTGGCGGGCTACAAACCCTAATTTGCTTTTTAATTTTAAGGCATTCAATTGGTCGAAACCAGTTGACACCGATTAGTATCACGGTCACGATGACGAACTTCAAATATTGACTAAACTGCTGGGAATAACACAACAAAAAGTATTTAAATAGCTAATACGTTTAGCACACTCCATCATCATATGACCAATTGTGGACAGTATTTGTCAAGGAATAAGCAGAATGTTATTTTTGTTTTGAAAATTTTTGACCCGAATCTGTTTAAATATCCCAGGTAAACAAATCTAAATGAGGAACTTGGAATTTCCAAGCGATCTCGACTCCGACGCATTCGACAAATGATTGACGTAATTTATTTAGACGGGTACCTTCTCTGTTTACGAAATCGAACGCGTTTTGTATCACCACATGTTCAATACAACTTTATTTTTTATCATACAGTGCAAATCCCGTGTTTTACATTAATAGGTGTGTGATAAATTTAAAAGCTGGCACGTCTTCTTTATGAGGAGAGATTTTAAATTACGAAACTTTCGGGTTCAAAAATGTCCCTCCACATAGATGCAAAGATTCTGCAAGATACCGTGCGTTTGCCACTCCAAAAATATTTTAAAAGATCATTCGAATGTTGCTTGGTTTACCCGGGACATTTATCCAAGACCAAGAAATCCACGGATCTATTCGATCAAATATTCTCGAATTTTATTGAGTCTACCACATGTTATTCTCTTAAAGTTATTAAACGCAAATAATATTTTATTTATATAAATTTGTTTTATTACAAACTACTGGAGAGGTCCCATAGGCCCAATTTGTAATAAAACAAACTTTGATGAACAATTCAGATCATCAAAAATAATCTAGCCCTCAACCAGTAAAATGCAGTTATATGGGTATATTGCTATGGAAAAAAGTATTTTAGAACGGTACAATCTAGGAGGCCTTCAGTCTGTTACTGCAGATTCCTGCAGTACGTAGAGAATGTATTATCGCTAAATCACCCACAGAGTGGAGATTCCACACAAGCAATAATTGCAAATTTGTTGCAAAGCATAAATAGCACAAGCAAAGTTTCAGCCAATGGACCTCCGGGTTAAACCCGGAGGTCCATTGGCTGAAACATTGCTTGCGTTTTTTGTCGATATGTACAAAATTTGAAAGTTATAGCTTGGGTGATAACTCCACTCCGCGGGTGATTTAGTTACAATCCACTCTCCAAGTACTGTACCTATATTTCATTTATGAATCTAATACAACTTTCCAGTATTCTATGTACATCCATTAATTTACAACAATAAAACAACTGCCTTAGTTAAAGCCGCAGTTATGAATGAAGTTGTCAACAAGCATGTCCAAATTATTTCCAAATTGCGTTCATCCATAAGATATTGTTTGTTAATTCCTATATATATGAACTTTGGGAATACATTATTAGAGAGTCTGAATTATTATTACCAATATCTAGGAACTGATATACTCATCCGATGAATTACTTTTTATTGTACGCTAAACGGCAGATTATCGAAAAATTGCGGAAAGATAGAAATCGTATCCCCTACTGCGAAGATACAGAAATTTTCATTTTCACGGTATCAATCAAAATGGCTGCTTTCAATGCATCACTTCAAGGTTAATACGAATCAAATTATCACGGGAAATGATCAATTTATTCTAAAAACGTATAATGAAAAGTAAATCTAATGTTTTTGAGTGGATACCGATCATTTCCAGCAATAATTCAACACGTATTCACCTTGAATTGATGCTAGAAACCCGCCAGCTGAATCAGATCGCAAGAAGCTACCTGTTCCGAGTTTCGATCCAATCACTTCCGAGTATCAATGCGCTGTTTACGTTCATGTATCAATTCAAGGTTGAAACGAGTGGAAGTATGGATAGGAATGATCAGATTCTTATAAAAAGCGTATAAAAAGAAAATCTAGTGACTGAGACGCGTGCAAGCGCTCGCAAAAAATAAACACTTGCTTCGGTCACTCATGAGATAATTTTCGGTATCCACCCACAAACACAAGATATCCTCTATATATCGAACTTGCTTTCGGCTTACACCTTCATCGGGTTCAAGTCAATACAACTCACAAAGTACGTTAAAATAAACAGTCACTCAGAATACTTCATGACATACACGACGTCCAATTGCAAAAGTTAGAAATTGGAATAAATGCCGTATTCCATTTCTAAAATTCACTTTTCACGTTAGAAATTCTAAATTCACCTGGTGAAAATTATAAATGGAGCACGGACGTGCAACCGGGATAGATGTGCAGTCTTACCAGCGATGATCCCATACATCAGTGGTGGCGCCGGGGGGGGGGGGGGGGTAGGGGGATACAGCCCCCCCCGTCGGAGAGGTCCAGCCCCCCCCCCCCTCGGAGATTTTTAGTCAGTCCGTCGGAGAGTCTCGTAAACCCGACTTCACGAGAAATTTCCGACAATCGATTGTAGATATCTCGTCTTGTCAATCTCGAACCCGTACAGCACTGGAACTTTGATAGAGAATAGTTATTCTCACGAAATTCCTTAATGTCGTTCGTCAAACTGGCTTTATAGATGAAATATTTCCCAACCTTATTAAAAAATGTTTACTTTAACCCTTTACCTAAGGTAACGGCCAAAACCGACCAGCGCTATTCTCAAAAATCGCCAATTAATTTTCATTATTTTTTTCATTTTTGTCTCAAAAACATAGGTTATGACCCCTCGTTGGAACGAGCACGTCGAGCTCGTTCCAACGAGGGGTCATAACCTATGTTTTTGAGACCAAAAAATGAAAAAAAATAGTTATTCAAGAATTATTTTTGCAAGTGTCGTCTGCTTTTCAGGTTAGGTAAAGGGTTAAATAATCAACAAACATACTCAATTTGCTTCTATTTGGTTCTCCAATTGACCAATTTTCACTCATTTTCCTTCGTTTGGGAGGTCAAATGTTATAGCCCCCCTGTCGGAGAGGTCAGCCCCCCCCCCCCCCCCCCTGTCGAGAAATCCCTGGCGCCACCCCTGCTATACATAGGAAGAATAGCAACATCTTTACTTCTAACGGCTCTTCCAACTGTACCTCGAGTTATGTCATATACCTCATGACTTGTTCGAAGTTTCACGATATGTTTTACATAGGGGAAACTGGGGACCCCCTGTGCAGCAGAGTAACTGTACATCTACAGGACATCCGTGCCCGTAACTTTGGACTTCCTGTTGCGTTCAGCTTTAATAAATCGGGACATTCGGTGTTTGATATAAGAATTCAGGTATTGAGGGGTAAATTACATACTTTGCCAGAACGGAGAATTGCTGAACGCTGAACAGAAATTGATTGATGAATTTTATGGTTTTGGTTGTGGCATTAATAAGGACACTGGATTTATGGCGTCGTGGCTCGATTGAAAATTTTCCAGTTGGACGTCGGGACGTCGTGTATGTCACGACAAACTCGGAGTCTCTGTTTGTTCTAACGTACTGTGTGAGTTGTATTGGGTAGAACCTGATGAAAGCGCATGCCGAAAGCTAGTTCGATATAAAGTAATTCATGGGTATGTTAAAGTGTTACTAATTCTTGCAATATACTATCAAAGTAAGGTTGCACCAAGTTTTCATTCACCGAGAAAATCATAAACATTTATTTGGTGGATAATCTATCAAGGCTGTGCTTTATATGTTATGATGTCGTGTTTTTTTCGTGCCCAGATAAGTACTTGCGGATGTGCAAGTTAGAGCACATCATCTCTAGACATGGAGAGGCTACTGAAACGTTGTTCTTTTCATGAATAAACTTGTGTGTGGAGACAGATTGGGGGGGGGGGGGGGGATTTCTAAAGGACGAATTGACTTGTGAGTCATACACTGCAAAAAATATAGGTTCCCTTTAGAACCAAAACTGGTTCTAATTTTATCCCTGAGATGGAACCAGTTCTGTTTAAATAGTATTTATTTCAAATCAAATAAATTTACCAAGATTAGCATTCAATTTTAACAGAATATTACATGAACTGAAGTAGATTCAGCAGTAAACTTAGAGCTTATTCAACGCAGTCGCCAAACATTTTGAAACAAAGGAGATATGAACAGTTGGCATATCGAACCAGTTTTGGTTCTGTATGGAACCAAAACTGGTTCGATATGCGAACTGTTCATATCTCCTTTGCTTAATAATGATTTGAGACAGCCTCGTATAAGCTCTAAACTTACGGCCGAAACCCCCTCAATTTATATTTAATTCTGTTAATATTTAATCTTTATAAATTTATTTGATTTGAAATAAATACTGTTTAAACAGAACTGGTTCCATCTCAGGGACAAGATTAGAACCAGTTTTGGTTCTAAAGAGAACCTTTATTTTTTGCAGTGTAGGCAGTGGCAGATTCGGGCCCTCTAAAATGTACATCCCAAAGTGAAAATATGTGATCACAATCGAGTATTTTACTGTTCTACCGATGAACTGCGTAAAGATGTTTTAACCCTTTACACAACGAATCAACCGCATCCGCCCGCGTAATATGCAAATTCAGCAGTTGAAAAAATATTATTTTTCGAAAAATTTCAACAAAACCATATCATGTGACCCCTCTTTAGAACGAGCTCGTTCCAAAGAGGGGTCGCCTGATATGGTTTTGTTGAAATTTTTTTTTTTAATTTAAAAAATAATATTTAAAATAATAAATTTTGATATCGTCTATGTTGGGTAAAGGGTTAATCTTTTAATTTTTGCAAACATGATCAAATCTGTGATGCCATTTATTATTATGAATGAAAATTCACTACAGCTCTAGTTTTATTATTACACTGCCTAGTTTCACTAACTGTGTTAATATCTTGATGTTTCATAGTGAATTAAATACTTATTGATCGGAATATCTGGAGAGCGCGGTGGCTTAGTTGGTAGAGGTGCAGGCTGCAAGCGGAGAGGTCCTCGGTTCGAATCCCACCTGCGGCAACCGCGTTGTGTCCTTGGGCAAGACATTTCATCTCCATTGCCCGCGTGGGGGCACGGTGGCCTTGTGCACTAAGGCGTACTGCCCGTCGATGGTGCACTTGTCGTCAACCAATGCTGACCCTGCTTGTGTGGAGTTGGTATGTTGGGGAGCTGACAGTTGCTCGCCGTTGCTCGGCGGTTCTCTCCGGGTACTCCGGCTTCCTCCAACCGTAAAACTCTGACGGTCATGATTAGCCATTGTGCATAAATATGTGACCTTAAACATCAATAAATAATATAAATAAATATTGGAATATCTATTTATTACCTGCCTGTTCTATGAAATCCCCATCTACTGCAACACTAAACCATGCGGAAAATGAAAATCTGTTCTGCATATTTGTGTCGAATGGAAATCGTTGACGGGCTATTTTTGTCAATACATGACACAACCCCGCCAACTTAGAATTTCCATTCGACCTACAGTCACGGAAGCCGTGCAGTTTAAACAAGGCGATTGCGTTCTAAAAAGCTATCGTAAAGACAATGAACTAAATAAAAATATGGGGGCGCGGTGGCTCAGTTGGTAGAGGCGCAGGCTGCAAGCCGAGAGGTCCTCGGTTCGAATCCCACCTGCGGCAACCGCGTTGTGTCCTTGGGCAAGACACTTCACCCCGATTGCCTGCATGGGGGCACGATGACGCTGTGTACTGAGGCGTACTGCACGTCGATGGTGCGCATGTCTTCAACCAATCTAACCCTGCCTGTGCTGCGGTGCAGAGTTCAGAGTTACGATGTTGGAGAACTGACAGCTGCTCGTCGTTGCTCGATGGTTCTCTCCGGGTACTCCGGCTTCCTCCACCCGTAAAACTGTCACGGTCACGATTAGCCATTGTGCATAAGTATGTGACCTTAAACACCAATAAATAAATAAATAAATAAAAATATCTTCTAAATTTTAGAAAGGAGAGTTCAAACCAATCATTATTCGCTGTATAATGAATGATAACAAACTGAATAGAACTCGCTCAAGTATGCATGTTCTATGATAGCACAAATATATGTACACCACATGTTTGGCCTATTTATAAATCTCCCCACGGGAATTCCCCCAAATCGTACATGTGTTTGTAAACATTAGCAGACGATTGATCTCCCGAAAGTGAACCGATTGCGAAATAACTTGTTTATAGTTGCCAAATGAATTGCTGAGCGTCCTTCTAATAATTATTTTTATAGAAGTGAAGGCGTGTAATAAACACAGAACGACACGCGCGTGTGAATGGGTTAATCGATATGTCACTTGTAACCCATTAACAGGCGCGTGTCGTTCTGTATTTTACTGGAGCACGAAAGGATATGTGTATATCTTTGTGGATTAATGACCTCACATTGTATAAATGGTCGTCTCTACTCAGACTCTAAGAAACATTAGTAAACAAACAGCTGATAACAGTGTCGAATTCTGAACAGAAGTAAACTGGTGTCCTGGAAGCTTTAGGTTTTTTTATGAACATTTGATATCCTAAAAAAGGTTATTAAGCCACGGACTTTAAGTTTCGCGAGAAAGCAAAACCCCATTACCATTACCGGAGAAACAGAATTTACTGTGATGCAGGTCTGTGTGAAAATAGTGAAAGCATTAAAATTAAACTATATAGAAAGAGACTTTATGAAGACTTATTTCTGGGAGTAAGATATCTTTAAAGAAATCAGTAATGGGTTTTTGTGAACAGCATTTAAAGATTTCCGAACAGGAATCAGATAAAACATTTTCAAGAAATCATAAATGACTTCAGTACACACCATTTAATGTGTTCCATAAGAGAATCAGAAATGGATATTTAGGAAATCAGAAATACATTGTTGCGTACGGCATTTCAAGAGCTTCATGCTAAAAACACAAACGATCTGCAATCAAACTGAAAATCTGCACTTAGTGACCTCCCTCCCTTCATATCTCAAACCTTGTATTTGTCCCAGGCCAATATCGTCCCCTGAGTTCCAATGTGTTCTATGTGCCAGTAGGCTGCCAGTAGGGTGCCAGTAGGCACAAACACTGCAAAAAATATTGGTACTCTTTAAAACCAAAACTGGTTCTAATCTTGTCCCTGAGATGGAACCAGTTCTGTTTAAACAGTATTTATTTCAAATCAAATAAATTTATAAAGATTAACATTAAATATTAACAGAATTAAACATAAATTGAGGGGGTTTCAGTCGTAAGTTTAGAGCTTATACGAGGTTGTCTCAAATCATTATTAAGCAAAGGACATATGAACAGTTGGCATATCGAACCAGTTTGGGTTTTTATTTTTAGAACCAATATACCAGGTATTTATATTCGCTTTGTTTCAAAATGTTTGGCGACTGCGTTGAATAAGCTCCAAGTTTACTGCTGAATCTATTTCAGTTCATGTATTATTCTGTTAAAATTGAATGCTGATCTTGGTAAATTTATTTGATTTGAAATGAATACCGTTTAAACTAAACTGGTTCCATCTCAGGGACAAGATAGAACCAGTTTTGGTTTTAAAAAGAACCTTTATTTTTTGCAGTGTAGAACACATTGGAACTCAAGAGACGATTTGTCTGATATACAAATCTGTCTTGCTTTCAAACTTTTGACTGGATCCCTTTCAAAATTTTGGCCCCGCCCACTTTTGAGGCATTTTAATTATATATGACCTTTAGCAATGCATTACAGGGTCTAACGTATAATTACCCATATCTCAGAACAATGCAATCAATAACTACATGCTGACTCGAAAGACCTTGGAATATATTTTGAACCCCCAATGAATGTCATCTTGATTTTCGAATGTTCTAAGTTAATAATGTTATACCGTGCTTCAAATATCAGCAGGGTCAGCTTCCAAAATATATGGTTCTGTCTAGTTTTGAACCTCAAGTTATAACATGCTCTAAAAAGTGGACGGGGCCAAATTTGTTTGGCTATGCACATATATCAGAGAGATGAAATGCATGTATGAACTTTTAAAATTCATTAAGGGCTAACATATGCAATTTTCAGCCATTTCGAAAAATGCTCTCAGAGAAAACCGGATGACTCCAATGACCTTGTCCTATATTTTGAACCTCCACTGAACTTTAACTCATTTGCAGATCCCAGGCCCACGGGTCATACCATGCTTGTGATATGAGCGCGACGCACTTTCAAAATTATAGAATGAGCCCACTTTTCGGAGTGTAAAAAGACATCTATGAACTTCGAGAATGCATTAACCCTTTACCCGAGGAATCGTCCGCATCCGCCCGCGTAATATGCAAATTCAGCAATATTATTTTTCAAAAAATGTCAACAAAACCATATCATGTGACCCCTCGTTGGAACGAGCTCGTCGGGCTCGTTCCAACGAGGGGTCACATGATATGGTTTTGTTGACATTTTTTGAAAAATTTAAAAAAATGATATTTAAAATAATAAATTTTGATATCGTCTGCGTTGGGTAAAGGGTTAAAGAGTCATAAAATGGGATTTCCAGCAATACCGAAAAATGTGTTCAGTAACCCCGTGAGCCCACTTTTCTGAGTGTAAAAATACAGGTATAAACTTAGGGAATGCACTCGGGAGACACAAAATGCGATTTCCAGGCAATCTGAAAAACACTCAATGACCTATGGTGACCTCAGTGACCTTGACCCATATTTTGAACTTTCATTGAGTTTCAACTCATTTGGTGTTGGTCCCAGGCCCATATGTCATATCATGCTTGAGATAAAAGTGTAACCACATTCAATATTTTTGGCCCTACCACATTTTAAGTGTAAAAAATACAGGTCCATAGGTCACCCATACCATGCTTGAGATATGAGTGTGACTTACTCTCAAAATACCCAAAGGTACACACCCAATGCCTCAAGAATCTTTAAATTATTAATTTAAAATATGGATGACCAAGCACTAGTGACTATCTATCAATATGCCAAACAGCAGCGGAATAGGAAGATTTGTATTCGAGTTATGCGGACATGGAAGTTTTTAGAAGACAGAAAACCAGAAGAAGAAGAAGAAAAGAAGAAGAAGATAGGGCTGCACGATATATCGATAAACCGATATATACCGGTATTCAAACCAATATCGATTGAATACCGGTGTAATTTCAAAAATATCGGTTTATCGTCATTATTTATTCACCCAGAATTTAATTTTTAAGATTTCTTGAGTTTTTTTTTAACTGTAGCCCCGAATGAATAATATCATCCCTTTATCCAAGGAATCGTCTGCTTGTGCCCTTGTAACATAGAAATTCAGCAGTTGAAAAAATAATTTAAAAAATTTCAGCAAAAATATATCATGTGATCCCTCGTTGGAACGAGCTAGTTGAGCTCGTTCCAATGAGGGGGTCATATGATATTGTTTTGTAAAAACATTTTGGGAAAATCTGATAAACTAAGATTTAAAATAATAAATTTTGATATCGTCTGCGTTGGGTAAAGGTTTTGCGAACCGCATCATCAAGGCATACTAATTCGTTCCGACTGTGATGCTCCAAGTCTCGATTAGTGGTACTTATGTTCATATATCTGAACAGTTTTCGATATACTGGTATACCGCGGTATTTTTTTGAATACCGAAACCGGTATTCAGTTTTGAATATCCTGCAGCCCTAGAAGAAGAAGAGGAAGACCTGCAAAGAAGTCTTGCAAAAACAAAACACTGTGTAGTTCGTTAAATGACAGATATGGCGCGCCATTGCCAAGTACACAGCGTTACTAACTAAAATTGCTGGAAGGGATATTGCTCTCCATGTGATGATCAATACCATGCGAATCTCTCAAATCTATCAAATTCATCTTCAAAGGACATGTCACCATTGAATTGCAAATTTATTAAGGATATGCGTTAGATTGCCGATACCACAATAACAGAGAAAGCTCAAATGCCCTGATCATTGGTATGTTAACTCTTCTAAATATTAGCGTGACGGGTGATTCTATTTTTCGAATTGACAGTAGATGCAGAAATGAAATGTAAAATAACTGACGGATTCACACTCAAGCCCAAAGTGGAAAATTTTTTGCATTGAATCGCGCAGTGTGAAAAGTCGGGAGTTAAATCTCACTGCAGTGCACATACATGTATACTCAGGAACCGCGGAACGAGTCCCCACTCATTGTTAAACTGCAGGGACCCAATAAAACCCCTGATCTCTACCTTGCATAGACATGAGAATGTGCACTCTAAAATCAGTTGGGTTAAAAATTAACCCAAATCGACTGGGTTGAGTGAATATGAACCCAATTGGGTTCATATTCACTCAACCCAGTCGATTTGGGTTGATTTTTAACCCAACTGATTTTAGAGTGTGGCATTGGTAAAACTTCCACGAGGCACATCTTTAGAAATGGCGTATTCAATGAAGAACATCCCCTCCCACCACTCCACCCCCCCCCCCCGAAAAAAATACAACTCACTTCCTAACTGAATTTTATGTATTTCTTCGACAAGAATCAATTTATTTATTTAATTGAATGTTTCTGAAACAAAACTTTAATTACCGACATTCGTTAAAAAATATATATCAACATCAAAATATTTACACTACATACATGTCGTATGCATCTTCAAGTGTATCACAAGTGACTCTCTTCCCATTTCACACCATCTTCAAAACGCCAATGCTTACATGGAGAGAGAAATTGTCTTAAGAGGCATGCCATGTAAATTAACGTCACAAATCCCAAGTCTTGAGTCCCCACTCATTCTTAAACTGCAGGGACCCAATAAAACCTCTGATCTCTACAGTGCTCAGGCATGAGAAAGTGGCATTGAGAAAACTTCCTCTAGGCACATCTTTAGAAATGGCGTATTCAATGTAGAACACTCCCTCCCACCCCCACCCCCCGAGAAAAAAATACAACTCTCTTCCTAACTTAATTTATGTATTTCTTCGACAAGAATCCATTTATTTATTTAATTGATTTTCTGAAACAAAACTTTAATTACCGACATTCGTTAAAACATATACATCTACATTAAAATATTTACACTACGTACATATGACCGTATGCATCTTCAAGTGTATCACAAGTGATTCTTTTCGCATTTCACACCATCTTCAAAACGCCAATGCTTACATGGAGAGAGAAATTGTCTTAACCCTTTACCCAACGCAGACGATATCAAAATTTTTTATTTTAAATATAATTTTTTCAAATTTTTCAAAAAATTTCAACAAAACCATATCATGTGACCCCTCGTTGGAACGAGCTCGACCAGCTCGTACCAACGAGTGGTCACATGATATGGTTTTGTTGAAATTGTTTGAAAAATAGCATTTTTTCAACTGCTGAATTTGCATATTACGCGGGCGGATGCGGGCGATTCGTTGGGTAAAGGGTTTTAAGAGGCATGCAATGTAAATTAACTAGACAAATCCCAAGTCTTCCATCAAACGCGCTTTTTACGGTGATGGAACAATTAAAAAACTTTTATGCTAAGCAGATTGCAAAAGCTCCAATGTGGTATACCTGCTCTTGTGTGATGTTTATAAAATTCAGTTATTGGCGAAACCTGCACACCATTCATAAACGTGTGAACAATTCAAGAGGATGGAAGCTGGCTGTTCCATCACATAACACTGCATGTCTACGGGTCACCCATTCACTTCATTCCAGACATTTAAATAATTATTGACTCTCAACTCGACAGGAATAAAACTGAGCGAGTTTCCAGAGAAACCTTTTGGGTTGGACAGCTTTGTACACACAGACCTCTCTGTCTGAACAGACCTCCCATTACCTCTTGATTCTTCTTCGAGTTTTCGAAGGGTATGTGAACTCACGTGACGCCTAAATGGGAGCCAATACCCGAAGGATGTATTTCTATCATGTTATGCTAAACGGGAGTTAGTTTAAACAATATTTATTCAACAAGTAATTTATATGTTACAGGACTGAATACCAAGAAAATTAACAGTATTTTTAGTGAACATCAAGAATATAACATATATTTACAAAAGACCATTTTAGATGTAATGGGGGATCTGACAGAAAGCTAGGAGTTTATGTTGGTCATCTCCCGGGGGTCATTCATTAATTTACACAAAAAGGTGGTATAGAACAGTAGATGGTCTCATATATCGCCGCCTGGAACCCAAGGCTTGTGGCCGCGCCTAGTCGGGGCCCGCGTCAATGCACACAGTGAGGGCAGCCTATAGGCCCTAAGAGCGTAGACCTTAGAGCAAATACCCGAGATATCATTCAGAGTTGATTTGTCAGCATCGTAGTCGACACAAGTAGGTAACGGCGAGTGCACGGATAGGACACCCCGGCCAGGGACAAAACCAGTGAGAAAGCTGGTGGTAATTCTAGTCATAGAAAGTAGGCACAAAGAGTCAAACTGACAGGCGTCAAACGGGAGTTAGGGTATATTGGATTTTTCATTGTTACTTCAGTAGCAGTTTCCTGTCTCACTTTTGGTTTTTGCAACGGTTTTTATTTTTTCAGACTCCTGCAGACAGATCGAAGTTTCAGCAAGTTCATCTCTCAATTCTTATCTATTGCAGTTTTCCACAAGTTCAGATCTTAATAATTATCAATTGTAGTTTGTATGTGTGTTTTTTAGTCTTTTTGTATCCTGATGAATGTCTTCGATACACTGAAAGCTTGGTAGGAATGTATACGAGAGTATCTCTCTGAAATATCGCCTGTATCAAGAAGGAATTCCACCAGGCATCGTCTTAGCACCGTGCCACTGCATTGAAAACTGTAACGTTTTGTTTTTCTGGAAGGTGGCATCGACGGGCCACCTTCCAAAAAAAACCTTTACAGTTTTCAATCCAGTAGCGCGCAGGGAGGTGGCGACAGGGGGGGGGGGGGGGTGCCTCACCCCCAGCTAGGAGTATTTTTTTTCAATAGTTGGAAATTCCGAGGTCAAAAATCAAATAGTTGGAAATTCAATAAATTAACATTCTTCATGAAAAATATTAAAATTCCAACAAATGATGAGAAATTTGGAAACATGAGTTTCAAATTTCCTACTCTAAAATTGTCATGGCCTCAAAATTTCGACTCTGGCATCAATCCAGTAAATTTTCTGACCCAGACTCATTATAAATGATGCTTTTTCCGTTTCAGGACTAGTGAAAATTTTCAGAAGGGTTCATAATCCTTTACCCAACGCAGACGATTTCAAAATTCATTATTTTAAATATCATTTTTTTAAAATTAAAAAAAAAATTTCAACAAAACCATATCATGTGACCCCTCTTTGGAACGAGCTCGTTCCAAAGAGGGGTCACATGATATGGTTTTGTTGAAATTTTTCGAAAAATAATATTTTTTCAGCAGCTGTATTTTCAAATTACGTGGTCGGATGCGGCCGATTCGTTGGGTAAAGGGCTAAAAGATATCACCCAGCGCTACAGTGCAACCACCTATCGAAACCCCTCACAGTTGGAATTTACACCGGTGGCACCCCAACAGCTGAAACCCTCTACCCACATCCCTGGTGGCGCAGTTCTATGACGATGCCTGGAGGAATTCCTGCTTGATACAGGTGATATAAATTAAATTCAAGCAGATGCATCTTCAAGGATCATCCATTAATTGAGATTCCTGTGTTTAAAAGCTGAGCCAAAGACCATTATTACTAGAGTATCTATATTAAATATAATTCCCATAAAAGCCGGATCCTGAGCCCCGATTTGGCTCTGGCCAAAACGTCAGATCTAATTTAACATTTTTGCAACGGCTACTAAGGTCGATTCATGTATACCGTAGTCGTCTAATGAGGGATCCTAAGCTATGTTCTTCAAGTAAAAACTGAGGAGAAACTTGCGGTTTTCGTTAAAAACGCCTCGCAAAAGTTGAATAAATGGTTTATTGGATAATGCATACAATATCAGTACAAATATCCAGTCAGATTATTACAGTTCAAATATTGCAGTTCAAATATTAAAATATAGATAGGGCCTAAAAAAATTTAAAATCTGTTTCACAGCTCCCCCTCCCCCCCCCCCCCCCCCCCGCATGGTCCTTTTAGCTGCTGCATGCTCTCTCTTTATAACCAATGCAAACTTAGAAAAATAAAAATGAAATAGTTTATGTCTGATATTTTAACCAAGTTAATAAATTTAAAAAATTTGTCCCTTGAGTGCAACAAGGCTTTGTAATGCTTTAGCATTGCAAAGCCTTCTTGCGCTCAAGGGTCAAAATACACCACAGCCCATGCTATTGTGTAGATTATGAAAAACCCTCCGCCCGCATGCAAATTTACCAAATATGGCCCGAGAAAAAAAAGACCTACTTTGTGGGGCCTAATTACTTCAGTAGTAATTCTTGCTTGATTTAAATACAGCATTTGAGCTGTACCATGATCGTGTGGCCACCTTCCTGGTACTGCCCAGGCAATTAGTTGAGCCTAAACCATTGGTGAACATGTCATCGCTGACCAGTACACTGTAATGTCACGGTTGTGTTTTCATTTGTATTTTACAGTAATCTCTTAACTCCGGAGACCAATCATTAGGCGCAATTTTCCAATTCGTAAGAGGTAAAGTCACATGTGCCATCACCATGAGTTAACAGATAGTCATTCACGACTTGAATGGCTCAGCAGGCTATCTAGCCAAGAAACACTCTCAGCCATGAATGACATATTCGCGATCCAATTTGGATTTGTTTCGACTTGTTTGTGGGATATATAAGTATGTTAACGTAAAGATGTACCCATAATGTATAACTCATTACCTAACAAGTTGACAACACTCTCGTTTTTCCCGTATAATTGATAAATTTATTTTATTCCCCCAAAACAGCCCATGAACTCTCTCATTCGAACGAGCTCAACAAGTTCCTTCCAGTGAGAGTCAAAAATAATGTTTTGGAGGCAAAAACTGAAAAAATAGTAACATTTGAATGTGGATTTTTTATCATTTTTGTACAGAGCTCTGGACGGATTTGGCTGTTACGTTAGGCCTCATAAAGTAGATTTTCTGTTTCTCAGGCCATTTTTAAGGCGGTTTTTTATTTTATTTTTTGTAATTATTTCTTTGTCATCAAAAGTTCATGTTCTTGGTTGTTTTGTGTCTTAGGCCTCATAATCTACAGTCCAGATCGGTATGGGTGGTAGTGTATTTCGTCCCTTGAGTGCAAGAAGACTTTGCAATGATAAAGCGTTGCAAGGCCTTCTTGCACTCAAGGGACAAATTTATCAATTTTATTAACTTGGGTAAAATATCAGACATAAACAATTTAATTTTTATTTTTTGAAGTTTACATTGGTTATAAAAAGAGAGCATGCAGTAGCCAAAAGGACGACGCGAAAGGGCATGAGAAACAGATTTTTAACTTTTTAGGCCTTATATGAAGGCTTAAAATCCGTTAACAGGTAATTGATTTTCACTTCCCACTTCCATTTGAAGTAAACAATAAAAATTAAGGATAATCTATTAATTAGGATGCGGTGTGTACAATTAGTCGGTTTTATGGAGCTTTATGTTGTGTAATTTTCTGTCATTACATTTGCATTGATTTCCTGTTTTTCTCCATCCATTCCACTCTAAATCATGATGTTCATTAGTTTCTACCTTACAGCATGAACGCTTAAAGCAGTGTGATATCATTTGCCAACATTTGTGCGTTTATACCATATGCGCATTAAATGTGTGCATACATTCTAAAATAAGTTGTGTTGAATTTAGGGCTGTCACGATTAATCGATTAATCGATTGTTGATCGATCACGGCGAAATCGATTAGTATTTTTCGTTGTCGAATAATCGGTAAATTATAACCCGTTTTAGACGTTTAATAATTAAAAGAAAATATGTTGAAAAAACTATTGTTTCTAAAGGTAAAGAGTTAAGAACATCGATGTTAAACCCCAAGAAGCTATTGGAAGCATTTGTCTTTCAGGTACATTCATCAAAGCTTTGATGTTCTGAACTTTTGAACCGTCAGTGTAATAATCAAGACCGGTCGGCTGTTGCGAAGTTCGCAACTGCCGACCGGTCTTGATTATTACACTGACGGTTCAAAAGTTCAGAACATCAAAGCTTTGAATGTAACTAAAAGAGGATCGTCTTCGTTGTTTACTTGAGGTAGGTTAACTGACTTCAACTTCATTTTTATCGACTTCAAAGAGAAGGAGATGGGGTCATCAAGGTACGATCAATCGATTATCATCGATTATTTGCGACGATTAATCGATTCCTAAATTAAAAAATCGTGACAGCACTAGTTGAATTGGGTTGAGTTTTAACCCAACTGATTTCAGATTGCATTTTGTGCATCACGTGAGCACATAAAGTTCCAAAATGGAATGAACAAAAACCAAACGTTCATTTTCTGGTAATCTATGGAATGAAGAGATGGATGCTTGGAATAGAGCAAGAAGAGATCGGCGCTTCTTTGCCCTGCAAACCCGACAGAATAGAGTTATCGTTAAATAACGCTCAAGATGTATCTTTCAGCTTTAGCTTTCAAATACTTTTTGAGCAAGGGCCTTGTCGCGTCCGTCAGTGAGACGATTGGAATGACCTGCCTCGTGCTCTCCATAATATGTTCCTTCGACATTTGATGAAAATTTATCACATGACCCAACCTTTTCCCGACCATAATTAAACTCATGCTTTCGGTGAAGGGCGATCATTTAATAACATTCCGGAAGTAGACCTGGGTGTACGCAGTTATATTCTTGCGCGAAATAAGAATCGTTGTGAGTAACTCAGGAGATGATGAATGAATAAAAACACAACCAGTAACATCAGTTAATGAGTTCCAAACAGATGTTTTCAATACAATTGTATAATACTTTGAAATGTTTACTTCATCTTGAGACTCTGCCAAACAATGCATTGGTTTTAACAACGTAATTCGGGGCATTATTTGAAACTCTTTTTCTCTCTCGATCCATTTAGGCATCTTTTATCGGATTATAGATCAAGTGGTGCAAATAATCCTCAGTTATTCCCGACAATTAGAAATTTGCGATCACCGTTACATAAATGAGGTCTACGCCTCGCAAAAGGCTCGGTCCAGTCGTTTCGTAAATATCATTGCAAACTTAGGGCTGTTTACATTCTACATGTCGCTCGAGTTCTTTTCTTGGCAGAAAAGTATTTTTTGTGCGAAATCTACTGTTTTTGACGCACCCAGGACTTCAAGCAAATGTCCGTGTGGCGATGCTTTATTACGTCATGCAATCATTAGTGACACTAGGCTCAGGGATGTGGCTAGAGGAGAGGGGGGGGGGGGGGTGGGTGCCACCGGTGTAAATTCCAACTGTAAGTGGTTTCGATAGGTGGTTGCACTGCAGCGCTGTGGGATATCTTTTAACCCTTTACCCAACGAATCGCCCGCATCCGCCCACGTAATATGCAAATACAGGTGCTGAAAAAATATTATATATTATTTTTCGAAAAATTTTAACAACACCATGTCATATGACCCCTCTTTGGAACGAGCTCGTCGAGCTCGTTCCACAGAGGGGTCACATGATATGGTTTTGTTGAAATTTTTTTTAAAAATCTAAAAAAAATGATATTCAAAATAATGAATTTTGAAATCGTCTGCGTTGGGTAAGGGGTTATGAACCCTTCTGAAAATTTTCACTAGTCCTGAAACGGAAAAAGCATCATTTATAATGTGTCTGGGTCAGAAAATTTACCGGACTGATATTAAGAGTCGAAATTTTGAGGCCATGTCAATTTTAGAGTAGGAAATTTGAAACTCAAGTTTCCAGTTGGAAATAAAAGATCAAAATTTCTCATCATTAGTTGGAATTTTAATATTTTTCATGAACAATGTTAATTTATTGAATTTCCAACTATTTGATTTTTGACATCGGAATTGCCAACTATTGAAAACAAATACTCCTAGCTTGCCCCCCCCCCCCACCCCCATCGCCACATCCCTGACTGGGCTTTCAACTTAGTTCTAACCAAGTAAAGATATTTAAATCTGGAACATGGTAAAGTGGACTGAAACAATGTCGATGGACTTGTTCCGTTCTAGTTCCTGATATTCAACATTATTTATCTTTGGAGACATTTCCAAACCACATTCCCAGAATGCATCACTTTATAATTAACTCTTCCAAAGATAACTTGGGCATACGTGAATGATAAACCATTTAACATAAATTTGTAGCCAATCATATCAGGTAGTTCGGTGTCGCTATGGTTACGTGATCTGAACGTAAACGTTACCCTCGGATCAGCTGCTTGGAGTTGGAATAAGTGTCGTGTGCCTCGCGGGATAAAGAGTAGAAACAAACACGCTATCACATTTTCTGTATTGTTGATTAGCTTCGACAGTGTGACAAAAATTGTTAACATGGAGTACACTTAACCGAAAAAGGTTTGAAAAATATATTCTTTATATGACACTGAAAAATAGCATTTTTTTAACCCTTTTCCTAACATGAAAAGCAGACGGCTCTTGCAAACAAAATTATTGAATAACTATTTTTTTTTCATTTTTTGTGTCAAAACATAGCTTATGACCCTCATTGGAACGATCTCAATGAGCTCGTTCCAATGAGAGGTCATAAGCTATGTTTTAAGGCAAAAAATGAAAAAATAATGAAAATTAATTGTGTTTTTTTTTTAGAATAACGCAGGCCGGTTTTGGCCGTTATGTTGGGAAAAGGGTAAACTAGATAACTGACACTAAAAAATAGCATTTTAACCCCTTTCCTTACGTGAAAAGCAGACGACTCTTGCAAAACAAAATTAAAATTATTGAATAACTATTTTTTTCACTGTTTGCGCCAAAACATAGCTTATGACCCCTCATTTGAACGAGCTCATTCCAAAGAGGGATAATAAGCTATGTTTTTAAGGCAAAAAAATGAAGAAAAAAAAATAACAAAAATTGAATGGCAACTTTTGTGAATAGCGCTCGCCGGTTTTGGGCGTTACGTTAGGTAAAGGCTTAGTGGAAAATAAACGGCACGCTCTCTTTGTTTTCAAAATGCAGATGACGATGAACTGATCTGACGATCATTAAGTATTAAACGAGGAAAGTCACGAGATGTTTTGGAGGCAAAAAGTGAAAAAATAATGCAAATTGAATGGCTACGTTGGGTAAAGGGTTAAAGATTCTGTCAATATAAACTATCTAATTCACTAGAGGGCGTATCTCTTTCGGTACAGAATGTCAAGCTGAAGGGCACTTCGCCGACTTTCATATCATTGTGGTGTGATAGAGAGCCTAATAGGCTGTCATGATGAAAAAGTATACAACAAAACATCATTTTGACAATCAAATGCTTGAACGATTGAGATAGCCTAATTATGTGCCCTGACCCATGCATTCAACATTGCTTTCATGATCGGACGCGAATAATAGACAAGAATTCACAGCAAAATCTTCGAATTCATTTTGTGTTTGTAAAGAGTTGCAGTAAAATGTAATCTTGAAGCTCGAGAGGGGGGCTGTGGGGTTAATTATTATACCGAAACTGCTGTGAGTATTCAACGTTACCAGGTACAGTACATACATTGAGAAATGTGCTAGACACACCACGCGTGGAATCTGGCCTACGTGTAAGAATGTCATGTAAGAAATCTGATTGGTCGTTACGAATCTGATTGACATTTTGTCGTGTTTGAAATGCTTCGACTTGAAACATCATCAATCCGGAAAGAAAACAGACCCCAGAAGGTGAACATCTTTAAAAATATCAACTTTATCCATTTAATTCAAATTTAACCCTTTACTTAACGTAATTTTCAAAACCAGCCAGCGCTGTTCACAAAAAAAAAAAAAAAAAATTAATTTTCATTATTTTTTTCATTTTTTGTCTCAAAAACATAGGTTATGACCCCTCATTGGAACAAGCATGATGAGCTCGTTCCAAAGAGGGGTCATAACCTATGTTTTTGAGACGAAAAATGAAAAAAATTGGTTATTGAAGAATTTTGTTTGCAAGTGTCGTCTGCTTTTCAAGTTAGGTGAAGGGTTAATAGTGATATACAAACAGAACACAACTCAGGTTGAGAGCGATGGACAGGAATCCACGTTTCTTCTTGGGGTTTTCCTATATTTCACTCGCGCCTAAGGCGCTGGTGAAATATAGGTAAAGCATCAACTCGGCTCGTTGATTCCCGTCTTCCGTACTCCATCTCACTGAGCGCGGTGGCTCGGCGGTAGACTGTTGGACTTCTATGCTAGGGGTTCCGAGTTCGATCCCCGTCCGGGACGATCCGCGTTGTGTCCTTGGGCAAGGCACTTTATCCCGGTTGCTTACATGGGGGCACGATGACGCCGTGTCCTAATGCGTATTGCACGTCGATGGTGCACATGTCTTCAACCGCTGTAGCCCTGCTTGAGCGGAGTTAGAATGTTGAGGAGCTGACAGTTGCTCATCGATGCTCGGTGGTTCTTTCCGGGTACTCCGGCTTCCTCCACCCGTAAAACTGTCACGGTCACGATTAACCATTGTGCATAAGTATGTGACCTTAAACACCAATAAATAAATAAATACATAAATAACTCCACCTCACTGTGTTCTGTCTTATTACTGCTCCGTCAGGACGATTTGTAGTTCACTGAGTCGTCTGCTCGTCGACCTCCAAATCTTTGCTCAAAAGGTTAAGCATTGAGAGGGGGTTAATGTTCAGTTAAAAGTCTGTTTTCGCCTTTCACAGACTTTTCACATTTCAGCTAAAAGGGATAATGGAATGTGAGATAGCAATTCACCGACAGGAAAGCAAAAACGGAATATAAAATTTGATATATCCATGGTAACGAAAGAGAAAGCCATGAACACTCCGCTCAACTCATTTTGGTGATTTATCAAAAGTATCTGCAACCCTCCGTAAGAGTAATCGAATTCTTTACGCCGAAAGTTATTGATTCAGCGAAAGCATTGCAGGGATGTTTACATTTTGTTAGAACCTACAGACAATTTAGACAAATTACTTTCACGATATGTTATGCATAGGGTTTGTTAGTTAATCTTATGCAGTTGCATCTCTTGTGAAGAATGCACTTCACTGTTTCAAACAAATTTGAAGGAACATCCATTTATACTGAAAGGTATATAATTCAGACATGAGGATCTGATCAGATGAATGATAATTTTTTAACCCTTTACATAACAAGAAAGGCAGACGACACTTGCAAATAAAATTCTTGAATAACTATTTTTTTCATTTTTGGCGTCAAAAACATCGCTTATGACCCCTCATTGGAACGAGCTCAATGAACTCGTTCCAATGAGGGGTCATAAGATACGTTTTTGTGACAAAAAATGAAAACCTAATAAAAATTAAATGGTGATTATTGCGAACAGCGCTGGCCAGTTTTGGTCGTTACGTTGGGTAAATGGTTAACCCTTTATCCAACCCTATTAGAAGACAACACTTCCCCCAAAATTTCTGAAACATTTCATATTTTGTCTTAAAAACGAGCTCCTTCCAATGAGGGTTCCTTAGCTATGGTATTGAGATAAAAAAGGGGAAAAAATATAAAATTTAATAGTCGACTTTTTAATAATGCTGCTTGATTTTCACCGTTACGTTACATAAAGGGTTCACCTTTCACAATAATAGTAACTATAACCAAAATTCCAATATCATCTCTTAAAAAATAAAAAATATCTGTTCCGTTTTATCTTCCAAAAACAAGTTCCGGTTTACTGGTAAAACAGGACCAACACCTCAGGTAGAATTCCTTTAAAGTAAATAGCATGGGTACAAACAACTGGCTAAACTTCACTTCATATCTACAGTACGTGTAGAGTGTATTGTCACTAAATCACCCGTGGAGTGGAGATCCCACTCAAGCAATAATTGCAAATTTGTTGCAAAGCATAACAAGCACAAGCAAAGTTCAGGCCAATGGACCTCCTGGTTAACCCTTTATCCAACGCAACGGCAAAAACCGGCCAGCGCCTTTCTCAAAAAATCGCCAATTGATTTTCATTATGTTTTTCATTTTTTGTCTCAAAAACATAGGTTATGACCACTCATTGGAACGAGCTCGTCTAGCTCGTTCCAATGAGGGGTCATAACCTATGTTTTTGAGACAAAAAAATGAAAAACATTAGTTATTCAAGAATTTGTTTTGCAAGTGTCGTCTGCTTTTCATTTTATGTAAAGAGTAAAAACCCGGAGGTTCATTGGCTGAAACATTGCTTGTGTTTTTTGTTCACATGTACATATGTACAGAATTTGAAAATGATACTTTGGGTGATAACTCCGCTCCGTGGATGATTTTGTTACAATCCACTCTCCACGTATATGGCCAAGAATGCTGGGAGTGACCTTAAAAAATAAACACATAAAAATAAATAAATAAATAAATAAATAAATAAATAAATAAATAAATAAGGGATGAATATCCAGAGTTCCGAGAAAAAGAAACATAAAAGCAACAGAAAAGGAGAGAAATGAATGACGAGTTTGGTATTTGGTGCTGTTGGGGATCAGTAACAGACTTTCCTTAGAATAAATAAACATCAAGATTTCTCTCACCCTAAATATCATCTGCAACCACAATACGATAACTATTAACGGAATACCTTACGCTTCAACAATAAACGAATCCGGAGGAAAATAAAGATTTCTACGAAAAAAAATGTATCTTGCAGAATTTACATTCAGGAATAAAACATATCGCCAAAATTCTTCATCGCGGTAGTAATGCATGAACGGGAAAGCCCTACGCAGTGAAAAAATGTTGCTAAAACGTGAAGAAATTAAAAGGTTTCGGCCAAAGGCCTTCATCAGTTTTGCTAGCTTCACAATACACTACATACTCGGTTGGATCAACCGAGTATGTAGTGTTTCTGAAGCTAGCAAAACTGATGAAGGCCTTTAGTCGAAAGCTTTTAATAGAGCAATTTCTTCATTTATTATTTTGGTCCATTTATCTGGACTTTATGGAACAGGTTGCTAATACGGCTCTGTAAATATCTGAAGTGTTTATACAAGATGAAAAAATAAAAACCTACAAAGAATTCATCATATCGCGCCGTAGGTTTTTGGTAAAAAAGCCCTCTCCCCATCCCTGTTATGTCCCCAGTAATTCACCAATAAAAGATTATATTTATACACCCCCACCCCCATCTCTCCCCCAATTACAACCATAGTTAATGACGTAACTCCAACAAACTCTGCAGTTGGATACTTTCTACGAAAAAGTGGCTACAAGGACATCGAAAGAAGTGAATGGTTTTCACTCAGTCATTGTCGGTAGAAAACCCCCTATATCGAATACCAGTCAAAGTATTTGTTTTGGTTTTTTTAGGCCCAAAGCCCGTGCAAAACGTGGCCCATGTTATGTACCTGTCCATCTGCATGGCTTTATTTTTGTTCATGAAAGATCTCAGTAAAACAAAGTCCATAACGAATACCACCAAACGTGTGTATTTTTGAAAGCAAAAACACATAACCAATACGGGTCAAAGTGCGAGGCTTCATGTCAGTTTTGGGGAAAGACATTTGGTTGAAAAAAGACAACACAAAAACATAAGGAAAAGTAAACAAAGTGTGTTGTAACATCTGTCACGAATTTTAATCATAGAGCGTGGCTTTAAATTTGGCCTCTGCATGGTCCATGCAAAAGACAGTCCACAGCGTATACCAGTCAATACCAGTCAAAGTGTGTGGATTTATTTTAGGTCTGTGTGAGGTCTGTGCAAAGGAACTCTCGGAACGCATTCCGGGTATAGTGTATGCTTTTTTTAAGCCCGCGTAACATCTGTCTGAAAAGAAACCTCTGGAGTATACTTGTCAAAATGTATGATTTTATTTCTTATCTCTTGAAGGTTTGTGTAAAACAAATCAGATATCGCATACCAACTAAAACGCGTTGCTTTATTTAGGCCTATGTAAAACGAAGCCCATAACCTATATCATTCAAAACATGCAATTCTTTTCAGGTTAGAAAGCATCTACTTCGCCTGAATTATCCTGTTAAAGGAATCCTGAATCGTGCAGTATTTTTCCCTTTACCCACCTTGAACAGCAAACGTCACTTGCAAAAACATTTCTCGAATAACTAATTTTTTTTCATTTTTCAAAACCCTTGCTTACAACCCCTCAGGGGAAGCAGGTCAACGAGATTGTTCCAGAGAGGGGTCAAGAACTGTCTTTTTTAGACAAAAATTGAACAAAAAATAATAAAATTTTAGTTAACCCTTTACCAACGTAACGAACAAAATCGGCCAGCGCTGTTAAGGCGCTTGTCTTGCGTGCCCGTCAGTGGAGCGCCGACAGTATGCTCCGTTGAGTTGAGCTGATAATATCATGGAATGAACAAGGGTGTGTACGCCTATGATACGGGGTAATAATGTAAGTCAGAGAGTACTGTGGTAGATTCTAGACGTTAATATTGCATTATTATTAGTATTATTATTATTATTATTATTATTATTATTATTATTATTATTACGACACGGGTTACAACACTATTTATTTCTTTATTTATATTTATTTATTGGTGTTTAAGGTCACATACTTATGCGCAATGGCTAATGGTGACCGTGACAGTTTTACAGTGGAGGAAGCCGGAGTACCCGGAGAGAACCACCGAGCATCCACGAGCACCTGTCAGCTCCTCAACATTCCAACTCTGTTCAAGCTCCGCTCAAGCAGGGTTACAGCGGTTGAAGACATGTGCACCATCGACGTGCAGTACGCCCTAGTACACGGCGTCATCGTGCCCCCATGTAGGCAACCGGGATGAAGTGCCTTGCCTAAGGACACAACGCGGGTCGTTCCCGACGGCGATCGAACTCGGGACCTCTAGCATAGAAGTCCAACAGTCTACCACTGAGCCACCGCGCTCCCCGGTTACAACACTACAACACTAAAACACTCTAAAAATATCGTTAAAACACGGTAAAAGTCCCAGCAAACAGCTATCTGTTCTTCTTCCGTGAAATTTACAGTAAAGATTGTTACTTCGTAAATTTTAATCCCATAAAAACTGATAGAGCTCATATACAGTGGAGCAAATACTGAGAAAAAACAGCTGCAGATTTTAATTGGTCTACCATTTGTGCCAAATGAACAGCCTTTTGGTTTGAGAAAGAGAAACCAATATCAGTTCCTCGATTTTGCTCTAAAGCTATAACCGAACACAAAGGTCGAAAATGCCAAATGCAGTTCAATACAGGAGACATACTGGTGTTCATTTCTACCTTATTTTAAGAGTATAATGTAACAGCGAAGAATATGTCCTTTTGAACGCTTATATTGTAAAATGTGAGGTCTGGTTTTCAACTTTGGTTTTGATACATGTTCAGCTTGTGAATACAGTGGAACCCTGTTAATTGAATAGCCACTTTGCCAATGAAAATTATTCAATTAACAGGATTATTCAATTAACGGGGATTGTGTCACTTTCCTGTATTCTATAGATAAACTTAGCATTTATTCTATTATATCTTGTTTGACAGAGCTCCATGAGCTCTGTCAAACAAGATATAATAGATTAAATGCCCGTATTGGATGTACTGAGGCCAAATAGGTCTATAAACAAAGGAAAACTGGGGAGAGTCAGGGTAATTTCTCGACAGGTCACAAGATTTTTTATTGAATTAACAGGAGTTTACTCTATAACCTATATTCAATTAACAGGTCAAATTTGTACTGGAGGTATGGTAAATGGTTTTGTGTTGGGAAATTATATTCAATTAACAGGATTATTCAGTTAAGAGATATCCAATTAAATGGTCTCCTCTGTAGTACAAAAACAGTTGCCTTTTATGTAGGGGTGCTGGAATTCTACTGAGGTTAAACTGTACATTCATTTGAAATTTGTTAACGTGGAGCCCGGTTAGTCCTTGGATGGGTGACCCTCTGAGCGATCGCTTCGAACTCCCGTGTCCTTGTGTCCTCGGGCAAGATACTTAACCCCGATTGACCACATGGGGACACAGTGACGCCGTGTACTAAGGCGTACTGCACGATGATGGTGCGCATGTCTTCAACCAGTCTAACCCTGCCTATGCTGCAGTGCGACGTTACGATCTTGTGGAGCTGGCAGGTGCTCGTCATTGCTCGGTGGTTCTCTCCGGCTTCCTCCACCCGTAAAACTGCCACCGACACGATATGCCCTTGACTCTTAATGTGTCGTTAAACCGTAATAAATAAATAAATTTAGTCTGTTACCTTCTTGCAACTTATGGGAGAGTGTCTCTTGGCGCTCATCCATAAATTACAAAAAGGCAAAGACATGTGACTAATTTTAATGACCAAAAATAATTTAGCACTCGACCAGTTAACCCATTACCCAACATAACGGCCAAAAAATGACAGCACTCTTCACAAAAGTCGCCAATTAATTTTCATTATTTTTTCAGTTTTTGTCTCAAAAACATAGGCTATGACCCCCTCATTGGAACGAGCTGACAAGCTTTTGAGACAAAGAATGAAAAAAATAAATGAGTTATTCAAGAATTTTGTTTGCAAGTGTCGTCTGCTTTTCATGTTAGGTAAAGGGTTAAAGTGCATTGGACTACATTGTATAATGGCGACGTTATGTTAGAACAGTTTTTGGCTGGTTTTCAAGATAAATTCCGAAGAACAAATAATTCACGTTGTATTTTAAAAAGTATAGAATGAAAATGTAAGTGCTATAATCGTTAAGGTGATTAGGCAGTAACTACAGTTATGTTTGTGCAGTGTCAACTATATTAGAATGTGCATTATACAAAAGCTGATGATAATCGCTGATTAGTCCTTCATATAACAGTTCCACACTGCTTGACAAATCATGTATTTGAAAAAAGATGTTAATTGCTGTTTAGGGGGCGCGCTGACGTTGCTGTAACCAGTTCTCGCCAGATCACCGAAGTTAAGCAACGTCGATCCCGGATAAGTTAAGTGTTGAGCTTAGGAACTGGTAAAACTGACTGGCAATAACTGGTGTTATTCATTGATGGTCTCCTGTTTTGTCCTTACAATGATGTTAGTCCTTGGATGGGTGACCCTCTGAGCGAACGCTTCGGACTGTCGCGTTGTGTCCTCGGGCAAGATACTTAACCCCGATTGTCCACATGGGGGCACGATGACGCCGTGTACTAAGGCGTATTGCATGACGATGTGCGCATGTCTTCAACCAATCTAACCCTGCCTGTGCTACAGTGCGGAGTTACGATGTTGAGAGATGGCAGCTGCTCGTCGTTGTTCGGTGGTTCTCTCCGGGTACTCCGGCTTCCTCCACCCGTAAAACTGTCACCGACACGATTTGACCTTGGCTGTCAAAGTGTCGTTAAATCTTAATAAATAATTGCTGTTTTGGAGTTATGTTCATCTGACGGTTATTGCTAGTAACTGTTTTGGAAAAAATGTTGTTTTCTTGAAAGCTGTAGTCTGGATACCGACTAAAAGAGACATACGACCGCCTACGCCTTTGATTGTAAATAAATGTTTACAGGGATGTGGCGACGGGGGTGTGGGGGTGTGTGTGTGTCTCCCCCCTTCCCCAGCTAGGAGAATTTTTTTTCAATAGTTGGAAATGCCAAGGTCAAAAATCAAATAGTTGGAAATTCAATAAATTAACATTGTTCATGAAAAATATTAAAATTCCAACTAATGCTGAGAAATTTTGATCTTTTATTTCCAACTGGAAACTTGAGTTTCAAATTTCCTACTCTAAAATTGACATGGCCTCAAAATTTCGACTCTGACATCAATCCGGTAAATTTTCGGACCCAGACACATTATAAATGATGCTTTTTCCGTTTCAGGACTGGCGAAAATTTTCAGAAAGGTTCATAACCCTTTACCCAACGCTGACGATTTCAAAATTCATTATTTTAAATATCATTTTTTTTTACTTTTTTAAAAAAATTTCAACAAAACCATATCATGTGACCCCTCATTGGAACGAGCTCGTTCCAAAGAGGGGTCACATGATATGGTTTTGCTGAAATATTTCGAAAAATAATTTTTTTTTCAGCAGCTGTATTTGCATATTACGTGAGCGGATGCGCGCGATTCGTTGGGTAGAGGGTTAAAAGATATCACCCAGCGCTGCAGTGCAACCACCTATCGAAACCACTCACAGTTGGAATTTATACCGGTGCCGCCCCCCCCCCCCCCTCCCCAGCTGAAACCCTTTAGCCACATCCCTGAATGTTTAATGTCGACTTGAGTACTTATTGAGCTAATTAACGAGGACAATCCGGGCAGACTAACTTCTCAGGTAGGTGACATCCTTAAAATGTATTCCAGAATGTTCACTCATGTGGGCCAGTCTGGATTGCATGTGTGAGGGTGAGGGTGAGGGGTCGTAAGCAAAGACGCAGGAAGCACGGGTGCAGCTGCCTTCCCTGTCTTCGGACCACGGGAGCGAGAGGGGGCAGGCAATGCGATGCACGAACATGACAATGAGCGAGAAAGTGTTAATTGTTATACATTTTGGTACAAATTCTATATGCTACCCCTGTATGTGTGTTATAGAACGCAGGGTAGCGTATAGAGGGAAGGAGCAGGGAATATCCAGCGGAGCACATTACGGGTCCTGTGTAAGAAACTTCATTAACCAGAGTAGTATGTAATGTGGTTTTGAGGGAAAGGTTGCAGGACCTCGGTGCAGGACCTCGGAAGTGACGTCATGTCACGTGACCTAGTGGCGCCATGTTGTGTTGTCATGGTAACCCGCGTGAGCGGCCATCTTGTGACGTCATCTCCATAGTGATACGTGGTGTGAGTGCGCATGCGCAGCGCGTGTTGTTAGGGTGATACGTGTTTCCGTCGTCCATTTTGTATACTGGAGGCCGCCATCTTGGTTTCTATGGTAGCACGTGATTGCTATGTTACCTAAGGCCTACAATAGGACAGGGGTATGTTTTGGGGGTATGTTCGATTGAATCAGAGTATTTTCTGGAACGTCTTCCCTGGATCATTACCACAAACAACCCGACAATCCCTCCAAATCACCAAAATCAACCCAAAATCACCGAAATTGACTTTATTTCCCCAATTTATCGGCTTAGCACGTAGTGCTATAGTACTAAGGGGGTACTGGGGTGCATTCGATTGAACAGGAGTAATGTTCTGGCTTAAAATTCGCCCAGAATCCCTTTTTGGATCTCTATCCCATGACGTTTTTCCCCTATTAAGAATAGCACGTAGTGCTACAGGACAAATTTACCCAGAATTCTCTGCTTCTATCTATATATGCAATAGTTTACGTCTATCTGGCCGTGTTCCATTGTTCTAGAGTATACTCCAGTAGCGTAGAAGAGCCTATTATTTGGAACAGTTTACCTTATTATTACTATATTTAGCAATTTCTGGTCTATTCTTGTTAGTTCTGACCCTATTCCGTGTACTCTTGTTGTTTCATTTATCTAACTAACCAATCAGATTGCTTGATTTCCCATAATGCAGTTATCTCCCTTGTGTATAATAAAAGCCTATATCCAAAGGCCATATCCCATGGAATTCCAGTTTTGGGAAACACCCGTGGCTATGCAATCCCTTTTTGTCATATGAGGCCATGAGGGCTATGTAAAAGCCCTCAGTGAGTCCTCATTTATTATCCCTCATACCCTCATTGAATTTTGAGGTTATGAGGACCATTAAAAATCCCTCAATGAGGTATAATTTACTACGACTCTTATCCTCATTTCAGTATTTGAAGATACCTATGGCCTGGTATTGTATTATTCGAGGATACCTATCGAGGATACCTTTTGGAGAATCCCCTTTTTGTCGTATGAGGCCATGAGGGCTATGTAAAAGCCCTCAATGAGTCCTCATTTATTGACCCTCATAGCCTCATTGAATTTTGAGGTTATGAGGACCTATAATTTACTACGACTCTTATCCTCATTTCAGTTTTTAACAGCCATATCCCCAGGCACTCCAATTTCGGCACCCCTTTTTGGAAAACATGGCCTTCGGCACCCCTTTTTTGTCGTATGAGGCCATGAGGACCATGAGTAATCCCTCAACGAGGTCTAATGTAGACTTACCAACCGCTTCCATCTTGTCGCCAAAGCTCCACCTCCACTACTGGTCTCTGGTCTATCTGTCCTATCATTAGCTTCTACAACAGTATTGTTCCATTGCGGTCTTGTCCCAGTACCATTGACTAAACTACCGTCCATTAATATTGACTTGTATCACTACTTCCTAGCTATAGCTATCTCAGTCTCGACTATGACATTGATTAAGGCTGAATCAGATTTCGCCTGTATACATATAAGGCATTCCGTAAGTGGCCCAGTCCGTAATAATTGGATTCCGTGTTTTGACATCGACACTCGAGGGTATTCCCTTCCCTATTAGAAAAGTTCAGTTCAATGGGTTGTAGATTAAAAATTCAGATCACCTTTCGTTATATTGTCATGAAGTTTAAAAAATCGTTCAGTTCAAAAGGTATTAACATTGGGATATAGTTAAAAAATAGAGTTCATTCCGTTCAAGGGGGTTAATTATATATACATTCATTAGGGTTATCGTTCATTCAAACAGTTCAAAGGGTGTTAATACCTTCATTAGGGTTAGAGTTCAGAACAAAGATCCAATGAAGTTATCGAAGTGAATTGACCATAACAAAATTGAACAAAGTTCTGAACTCTAACCCTAATGAAGGTATTAACACCCTTTGAACTGTTTGAATGAACGATAACCCTAATGAATGTATATATAATTAACCCCCTTGAACGGAATGAACTCTATTTTTTAACTATATCCCAATGTTAATACCTTTTGAACTGAACGATTTTTTAAACTTCATGACAATATAACGAAAGGTGATCTGAATTTTTAATCTACAACCCATTGAACTGAACTTTTCTAATAGGGAAGGGAATACCCTCGAGTGTCGATGTCAAAACACGGAATCCAATTATTACGGACTGGGCCACTTACGAAATGCCTTATATGTATACAGGGGAAATCTGATTCAGCCTTAATCAATGTCATAGCCGAGACTGAGATAGCTATAGCTAGGAAGTAGTGATACAAGTCAATATTAATGGACGGTAGTTTAGTCAATGGTACTGGGACAAGACCGCAATGGAACAATACTGTTGTAGAAGCTAATGATAGGACAGATAGACCAGAGACCAGTAGTGGCGGTGGAGCTTTGGCGACAAGATGGAAGCGGTTGGTAAGTCTACATTAGACCTCGTTGAGGGATTACTCATGGTCCTCATGGCCTCATACGACAAAAAAGGGGTGCCGAAGGCCATGTTTTCCAAAAAGGGGTGCCGAAATTGGGGTGCCTGGGGATATGGCTGTTAAATACTGAAATGAGGATAAGAGTCGTAGTAAATTATACCTCATTGAGGAATTTTTAATGGTCCTCATAACCTCAAAATTCAATGAGGCTATGAGGGATAATAAATGAGGACTCATTGAGGGCTTTTACATAGCCCTCATGGCCTCATATGACAAAAAGGGATTGCATAGCCACGGGTGTTTCCCAAAACTGGAATTCCATGGGATATGGCCTTTGGATATAGGCTTTTATTATACACAAGGGAGATAACTGCATTATGGGAAATCAAGAAATCTGATTGGTTAGTTAGATAAATGAAACAACAAGAGTACACGGAATAGGGTCAGAACTAACAAGAATAGACCAGAAATTGCTAAATATAGTAATAATAAGGTAAACTGTTCCAAATAATAGGCTCTTCTACGCTACTGGAGTATACTCTAGAACAATGGAACACGGCCAGATAGACGTAAACTATTGCATATATAGATAGAAGCAGAGAATTCTGGGTAAATTTGTCCTATAGCACTACGTGCTATTCTTAATAGAGGAAAAACGTCATGGGATAGAGATCGAAAAAGGGATTCTGGGCGAATTCTAAGCCAGAACATTACTCCTGTTCAATCGAATGCACCCCAGTACCCCCTTAGTACTATAGCACTACGTGCTAAGCCGATAAATTGGGGAAATAAAGTCAATTTCGGTGATTTTGGGTTGAGTTTGGTGATTTGGAGGGATTGTCGGGTTGTTTGTGGTAATTATCCAGGGAAGACGTTCCAGAAAATACTCTGATTCAATCGAACATACCCCCAAAACATACCCCTGTCCTATTGTAGGCCTTAGGTAACATAGCAATCACGTGCTACCATAGAAACCAAGATGGCGGCCTCCAGTATACAAAATGGACGACGGAAACACGTATCACCCTAACAACACGCGCTGCGCATGCGCACTCACACCACGTATCACTATGGAGATGACGTCACAAGATGGCCGCTCACGCGGGTTACCATGACAACACAACATGGCGCCACTAGGTCACGTGACATGACGTCACTTCCGAGGTCCTGCACCGAGGTCCTGCAACCTTTCCCTCAAAACCACATTACATACTACTAACCAGGAATGAAAGGCTGAACACAATGAAATGATAAATAATCGGTTTACACTTGTTAAGTTCAGCCTCACGTCACCTGGATTAAAAAATAATTTGACCATGTCACCTCATGAGCTTCAGTACATGAACAGAGGTAACGGGGTCAATTTATTTTTTAATCCGTTCGCCCGGAATAGTAATCCGTTCGTACGGATTAGTATTCCGTTCGCACGGATTACAAAAAAATTGACCATGTCACCTCTCGGGATCCATACATCCGGGCGTTTTGTACCAGGATATTTTTCGAACGCATTTATAACATGCTGTCGATATCCAAAGTAGCCAGAGCCAGGATTGCATTTTTCGTTATTTTACAATTAGAAATTTTTGACAGGAGATCCTTGTATTTTTAAGATAGCTCGGATGTCTATTAGTATAGGTTTCAGATGATAACCAATGAGTTCCGAGATGGCCTAAGATTCCGAGTTGCAATCCCAGACAATTGCCCCCCCCCCCCCCTCCTCCCCCCAGAGTGGAATACTCCGTCCTTCAACAACTGTTCTTGAATAGATTAGATTATTTATTTAGCAAATACACCAAAAACAAGACAGATTGTAAAAATACAAAATCATAGTATTATATATCTTATCTCCTACAAGTATCTGGGAATTTCATTGGTTCAAAGACGTCACATACTGACTGCATATAAAGCCATATACCGCCTGTCAACATCAATGTACGCTGACAGCTATGGATAATCTCCCCTTTGTTCATTGACTATTCAAAATGGCGGCAGCCGATAAACGCTTCAAGTTGAAAGATTGAGTGTTGGAAGCCCAGATTTGGTCTGAAATGCAGGTTAGGCAACTTAAAAGGCTTCATATTCTGTGGATGTGTGTCACGTTACCTTCGAAATGAAACTGTTTGGTATGTATGAATTTGCCTTGTTACAATTTATGGGAGAGTGCCTGAAGGCACTCTCCCATAAATTGTAACAAGGCAAAGACATGTGAACACATTAGGAATACGAACCGATCCGAGCTAGTCATTTCAGAAAATTCAGGACATTCTCATTCAATTTTCTGAAACGCAATAGACCTGATCGCTTCGTACTTCGTACACCCTGCAATCCATTACAAAATGTAACTCATCTTCTAGGGTACCAACATTGCATATGGGACACATCCTTTCGTTTACAGGTACGGGTGGCTACACATGCCTACCTGTTTCTATACGAAGTTTATGGTTGCTTACACGTAACCGAGTAAATAGAATTCTCGCTTCTAATGACGTGGTGTGTAACAGATAAGGTTCCAGATTGAATGTTTCCTTGAACCCCCTACAATACGTGGAGAGTGGATTGTAACTAAATCACATGGGGGTGGAGTTATCACCCAAAGCATCCCTGTCAAATTCTGTACATGCAGACAAAAACACACGCAAAGTTTCAGCCAATGGACCTTCGGGTGTATCCCAGAGGTCCATTGGCTGGAACTTTGCTTGTGCTTGTTATGCTTTGCAACAAATCTGCAATTATTGCTTGGGTTGAATCTCCACTCTGCAGGTGATTTAGTGATATTGTATATGTCCTCATTTTGTTTTTACCACATTTTCTATTGTCATCTGAATCTCTGGTAGGATGTAAAATTGTCTTGTTTGAGCACTGAGCATAGCTGTTAAATATTTCATTTGTGTTGGGTTTTTGTTTGTTTATATGACCTTCGTCCATGAGAAATTTTAAGATCTTATTGAATTTTTCAATATTACTGTGCCAATTAAGTGAATTAATTTTCTTATAATGTTTAGTATTACTGAGTTGTCTCATGGCTTCTTGTATATAATTATTCTGAGACAACCGACCCACCTTTGTCAGCTGGTTTGATAATTAATTTCTTATTTTTCAAAGTTTCGTGAGAGCTCAAAGTTCATCAGCTATTAAATTGTTTTTATCGGAGAGTTTGTTCATAATGAGCACTATTTGGGAAGATTCGTGTGTTATCCTCCATAATTTCGGGATCTGCTTCACTATCGATGGTGAGGACCAGATGATTCTGTAAATGGAAGTTTCTGACCACCGGAGTTTCTAAAGCGGTCTGCTAGTTTCAGTCATGCGGTAACATAATTGCCTGGTTACCAGTTTTAGTCTTCGTTCTTAGTACAAAAGTTAAACCGCGATCTAAAAGAGACTTTTCTCGGTCTGTTAGGTCATTGGTGCCATACAGGTTAACCACATTAGTTCCTAATCCCACGTCTGTTAGACGATTCTTACCCTTGTCTGTACTCAGTTCCAATCCAAATGATTCAACCAGTGATCGTACTTAATATTCTGCATGTCGCAGATGATTAGAAAAAATATTTTTGCTGGTTTATGTAGCCGGCAGTTTTGTTATATGCCCACTGCTAACTGCCCTTAACTCTTTCAACACTAGAGGCCGCTTTTCCGGTCCAGGAACAGGATACGTCATAATTCCATTAAGTAGGATGGCTACTAAGTGAACGTGTGTGGTAGAACAATTAATATTTTCAACGTGCAGTCTGAAGGCTGCACGTTGCAAATTTTAATTGCTCTACCCCCAAATAATGGATATGGACTGTTCCAATTTCTCCCATTTAATTGGCATGGAAGATACCGCCAGTGTTGAAAGGGTTAATGCGTGTAAATTAAAAAAACATCTGCCTGTCTGTACTGTACATCGATTGTGCACTTATATTCAACCAATGCTAATCAGGCTTGTGTGGAGTTAGTACGTTAGGGAGTCTAATAGTTGCTCGCCGCTTTCTCTCCGGGTACTCTGACTTTCCACCCGTAAAACTGTCCGACACGAGGTATCCCTGGCTGTCGAAAGTGTCGTTAAACCCCACGAATAAATAGATAAGCACCAAACAACGTATACAACATCCCTACTGAGCTTTTGGTCTACCGAAGACTGTCAAGGTGATAGCTTGGATTTTCGATTTTGTTGTTTAAAAGTGTATATATTTTCGATAAATGCAAAGCGTAAAGATAGGTATACGACGGACCTAAAAACCTATTTGTCACTTAAACAGACCAGCAACAATTCAAGCGCTGCAAATTAAGCATGAAATTTTATGTCCATTACCGCGTTTCTGTTTAACGCTATAATTGGATATGTGGTAAGAGATTAAACGTAGTAGAAGCAACTGCTCTCCTATAGTCATTATATGTGTAAAAGATGCTAATCTTGGTAAATTTATTTAATTTGAAATGAATACTGTTTAAACAGAACTGGTCCATCTCAGGGACAAGATTAGAACCAGTTTTGGTGCTAAAGAGAACCTATATTTTTTGCAGTGTAGAGCAGGTAAACCAAATTGCAGCTTTTGCAATCTGCTCGGCAAAAGACAAAAAAATCATTTTTATTCAGTAATGGTGTCGTTGAAGGAATCGGCTGTAGGCATATTAACCCACAAGTTTTACACACAGCCTTCCCACAAGCTTGCCTGACCACAAGTTCGGATCAAACTGGCTTGAGACAGGCAAGTACAAGAATGTAGTGAGGTTTGAGTGATCTTGATGACATGAAACGTTTCTTGTTGGAAGAAATCGGGACTGACACGGGAAGAGGAGGTGTGATAACATCTCTTCTGAATATGGAAAATATCATTGCCATTCTAAGTGTCTTGTTTCCCATGCAATGACGCAACAATGCAACAATACAAAATTTTCTCCAAAATGATCTGTATTTCTCTCTTCCCGGCTGTATACTCCGTCTGATATGATGCTGCTCTAATTATATTATTTACCTCGGGGGATAGCAGGAAGACAGCCAATCTGGCTATGCTGTCCCCCAACGGTATGTTTTTGTATCACAATATTATTCTGTAAATGTATTTATTATTGTATTTTACATATCGTTAAATAAAGAATTCTATCATATGACTCGTCCGTTTTATTCACTTTAAAACATTTGATATTTTGTTTTCATATCAATCAGTGATAAATAAAGCCTTCCGTCAATTTCATTGGTCAGTTTCAAAACTAGACAATTTGATTGGTTGAACAAAATAAAACTGGGCCACATTTTCATAATTTGCATAATTAGAGTTGGGAGCTTTCATTGGTCGATTTCAAAACTGGACAATTGGATTGGCTAAACAAAATACAACTGGGTGACATTTGCATAATTTCAGTAGGGAGAATTTACGTTATCTGTCCTATTTGGGATGGTTTATATTGTATTGATCTTTTACCTACAAGACAAACACCATTCATTTTTTTATATTTTCACTTTTTGCTTCCAAAACATAGGTTATGACCCCTCATTGGAACGAACTCGGCGAGCTCGTTCCAATGAGGGGTCATAACCTATGTTTTGATAGCAAAAAATTAAAATTTTTAGTTATACGAGGATGTTTTTTCCAAGTGCCGTCTGCAACTCAAGTTAGGTGATGGGTTAAAAAGTCATACTAAGTGGCTAATTTGTGCGTGTGTGTGTCATATGATAAATAGAATATGAAATGAGTGTTTTTCTCATATAATATTTATGAAACTCGTCCGAATTTTCCGTTTGGGCTCGCCAGAGGCTCGCCAAAACAGAAAATTCTTAGACTCGTTTCATAAATATTATATGAGAAAAACACTCATTCCATATCCTCAATGAATTGAATTGAATTGAATTGAGTTTTCCTCATTTTCAAAGTGTCTGACTAAACCTTTTCTTGAAATTTTATACCTCGGATGTCTGGTGGCAATGAAATGGCAAGTTGATCAGAATAACTATGAAGGTTGCATTGGGCTTTATGTAGCTGGTTAAGATAATGTCTACGACATAGCCCTGTGAGAGAGAATCCCACTTGCGTCTATTGTTTGATCGCTGTAAAGGGCCTATTGGTGGAAGACCTTGAATCTTATGGATTAATTTACTTTGAAAGCATCTTGGAACAACTTCCGTCTCCATGTAAACATCAACGTTTTGAAGGTGGTGTGAAATGTGGAGAGAACCATGTGCGAGTAAATACGGTTTTAGGAAACCTGTTGGGAAATGTAGTTACAAAAAGGAGATGACAAGTACATACAAACAGAAAAGGAAACAGGCTCGGGTGGAAAAATTGAAAACATGTGCAAATAAGAATATCAATGGAGAATAACGTCTATCTTCTGAAAAAGACACATCATTAGGTTAAAAGAGTCTTTAGATTCTCAGGCAACCTCTCATTGAATTTGAGCCACCTCATTGGACATTTTTATTGCCTTTCAGCGTCTTCCAATATTAGTACAAACTCCGGGAGATCCAAAACTTTTTACATTTTTTGATTGAGGCATATTTATTTAGTTGCGTCTCCAATATGTTTGCCTTGTTACAATATATGGGAGAGTGCCTATACCTATAGGCACTCTCCCATAAATTGTAACTAGGCAAATCCCCAAAGATTAAATATTTTTACTTGAAAGATAATATGAAGAGCATCGAAAGAATATGAAGCCTTTGAATTGCAGAATCTACAGTTTGTTTTTAGAGGAATGTTTTATTTTTCAAATTAAAAATAATGATTTTGTTTGTATAAATATGCACTTTCTATATTTCTGTGTGTAAAAAGACAGCCGAAATCCTCACCATGATTGCTTACTTTTTGTAAAAGAAAAATAAAAAATAAAAATAAAACCCTCCCTCCCTCCCTCCCTCACTGATTTGAAAAAAAAATTGCCTGACAATCAATAAATTTATTTTGTGTGACCTTATCAGTTTTTGTTGTATCTAGAAGATAAACCGGCTAAAAGTGAAGAATATTCATCTGTATTATGCTCCACACAACAAGGAAACACTCCAACCAAGTTACCGGTCTACAGAATACTTCATTGGGGTACAAAAAGACTTAAAAACAAACACATAAATTACATTAGATAAGAATTGAGAGATGAACTTGTGGAAATGTCGTTCTGTCTTCAACGAGGTGTGATCAGAAACAAATAACAACCGGTTGCAAAAACGAAAAGTAATAAAACGGAAATCTTCTTGAATGACGTGACACGTGTATGAAATGATGTTCGCACAGGTCATTCAAGAATATGGAACGTGACTGTTGCATCATGCCCACGGGTCGCCCATTCACTCCATTACAGGCAAATAGTATTGACTCCAAACACGACTAGATTAAAACTTAGCGGGTTTCTAGAGAAACATTTTGGATTGAACAACTTTGTACATACAGACCTCTCGGTCTCAACAGATCTTCCAGTACTTGTTGACGCCTCGAAACTTTTTGAAGGATATGTAAACTCATGTCAAGACTGAGCGGGAGTCGGCAGCTAAAGGATGTCTTTCCTACTACGTTTAGCCGAAGGGGTGTTAGGGTATTGTGGATTTGTTCATTGTTTCTTAAGTAGCAGTTTCCTGAATTACTTTTCGTTTTGGCAACGGTTTTTATTTTTTTTTTTTTGACTCCACATAGTTGTAGATAGAACTAAATTTTCACAAGAACACATCTCACGTCTTAGCTATTGTAGTTTGTTTGTTTGTGTTTTTGTCTGTTGAAACCCCAATGAAGAAGGTCTTCGACGGATCGAAAGCTTCGTGGGTGTGTTTCATTTGTTGCTTGGGTCATAATTCAAATAAATGTTTTTGTATATATATGTATGTAATTGTGTTCAAACGTGTTTGTATATATAAAGATAGATATGAGTGAATATGTGTATGTGTCTTTGAATATGCGAATATGTACTATGTATATTTTATTTAACATTTATTTATTCAACTATAGGTTTCCTTTGCTGTACTGGGATATGAAGGTCAAAAAAAAAAAAAAAAAAAAAAAAATGAAAACAATTATACGAAGAGAATATCAAATAGTTGATCAATAATCATTTAGAATGATGACCGGAGAGAGAGAGAGTGTGTGTGTGTGTGAGAGAGAGAGAGAGAGAGAGAGAGAGAGAGAGAGAGAGAGAGAGAGAGAGAGAAAGAAAGAGAGAGAGAGGGGGGGGGGGGTAGTCATACTGTTATACTGATATACTCATATGATGTTTGCTCACATCTCCCCTCGGACATGACTTGATTTATCACACAATCGGACCTTTTTCCGTCCGCGTAACTCAGACTTTAGAAGCGGTCATTCATCAAGAATCTGTAACATTCCGGATGTTGACTTCTTGTATTCTTACACAAATTAGTAATCATTGACAGTGATTCCGGAGACAAGGAATAAAATGAAATCACTTCCAGTGACATCATTTAATGAGCTTTGAACCCATGTATCGATCAAATTTTATCAAGCAATGCTTTAAAGCATATACAGATTGAGAACTATTCTTTGGTGCGGTCACTCTCCATTTATTTCTGGTTTGAGCCCTTATGGGGTGTGCTGCTTGTCTTTTGGTCCATTTAGACATCTTTTATCGGGTTTTGGATTAAGTGGTGAATAGAACCTTTAACTGGTAGAGTGCTAAATTATTTTGGGCCATCAATTCATTCACGTATCTTTACCGCGTTATAATTTATGGATGAGTGCCTACAGGCACTCAGTCACTCACCCATATATTGTAACAAGGCAAACACTTACAGACTAAATGATATCACTTCAAAGATAATTCAAACCACATCCACTGAATATTAAGTCTTCAAGTTGTGGTACTTTCACCTCAGAGTAAAGCCCAAATATGGGCTTCCAGCACTCTACTAGTTAACTCGTTTCCAGTATGCAGTGAAAATTACCAACCTCGTCTTGTAAAAATTAGGTTTTGACAGAGCATTCCGACCTAATTCACAGAGTGAACTCGTTTCGTAACTTTCACTACAAACTGGCGACTCTATGGTTATCTAATATATAAATGCGAATGTCGGTATCTATATCTCTCTCTCTCTATCTATCTTTCTTCCGGGTGAACTCCTCCATTTCTCGACCGATCGGTCTCAAATTTTCTACACGGGGGTAATTCGTCCCTGCGAGTAACATGGGATGGGTGCCGTGCCCGTGCGGGGTGACCTTGACCTTGAAATTGATGACCATGACCTTTTATTTCGAAAACGGCTGGGTCGATCGGGCTGAAATTTCATATGTGTGGGTATATTGACCCATCGATCATTTTGACTTTATCGGGGTACCCGTGCGGGGTGACCTTGACCTTAAAATTGGTGACCTTGACCTTCTATTTCGAAAATGGCCGAGCCAATCATATCTGAGGGTATATTGATATAACCATCTTCTCCCGTGCAACGCCGGGTGACACCCGCTAAAATTTCTACACGGGGGCAATTCGTCCCTGCGAGTAACATGACACGGGTGCCGTGCCCGTGCGGGGTGACCTTGACCTTGAAATTGATGACCATGACCTTTTATTTTGAAAACGGCTAGGCCGACCGGGCTGAAATTTCATATGTGCGGGTATATTGACCCATCGATCATTTTGACGTTATCGGGGTACCCGTGCGGGGTGACCTTGACCTTGAAATTGGTGACCTTGACCTTCTATCGATCATATCTGAACCATCTTCTCCCGTGCAACGCCGGGTATTCACCCGCTAGTTCGCTATGAAATTAATTGCCTTCAGTATCCGCGGATTTTGAGAATGATTATAGGTTCAGTTTCAAACAAACGATATTTACCTTTGTGAAATCTCCGAACATGAATCCCTGCTGCAGCCCGATGAAAATCACTAACGGTACAAGCAGTTGACAACGGCTGTCTTTGAACATATGTAGAGTGGAGACAAAAAGTTCCTTGCTCGTCCATAGTGACTGTGACATGTTATCCTTGTTGGAAGATGTGGTGTCTATTAACGACAGTAGAAGAATAACGCCCATCACCCCACAGCCCAAATAAACACTCAGCAAAACAAATTTTGTATTTTCTGGCAAGGTTGCTGTTAACTGGCTCTGAGCAAAAGGCGAGTCATAGAAGTTAGTGTACACCGAAAGCAGCTCACAGTCTGCTGCGCCACATAGTTTTTTTGATGCATTTGCAAACAGGTAACCTGAATTGAGCAGCTTTGTTTGATTATTCGAAAGAACGATTGCTGTTATAATGTTACCCCAGATAAAACTTGTTCGGTAGAAGCCGTAGAATATTGCCATGAATTTGTTAATCATAGCATCTTGGTCGACAATGCCTGCATGTTCAGCGTATGTAATGGCCGTGGTTGTGATAAAGGTTGCCTGTGCACTCCACAATGGACCCGCTAGTACACCTAGAATAATACCAAGTGGAATGAGCATAAAATGCTTTGGGTAAAAGTTTCCAGCAAAATATCCAGTGAACATAATGAATGCAATAATCATTGTCCATTTTGTTGTTAGCTTGTCTATCAGCCAGGGTGCAAACAAACACGACAATACAGTTGTAGCATAAATACAGCTGAGAGAGACAACCCCTACCCCGCCATCCGAGTGAAGTGTACTTTGAAGACCTTGTAGTGAAACAAAAGCTGTGTAATTGAACATGAACGCTAGACCACAAACGAAGACATTTTTCAGTGCTTTCACGTATGTCATTTCGTTTACCTTGCGTGTCGTTACAACATCCTTTGAGAGAGACTGGTAATTAGACAATGTATAGGAATTGATTGTACTTCCCCTTCTATTTTTGTTGACATCACTATGTGTAGCTGGAAGGAGCACATCTTGCATGAAGAACTTCTCTTTTGGAAGGGCAAGCAATTTACTTTCCATGCTCTCAGCCATTTTAAGTTATAATTAACTCGTTTTCGTTTCCAGATTGAAAACTGACTTTTGGTAAACTTACACTAATCAACATGAGAACGATGAACTCTTTCGTTAGTTCATTTAGTTTTAGTTGTTGCTTCTGAAATCTCTACAATGATACATTTGCAGAATCCGTATTCATGTTTTTATTTCTCGTGTTATAGTTCCCTTCGTACTTAAGAACACTGCACTGAAACCGGTTCTGTTGTTTTGTTTTCACGACCAAGAAACAGAATACAACTCTATAAGTGACGCTGTACAACAGTATATAAACCATGAAATGAAGTTCCTTATATTAAACATGCCGTTCAATATTACGATTCTTGTCTGTAGCAGCGAAATGTTTCACTGTTGTTTCCAGTGAACTAATAAATTCATATTTTATGATTCTTTTTCAAAGTGTTTTAAACATTATTCGCTCATTCAACAAATTCCGAAATAAAAAACTGGTATTAGTCAACAATAAACTTGGCGACTGTGTTTCTGCGGAAGTTTTAATACCAATATTTCACGAAAACTACGGAACACACAATTTAATGGCCCAAAGCTCAAAGGTATTGCCCTGTTTAGAAATTCGTTGGCGCAATCTGTTCCAAGTCTTAGCAATAAATCACGCACATGTTTTTCGTCAGTGTATGAGTAGAGTTTTTATCAGTTGGCGTTCAACGGAAGATCCAAGAATCTGAGTGTAGTAAACATTGCATTTCAATACAAATGTTCAGCTGTTCATAAATAGATCCTTCATTAATCACTTTTATTTAAACAACTCTTCCTTCAATGGTAAATATGACGGAAAACTAGCAAATCGATTGATTGAGTTTTTCTCTCTTTTACCTCCTGGCTTTTCTCCAAGAATTTAGCATTCTCCATCTAAAAAGCACTTTCCCGTAATTTGTTGAATTGTTCAGAGAACAGAAAACAACCTCTGCGATACACAGGCGCCTGCAAACTAAACAGGAATTGTTTATAATACCCGCGCCGATGAAATCAAATCGATCACTGGAGATCAATGATAAAATGTATCCTACACATTTCACGAAGGAAACACTTTCTGGATTCTATCAACAGAGAACAAAATTATAGTTCTACAGCGAGTAACACGTCTTATTAGAGCATTTACAAGTCGTGAATAGTAGTAGTTATTACAATTTGAATGTCAGACGAATTTCATTCTCACTTTCTTTCACCATGTCTCCTGTCTCCTCATTGGCGCCGCAAAACGAGGAGATGGGCAAGAGGCCATATTTGCCCCATCCCCAAACACACACACGTGTGATGGATAAAAACATTACCCACGGAAGTTTTTTTATACAGGCGGACGGACCGACTGATGAATGGACGAACGCTAGGACTTCTCTGTACCTCCGCCTTAGGCGGGGTATATAAGATTCCTCGTGGCCATCCGTTCGTCCGGCGAATCGTCCGTCCGTCCGCGCAAGTAAGCGGAAGTTATGAGGGGTTTTTTGTGTCCAGAGATGCATTATGAGGTTACCGAAATATTATGAGCTTATTTGATATATTATGAGCTGATTTCCTAACATATTAGACTTATGAGGCAAATTGCGAATTTGGGGGGTGGGGGTGGGGGGTATATTTAGGGTTAGGGTGAGTTCAGGGTTGGGTTGGGTTGGGGTTAGGGTCAGTTCAGGGTTAGGGTTAGTAACCCTTTCCATTCCCCTTGAAATTGAAAAAAAACGAGTTTTTAACCGTTGTTCGAACGTTAAAGTCCGTCCGTCCGTCTGAACTTTTATCCGCAACTGGTCTCACATTTCCAACCACATTGCTCTGATATTTTATTTTTTAACAGCAATGGCTTGAACTTGCATATCGTTGTCTCTACGTGACTTTTTTGTCAGTTATGGTCCTTTGTCACTAAGAGCACTGAGGTATTGCACACTGACTTTGTATCCGCAATTTGTATCACAAACTGACTTTGTATCCGCAATTTGTATCACAATTTATATGGCATTGCTCTGACATTTTATAGACCCCCATATGTAACCACAATGACTTAACCCTTTACCCAAACGAATCGGCCGCATCCGCAAGCGTAATATGCAAATTCAGCAGTTGAAAAAATATTATTTTTCAAAAAAATTCCACAAAACCATATCATGTGACCCCTCGTTGGAACGAGCTCGACGAGCTCGTTCCAACGAGGGGTCACATGATATGGTTTTGTTGAAATTTTTTGAAAAATTTGAAAAAATGATATTTAAAATAAGACATTTTCATATCGTCTGCGTTGGGTAAAGGGTTAAGCTTGTACATATCATCAGACCAAGACGTTACGTGCCTTTTTCCAGTTGTGGTCTTTTCAAAATTATTTCATTGAAGTGATACATACTAACTTGTATTCGTAATTTGTCTCACAGTTTTTCTCGCATTGCTCAGAAACTTTAAATGTTAAACAACAATGGTTTGAAGTTGTATATAATTTAGGCTGTACGCTACGCACCATTTTTACCAATGATTAATCTTTGCAACTTCGAACATTGAAGTACTGTATACTAATTTCTTATCCGCAACTAGTAACTGAACTCACCTACCGATACTGAAAAACTACCGATTGTAAATATACACTTCAGTACATGAGGAATCACCGATTTTCACATTGTGAACAGTGGATTGAATTTACGCTTATCGTTAGGACTTGTCGCTAGGCACAGTTCTGCAAGTTGTGCCCCTTTGTAATTAAGATCACTAAACAAGAAGTGTTATAGAATATGTATTGACATTGTATCTACAACCAGTCTTAACAGTTTTTATAACATTGCTCTGATATTTCGATTTTCAACGACTGTGGCTGGAACCTGCGCATATCGTCAAGCTGAATCGCCACGCACCTTTTCTGCCAGTTATTAGTCTTTGTAACTAAGATCATTGGTCACGAATTCAATGAGTTACTCTATAGTCGTAAACTCTCAAGGTACCAGTCTAATTCTGTGATGAATTCCACGCTCTTATGTCCTGAAACCAGTCTAGCCTTTAAATAGTTCAGCGCCTATGTTGTAGCTTCAATAGTCTGAAATATTTCAGTACAATCCAGCCAATCTCTTAACTTTTAGAAGCTGGGAGTCGAGTTTTCTTGTCTGTGATGTAATACGGCAGGTAATCTGTCTGTGACGGTTCGGCTATCTTTGGACTGGGGGGAATTAAACACTGAGAAGGTGATTCTAGTCAAGTGTCGTCTGCCTGAATAGGCAGACGACACTTGAGTAGAAACACCTACTTTACTGTAAGTTTTTCGTGGTATGTCATGTTCAATAAATGCATTCTGATTCCCCGTCTTCTAAGAGTTAAATACCCATGCTGCCCATTTTAGAAGACTTTCACCCCAAACATAGGTTACCGTGTCATATTTTACCAGTAAGCCCAGCAACATGGAAATAAACAATTTAATAAACTTGATTTTATCTCCACGTTGCGGTAACGATTAGTCATTGTGCAGAAATATGTGACCTTAAACACCAATAAATAAATAAAAAAAAACTTTCCTCATTTATGCAACACGTCTTAGGCATTACCTTTCGTCTTTGGGAATTCTGTGCTAATTAAATACGAGACATCTATGCCACTGGTCTGAGATGCATTCATTAATTAAAATTTCCATGATGCATATCAATTTTCAAATAGATTTTCTAGTTGTGGGAGGAAAATACCCCATCCCTCTACAAGAACCCCATCACCTTATTCAGCGCATCGATTTTCAATGAGTTCATCCCTTTCTTCTCAGTCTGCTAAAACATGGCCAAGGACACCTACTTTGACTAGTTTTTAGTTTTGTGTCGTGTTTTATACACCAAGTGGACAAGATATTCTTATCATGGAGAAAATACTACAAAATTTCCGTGGTTCCTCCTCCCATGAGAAAGTGGGCGAGTTTGGAAAGCTTTTATTTCATGCCATACTATGTATCATAGAGAAAGTATTACATTTTTAAACTTCGATATTTCCCCAGCGAGAGATATAGAGAACCGGCTTTGACGATAGTGAAAGGCCACCTTCCTAACAGCAGATAAAGTTATCCAGACAGTCGCCCATAATAATTCAATGCAATGCTGACCTTATCCCGAAATTGTTGATCTATGGCATTTTCCGCTGACGCTTGTCTCTCTACAGCTGGATTAATGATATGCTCATTGGTTGCAAACAGAAAAATGCCCCCCCCCCCCCCCCCATTGTCGTCATCTTGGGGAGGGGGTTGCAATTGTTTCTATACATAAACAATGCTCAACAACAACAAAGTTTTAAATAATCCGACGCGTCGCAATCGCCTTTCACTGTACGCTCACTTTAGCCATGGAAGACCTCTATGTACGCCTGTATGCTACTTGAAACTCTACCATCTGATTAACTGTTGGAAAGGGCTCTCTGAGCCCTTTCCAACAATTAATCAGATGGAAGGTTTGATCTGCGCATACCAGAACGTACATATAATCATCATAAAATAGGTGACAATACCTATTTTGGCAGCGTAAGTGTTAAAGAATATTTTTTGGTATCTCCGAAAAACGAGCGTGTTGATGATGTGTATATTTTTCATGAAAATGCAAATTGACACACAATTAGTTCTGATATTGATGCCGTGTTGCTAATTTTCGTGCAAGGCTTTGTGTTTGATGTTCAATCATGTGAAATCTGTTACGCCGCAGCGCAACTGCTTTCACGTCACCAAACGTCATTGGTTGATGGGGGTTACCGCTTTGATTGACCTGACGCCATCTTGAGGTATATATGGTGTGGGGCGAGGGTGTGTGGGGGCGGGGGGGGGGGGGTACAGAACTGTGACGTTTTTCGAAGGCATGCCAGCAATATAATTGTATAGAAATCAGTGGTGTTTCGCCTCTCTATTTTTCAGTTTACAACAATTTCGATGATTTTGTATGCCTTGGGCAGAAAATACGAAGCGGACTATATTTTGATGCGCCGGTTCAATTTACACAGCGGGCGAATGGTTAGATGACGATCAACTGATTTGTGTTGAGAATGATTCATCGGTAGCTCTATCGAAAATATTGTTATCTTTTCTGCGTAATAAAAAGACAATCAAGCAATTTTGCGTGGATGCCAACGATTATATCATTCGTGGGCACAAGCAACTGTACATTCTCATCCCATTCATTAGATATTTGTCAGTATCAACGCAAAAATTAGATCTCCATGTCTGATGCGAATGGACGGAGCCATTTCTATTTTGTCAGAAGGTTCAATAATGATGTAATTCTGCAGCCTAAAGGGCGATACGATAAAATATTATCGATCTTCCTTACCGATTTGTTGTTCATTAGGTCGTCTGCTCGCAGTAAATTAATTTTTGAAAATGTTTATGCATAACGGGTTGGGAAGGTATAAAAAGCTATGCATAACGTGTTGAAAGGGTACAACTAAACTTACATATATAAATATTATATATATCGCCTGTGTTAAGCAGGAAGTCCACCAGGCACCGTCTTAACACCGCGCCACTGGATTGAAAACTGTGAAGTTTTTTGGAAGGTGGCCTCGGCGGGGCCACCTTCCAAAAAACTTCACAGTTTTCAATCCAGTGGCGATCTTTTAGGACGATGCCTGGTGGAATTCATGCTTAACATAGGCGATATAAATTAAATTCAAGCAGTTGCATCTTCACGGATCTTCCATTAACTGAGATTCCTGTGTTTAAAAGCTGGGACCATAGACCATTATAAATATTGTTTATTATATTTTAACACGTGGATGCGATATTCAAGAAAATATTATTCTATTTCCCTATCACCTCGTCTCACGATTTTAAAAGCAGGGTTCAATTCATGACAATTGGGTAGGGGCCTTTTTTGAGAGTGATTGCCCACTAGAGTCATCAAACCTATTAAGTTCTAGCAACACAATTACAGGTATTCCTACAGATGTGTTGTGCCTGACCTTTTGTCTATTGAGGACCATGTATATTTATTTATTTATTTATTTATTTATTTATTTATTTATTTATTTATTTATTTATTTATTTATTTATTTATTTATTTATTGGTGTTTAAGTTCACATATTTCTGCACAATAGCTAATCATGACCACGACAGTTTTACGGGTGGAGAAAGCCGGCGTACCCGGAGAGAACCACCGAGCAACGGCGAGCAACTGTCAGCTCCCCAACATACTAACTCTACACAAGAAGGGTTAGCATTGGTTGAAGACAGGAGAACCATCGACGTGCAGTACGCCTTAGTACACAGCGTCACCGTGCCCCCCACGTGGGCAATGAGGTGAAGTGTCTTGCCCAAGGACACAACGCGATTTCCGCAGGTGGGATTCGAACCAAGCAGCTCTTGCAATTCACCCTATATTGCACCCTGTGAAAACCTGGCAATTTAGTACCAAAATGTATGCATGTAATATGTCCAGAACTTGAATTTAGCGCTGATTGGACTAGATTACTGGTAGCTGGAAGGACAAGGGCTGGGGCAGAAATTCGCCTCCAAGAAGTCCTTGTATTAAACCCTGAAACTGAGGGCCTTACCGCATCGCGTGGCAACCACTGCACGCGGGTATTTCATTTTCAGCATTCACTGCCGTCTCCCGAGGGTTACGCCCAATGCTTTGAGAATGTCTTAGCAAATCTGAAGGTCAGTTGAAAATTTCTTGATCCAATTATATCCTAAAACCAGCCGATTGTTCGTCGAGTTACTTGGGAGCTGTACAGCTGGAAAGGGTCCACCAAGATTCGGCCTTGGGGGAAATCCTCCCTCCCCCCTCTTCAGCAGAGCTGTAGAGATTCGTCTCCTTATGCAGCGATCATATTCTGCCCGCGAGGTTCTCCACTGATATTTGAGTCTCTGTACATTTGTGCGGGCGTTTTGGCTGGAATACAGTGTAATAAATATTTGATTTGCGCAAAAGAGAGCCATCCATTCTGATCTTCCATTTTCTACCAATTTCACCAGGAAGGCCCCAGAGCATGCCGACAAACAAAAGAGTGAGACCGCCCTCCCCCCCCCCCCCCCCTCGTGCTGGATTCCAACTCGCCCCTACGAGCACCGGATAATGCCTCTCACCATTACACATTCTAACATCAGATGGGTTTTTATTTTATTTTTTTTTACGGGTAGAGGAAGCCGGAGTACCCGGAGAGAACCACCGAGCAACGACAAGCAGCTGTCAGCTCTCCAACACCGTAATTCTGAACTCTACACCGCGGCACAGGCAGGGTTAGATTGGTTGAAGACATGCGCACCATCGACGTGCAGTACGCCTTAGTACACAGCGTCATCGTGCCCCCATGTAGGCAATCGGGGTAAAGTGCCTTGCCCAAGGACACAACGCGGGAGCACGAATCAGTCGCTGAAATGGTCACCCATCCAACTACTAACCGCGCTCGACGTTGCTTAACTTCGGTGATCTGACGAGAACCGGTTACCGCGACGCCACCGCGACGCCACCGCCCCCCCCCCCCCTATAAATTGGGTTAAACACCAATCCAAATCAACTGGGTTGAGTGAATATGAACCCAATCGGGTTCATCTTCACTCACCCCAATTGATTTGGTTTTATTTTGACCCAGTTGATTTTAAAGTGTGATTGGAATGTGCCTCTCACCAAACCCAAAGTCCCTGATCTGCCACTGGTAGAAAGATAATAAGTTCAGCTTCACGGCAGTTGACGGCGAGTCGGCTAACACGCTTCAGAAGGAACTACCTTAACACGTATCGCGTATGAGAAATAATATGTATATCAGTCACGCAATCCATTCAGACTAATATTCCACAAGAAATCCAATATTCCACTTTTCAATGAATAATGGATCTCGTTACTCGACGATGCATTACAAGATAAGCTAGCAAAGCATTATTAACCCCGATCATAATAAAATCTAAAGGTCAACAGTTTTCTTCTCGTCTGAATACAGCATATAACATCCGGGGCAAAAGAAAATAAAACGCGGAGGGACTAAGCTATCTTTTGTGTTACAGTCAAACTCAACAATTGTGAGCAGTCGTATCGACGGTTGTAAGCATGAAGGTCTTGCAAAATGTGAGGGGATAGTCGTTGTCAGAAACCAGGCTTTGTCGTTGCTGGGGGAAATAGATTCACACCGCGTCTTCAGCCAAAACTCGTGGAGTGTTGCCTGAACCCGTGCGTGAACATATGTCTCACCGTAACGAACCCGCCCGCCTTCGTTTTTATTGGGTTGGTTCTTATCCTGAAGGTGTCAGTGACTTTCCGTCAAAAAGCGTGATTCAACAGGGTTTCACCAAAACCAACAATTTTAATACATATATATATATAAATGAATATGGTAATTTGTGACTTACATTGAAGCCATTGAATCAGAAAACAAAGCGTCAATAACCCCCTACCCACACAGATTTTGATTCATTTGCGGGCCCACATTCTCTGTTGTCACTGGTTTTTCCTCCTTCTCGCTGGTGTTTGTTCTTTGGTCGTCGCTTCACTTCACACCTTCACTGCCGCCGCACGACCACTAACGTGCAGGGCTCAAAATAAGCGGTGTCGCGTCGCTTTTTGCTATGCAAAACTTGCAAAAAGCTACACAATGTTCAATTATGTATTCCTGTTTGGCTGCAGTTGATTATCTTGTATCGCAAAATGTAAATGAAAATTTGCAAACAAATTTGAAAACTAGTTCACTGATGCTTTACTTCTGATTGTGAAACATTCCAGGCATAACTCAGATTAACTCTCTATCAAGCATCATTAGCAACTTCATGTGTAAGATGAATTCTATTGGTTTAAATTCTTCCTGTTTTTACAACATTTTGCATAAAATTTCCATTAAAAATAACTTCAAGCCCATCAAATTAAAAATCCCAACTTCCATTTTGAGAACTCTGTTAAACAACCACGACGTCATTTGAAAATATCCAAGTCCATGCAACCCTTAAAGGCAGTTCAGTTAAAAAAATACATAGTAAATGTTTCATGTGTTGCAGATCATTTGGAAATGCCCAGAAATGGATGGAAACTATTCTATCTAAGAATTCAATACAAAACAGCATAACATAACTCCGGTATACAAAAATAGCTATGCAATTTTTACAAAATGCTATTCATTTTTTGGAAATGTGTAGCATTTTGCTACGCATAGAAAAAAGTTATTTTGAGCACTGCTAACGTGTTGTCACTTCACCGGACGCCTTTGCTCTAACATGTGACGGAATGCCAATGTACCATTGCCGTCGCATGGCCAGTAACGTATTGTCACTTCACTGGACGCCTTTGCTGTAACATGTGATGGAATGTCACTGTACCATTGCCGTCGCACGGCCACTAACGTATTGTCACTTTACTATATCGCTTTCCCTCTAACAAGTGACGGAATGTCACTCTACCATTGCCGTCGCACGGCCACTAGCTTATTGGCACTTTACTGAAAGCTTTTCACTTAAGCAGTCGCCACCAATGGGGTTAAACTATTCTCTATGTTTATCTCAGAATAACGTTCATACAGACAAGCTTACTCTGTCTACGTATGTCTTGCCTTCAACAACAGGTATGCTATCTTCCTAAATACTCATAGGTCCCTGAGCTCGCACTCTCTATTTCTGATCCTACACTCAGATATGGCCATCGACTTTGCCCGCGACTGCCCCTATTCTAAATATGAGCTCTGTGTCTCCCCTACACTACAACATGCCTATACTTTCGCACCGATGAGGCATTTCCTCTAACCTATAGCTTGGGACATCCCCATATCCTCGCCTGAGGCCCACAGTCTTACACACCTTCAGACTGGGTTGACAGGAATGAATTTTTCGAGAAATTCCCCGATTTTGGTTTCCATAGCCGGTGTAACAGGAATGGAAGTCCGTAGGAAAATTAGTCCCTCTGGACTATTATTCCGCGGAATTATAGTCCTAGGTCTAACATTTCTAGGAATAGTAGTCCGCCGGACTACTATTCCTAGAAATGTTAGACCTAGGACTATAATTCCGCGGAATAATAGTCCAGAGGGACTAACGTTTCTACGGACTTCCATTCCTTTTACACCGGAACATAAATTCTCATTTTAATTGCTTCTCTTGAACTTGGCCGCTTAGATCTATCTTAATTTAATATTCGCTTTAAAGCTCCTTTGAAAGACTGGCATTTCGGTATATCCTGACATGCGGTGACAGGCTAGATGCGTAATATGGGTGTTTGTCCAGAGTCTTTGCGATGTACTGTTTTTACAACAGTTACCTATTAACTGGACATAATTAGACAGATAATGACTGCAGGAGAACACTGGTCTTTCCTCGTTTTAATCTCTTATCAGACCGCCCATTATAGCGTTAAACAGAAATGCGGTAATGGACATAAGGTTTCATGCTTAATTAGCAGCGCTTGAATTGTTGCTGGTTTGTTAAAGTGACAAATTGGTTTTCGATGCCCATCATATACTTATCTTTACGCTTCACATTCAGCTCGAGTGAGAAAAATTATCAAAGATATATACACTTTTAAACAACTAAATCGAAACGTCAAACTATCACCTTGACAGTCCTGGCCGGGATCTTTCGATTATTAACCCCAACTCTCTCTTCCCTGCATAGAGAAGAAATGAGGTGGGAGCAACGATCAAACAGTTCGATCAGGAAGTAGTGAAAGAACTATTTTCCACCAGAATTAAATTTTCTACAACATTGTACTTGAACATTTTAAGGACCATTTAAGCTCTCTTTAGGAGAGAGGTTGCATTCAGCGGCAATGTATCATCCCCTTTCAACACCCCGATCGTGTATTTATTCTTGCCCAGCGGCGGCAGAACGAAAATGATAGTGTGGGGTTTGTTTGGGTGTAGCACCACTAATTATTTTGTTTTGAGCCTCAATGGAACGAGTGGGTTTTTAGCAATGTTTTTGAGGCAAAAATTGTAAAAGGATTTTTTTATAGTCATTCCAATTTTCGTTTGTTGTGGCAAGTATCGTTTTCTGTTCACGTTAAGCAATGGCTTCAATAATAATAATAATAAATAGAGGATATGGAATGAGTGTTTTTCTCTTATAATATTTATGAAACGAGTCTAAAAATTCGGACGAGTTTCATAAATATTATATATTCTATTTATCATATGACACACACACGCACAAACTAGCCACTTAGTATGACTTTTTAACCCATCACCTAACTTGAGTTGCAGACGGCACTTGGAAAAAACATCCTCGTATAACTAAAAATTTTCATTTTTGGCTTCCAAAATATAGGTTATTACCCCTCATTGGAACGAGAGCTCGTTCGAATGAGGGGTCATAACCTATGTTTTGGAAGCAAAAAGTGAAAATATAAAAAAAAATGAATGCCGTTTTTCTTGTAGGTAAAAGATTAATACAATATAACCCTCCCTAATGTAAATTCGCCCTACTGAAATTATGCAAATATGACCCAGTTGTATTTTGTTTAGCCAATCAAATTGTTCAGTTTTGAAATTGACCAATGAAAGCTCCCAACTCTTATTATGCAAATTATGAAAATGTGGCCCAGTTGTATTTTGTTCAGCCAATCAAATTGTCTAGTTTTGAAATTGACCAATGAAATTGACGGAAGACTTTAATTATGACTGATTAATATGAAAACAAAATATCAAATATTTTAAAGTGAACAAAACAAACAAGTCATATGATAAAAGTGTTTATAAAAAGTTCTCTTCAAAAGTTGAGGGGAGGACAAAACAGACATTCTGAAAAAGAGAGGGTGACATGGCATCCGACCCACCGATCCCGCCGCCACTGTTCTCACATTTTTGTAAACAGAGCCAACATTTTTGTAAACCACTCTTATTAATAATCACCATCAAAAATAAACTTTAAAAAACAAAATTCGTTTAAAACGAGGGTTTGTGGAGAGATTCAGCACGCACAGAAAATACAGGACATATAGTCCCTAAACTGTATTTTTGGAGTTAATGTTTTGTGTTATTCTTGATATTGTGAGCCTGCAGATCTAAATCGGATAAGTTTAGCATACAATACAGATCGAGTAGTTTGCCGAGAAAGCACCCTCACAGTAGAGCTTCAAACGAATAAATGCAATTCTGATATAAATACACCAACCCTCTGCACACTCAGGTCGAAATAGCAAAATTTTAAGTAGAATGTTTTTCCCCACAATAAGGAATTTAATCAATTCAATCTTGTTTGACAGAGCTCAATGAGCTCTGTCAAACAGGATTGACTTGGTTAAATTAGTAGCTGCCTTATGGAATAAATTTGCTAGTTGAAAATTTGGTATTCTGACATCAGTGTACAGTGGGTTAAGAAGTACAAGAAAAAGTCCAACTATGGACATACGGGAACTTCATCAGCGGAACTTTGTTTCTGATTTTCAAAATAATTTTATTCTACGGAGTTGGTGTTTTGTTGGGTACAGTGTTTGATGCAGTTAGAAATTAACAGTATTCATTTTAGAAGTAGGGATCAGCAATAACATCCTATAGTGTGACCAGAAGTCCCTACCTCAAAGGCCTCCAAGTTTTCTCAAGAGAACATGGAGTCGACCTCCATACCAACCCTTTCCCAAGAGGCGCTGGCGGATCAATTGAAATTTGCTACCGCTGTTCATCTGTTCCTCTATACGGTTCTGTCAGAATGCCCAAAGAGTGTGCTTCGCTATCGACCATCACTGTGTCCAGCTCGATTTTTTAACAAGGATTGGGTATTTCTATTGGACAACACTGATCTAAAATGACATTATTGTGGTACCCCGATCCCCGTCCGGGACGACCCGCGTTGTGTCCTTGGGCAAGGCACTTTATCCCGGCTGCCTACCTGGGGGCACGATGACGCCGTGTACTAAGGCGTACTACACGTCGATGGTGCACATGTCTTCAACCGCTGTAACCCTGCTTGAGCGGAGCTTGAATAGAGTTAGAATGTTGAGGAGCTGACAGTTGCTCGTCGATGCTCGGTGGTTCTCTCCGGGTACTCCGGCTTCCTTCACCCGTAAAACTGTCACGGTCACGATTAGCCATTGTGCATAAATATGTGACCTTAAATACCAATAAATAAATAATAAATAATAATCAAACAAACCCTTATTTACAAGTATGAACTTTGGCCAGTCACTCTTCTATTTTTCAACTACATGTATAGAGGGTGGACGCTGAAGAATCCAGCAGTTCCATTACTGCAATGTAACTCGGCGTGCTGCCTTAAGTAATCGTATTGGTCTGAAGGTCAGAAATCAAGGCATTAATTATATGCAAAAGAATGTTTATTCATCAGAGATACGTCCAGCCAGAACGGATATTGACCTTTTGAAAACACTCCAGAAGGACGCAAGATTGGTTAATTCAATAACAATGTCACTGTTCCAGATGATTCTCTTCTTCTGAATCCCGGCAATTTGAGTTCTATAGCAATAGATTAGATATAATAGAATTGGATGCAAACGCGACGAAGTCAAACACAGAGCACCAGAGCACCGGCTCTCAAACAAAAGGACCACGAAGATAAATTCTTGCGTGTATACATCTTGAAATCTTTTGACACAAGTTCATAATCTGGTCCTCTTCTACCAGAAAGGGAATGTAAACTGTAAATATATAGACAGAACGCGATGTGTGTTTGAATCGGTGGGTGTTTTACATAACTCGTTGGAATGGCGTAATCACATTTCGCTCGAGCTCGAGCGAAATGTGATTACGCCATTCCAACGAGTTATGTAAAACACCCACCGATTCAAACACACATCGCGTTCTGTGTTTATTACACAACCCACGCATTAAAATTCATTTAAATATACAAATTTTAATTCCGATGTTTAAACCCAGAGGTGAAGAGTCCTTTTGTTTAGACTGAAGTTGTACTGATTAAATGGATCGATAAAACATCAAAACAACCTTTTCGGAACCAGTGTTTTTGGAAATTCGTATCACTGTTTCTCTTCGGCTGGTGCCCATTCACGCCTAACCATTTGGTGGCTATTACTGTTAGTAAAAATATAAGTACAGACTCGTGCAGATTCACAAAACAGCTCGGAGAAACATTTTTAAAAGAAGTTCGAAGAATGTCAAGATGTACGAAGATTTACCGAAATAAAGTTAACCAATTTAGATATAACGGGATCCACAAAACGAGACGTGTTAATGTTCTTGTTGAAAATGATTGGGTTTTTAAAAAATAGTATCTCATTTTGGGTTAACTAATGTTTTGTGAACCGACTTTATTTTGCTTTGGACGTTTTCATTTTCACACTATGCGACAGACGGTCTATAATTCTATAACGAAATTTGGAAACTTTTCGAAGCGTAACTAATGACTCGATGAGAACGAAACTAGTATGAACGGTGCTCGGAAAAAAGTTCCGGCTTGTACATCACCCATTGAATACAGAATCATTTATGTCATAGCGGCTATCCAGTTAAATACAAGGGTTTAAAGTTGAATGGATGTGTAATAAAAAACTTGTACTCCTCATCCAAAAATCATTCAAAAAAGGAAATCGTGTTTTCCATATTATGTACTGTACACGGTCAAGATCAACTGAACATCTTATTTGGTTAGTCAGGAGCACGGTGGCTCATTGGTTACGGCATTGAATTTCAAACCTAGAGGTTCGCGGTTCAATCCCCGCAAGGGGGTAACTGCGTTGTGTCTACTCAATCCTGCTTGCCCATGTGGGCGTACAGTGGCGCTGTGTACTAAGGCGTACAGCACGTCGATGGTGCATCTTTCTTCAACACCAATACTAACCCTGTTTGTGTGACGTTAGTATGTTGGGGTGTCTGACACTTGATTGCCGCTGCTCGGTAGTTCTCTCCGGCTACTCCGGTTTTCCTCCACCCGTAAAACTGATCGACACGAGGTGTCGAAAGTGTCGTTAAAACTTCAATAAATAAATAAATAAATAAATAGTTGGTCAGTTATTTTACAGGTTTCTAGTATATGAGAAGAAAGATGTTCTTAACATTTTGCAGACACACTCCCAGTATCGGCAGAAATTCTTCTCTATCGACATAATATATACACTTTAAAATCAACTCAAATCAACTGGGTTGAGTAAATATGAACCCAGTTGGGTTCATATTTACTCAACCGAGTTAATTTGTGTTAATTTTTAACCCAACTGATTTTACGAATGACAATCTACGAATGAATTTCGTTTTTAAATCACCTTCACAACGTCAAGTATGAGCTATTTTGATGGGTTGCGATCCGCCGTCCGTCCGTCCGTACCTTGTCCGACCACAATTCCTTTAGCACAACCCACAGGCCGTATCTTGCATCTGATCAATTTCAAATTCCATACCTGGCTTTGGTATAATATCTGGATGAGAGGTGTCGAATTTTTCCGAATTTCGTTAAAAAAAATGGCCACCGGCGGCCATCTTGGATTTGGCATATTGTCAACAGTTCCATTAGCAGACCCTACATCCAGCATCTCTCAGCAGATCTTTTTCATTCAAATTTCACGTGTAGCTTTAGTGTGATATCTAGATGAGAGCTGTCGACTTTTTCTGAATTTTGTTAAAAAATATGGCCACCAGCGGCCATTTTGGATTTGGCATATAAATTGTCAACAATTCCCTTAGCACACCATACAGGCCGCATCCCGCAACCGATATTTTTCAGATTTCATATGTAGCTTTGGTGTGTCTTTTCTGTAGAAACTTGAGTGAATGACATGGCATTACTGGAAGTTTTAATTTATTTAATTCAGTTCTTTCTCGGTCAAGTTGAGCTGAAGCGTCATTGACAATTTCTTTAGAAATGGAATAAATGAATTGCTGCTAATTCAGTGTTAAAAATAACCGAAATTTGCCAATATGTCGCAGAAATGCTTTAAAATGAAGGGATGGGTGTCGAACTGGTTATTGTTTTCGACACGTTAGGGACCAGCTCGGTGTGAAAGTGGCAGAACTGGCAGATATCCTTTTTCCGAAAGCAACTTTTCGGTGTACAATAATTTTAATTGTTGAGGATGGGAGTCTATGCGTGTAATTACTGGGTGTGGTGGGTGAGAAGTTACAGTGTTTTAAATGCTTAACTTTCATAAAAGTTAAAAAAAATGGAAAATCGTCCGATTCAAAATTCATTGTCAGTGAAGTACAGCTATTACAAAGCAAATGCTGCAATTCACTGTTTTCTCACAAACGCACATGTTACCACAGCTGCAAAATGGGTGGTTTAATCAACTTACACAAATGTGGAACGAAAAGCTTTACGGCTTCTGATAGTTACAGAGGAATATCTTCTACAAATTGTTTGAAAGCCTAATTATGAGAAGAATCAATACATATAAACCAAGAGTCTTGCATTTAAACCTCCTTTAATCTGGATATCAAGGCAAAATGAACTACCCGCCGATGACGTTCTATATTGATTTTATTGTGAATGAAAGCACTGAACAAATAAAAAGATAAAAAATGGTGAGCTGTTTTATGTTTTACTGTCTGTTGGAAGGATTAAAAATGCTGTTAACGCCGTTTGGCACGGTGGTGTTCTTTACAAGCTGAACGAGAGATGAGTAAATGGTATCTCATTTCAATTATTTGATAATTTGTTTACAGATATGACGACCGCGGTTATGTTGAGGGGTCTCTATTCACGGCCTTCTCAGATTAACTGACTGAGCGCTAGAAGCCACTATCAGGGCTTTCAAAAAATGAGGGTACTAGAGAAAAAGCCAACATTTTCATTGATCATGTTTTTTTTAGTCAAATGCAAATGCTATTTTGTTTTTGTAAGTTTGTTCTATTAAAAAATTATTGGAGAGTGCTTATAGGCACTCTCCAATAATTTGTAATAGAACAAATTTTGAATAACAAAGTTAGACCACCAAAAATAATCCAGCCCTCAACCAGTTGAACAAGGCACAGAACAAGGTAGATTTCTCTCTCCAATGTTATTCTCCCTTTCATAGATGACCTTCTCAGCGAACTTGTAGCCTCGCGTTACAATTTATGCATAAACCACATGACATGTGCATGCCCAACTCACGTCTGGTCACGTGACACGTTTAACCACTTCCTACTGACGTGCTGTTTTGGATATATCATCGAGCTACAGCTTAAAACGGAGATACCAAAACAGTCCATCAAAAGGCTGTGCAGCTCTTTTCAATGAAACACCCAAACTTAACAGTGCGTCAGTTCGATAATGGTTTGTGTGCAATGAAGAAACCTCTGCAAACATATCTGTTGTCAATCTTGATATAAAATATTGAGAAATGGGGAAAAACAGTCTACAGAGTTTACCAATGAAAGCAAAAACAGCCGCAGTTCTTTGTCTTTTGGGGTCATGCCTTTACTAAATTTGATAGATCAACAGAAATTGAGATTTCTCAGAAATAGTTATGATGCTAGTTGCACAAAACATGTAAGAAAGTTTATTATACATGTCACTCAACCTCATCTTCCACCATGGATACTCGATAATGTGGTTCTCATCAGATATTTACAAAATGATGGATAAATATGATTAGGACGATCATTTTATTACTCTCTTTCATGAAGTAACCTTTCCCACCGAGTGTGATTGGAAGTAATTTATGAGGTTTGCTATTCAATCTTCCGTCCAATTGTTCAGGCACTTGAAAGGATCTGAAAGCTCTGAATTGAGAGATTTTCAATTTCCATGATGATATTGGCCAGTGTGTTCTCTGGCAGTTGTGTCAAAAGTACTTCGAATGTTCACCCATTGTTAGGGGTTATTGTAAATTTAATTCCTCCTACCAGCAGGAGTAGAATGCATAACTGCAGTTTGTGATCAGAATGTTACGAAGAAACGTTGCAGCATGTAATGATGCATGGAACATGTTTTGGAACACATATTTGTGATGTATTCGGTATTCCTGCTTATTAAAGGACTGCCACGAATATTCTTTCAACGTCAACAGCGCCAGCAAACGAGAGTGTCAACCTTCCCAAACCTGTATACTCAAAAAATCAGTTGGGTTAAAATTCAACCCAAATCACTGGGTTGAGTGAATATGAACCCATTTGGGTTCATATTCACTCCACCAGTTGATTTGAGTTGATTTTTAATCCAACTGATGTTGAGTGTATTATGCCTCTCTCAAACGAGCCTCCGGTGACGTCATTGACGTCGTTGATGCTCGGGGAGTTTTGAAGCGACATTTTACAATTCGCAAAATAATTTAAAAGATTCGAATGCCTTGGCGATTAACACTCCGTACAAATCCATACTTTCATTCTTGTTTATAGTTTGGATGTCGTATTCTATTTTTAGATCCGCTGTCAATAAACGAATTAGTACAATAGTGAGTTAATATAGGTTGTTATATTCCACCTGAGGTGTCTTGTTCGATCTGTCTGATCTGGACTCGTCCACTCGGCGGAATCCAGGGGCGGACTGGGCCAAGAAACGTTACCGGGAAATGTGTTCAGATGAGCTTTAGTTTTTTCTTTATGGTTAAATGTTCACGACAGTCAGGGATGTGGCGACTGGGGGAGGAGGTGGGGGTAGGGGGGTGTCTCCCCCCCCCCCCCCCAGCTAGGAGTATTTTTTTTCAATAGTTGGAAATTCCGAGGTCAAAAATCAAATGGTTAGAAATTCAATAAATTAACATTGTTCATGAAAAATATTAAAATTCCAACTAATGATGAGAAATTTTGATCTTTTATTTCCAACTGGAAACTTGAGTTTCAAATTTCCTACTCTAAAATTGACATGGCCACAAAATTTCGACTCTGACATCAATCCGGTAAATTTTCTGACCCAGACACATTATAAATGATGTTTTTTCCCGTTTCAGGACTAGTGAAAGTTTTCCGAAGCGTTCATAACCCTTTACCCAACGCAGACGATTTCAAAATTCATTATTTTAAATATAATTTTTTTAAAATTTAAAAAAAAATTCAACAAAACCATATTCATGTGACCCCTCTTTGGAACGAGCTCGACGAGCTCGTTCCAGAGAGGGGTCACATGATATGGTTTTGTTGAAATTTATCGAAAAATAATATTTTTTCAGCAGCTGTATTTGCATATTACGTGGGCGGATGCGGGCGATTCGTTCGGTAAAGAGTTAAAAAAAGATATCAACCACCTATCGAAACCACTCACAGTTGGAATTTACACCGGTGGCACCCCCCCCCCCCCAGCCGAAACCCTCTAGCCACATCTCTGAATGGGAGAAAATTTTGACTTTTGAATTGAAGGAACGCTGCTTCCTTTCAGATCACGTTGAGAACATTTCGATATACCGACAGTCTGTGCAATCAGATCCATTTCGCCTTTTGGTAATTTTCCCGAAATTTCATGCACCAAGAGGTGTTGATCTGCATCAATTTTGGAGGCCCCATGGGGGGGGGGGGGGCCTATAAAAGGGGGCCCACTGGAAATTTTCCCGGTGGTCCATACGGCCAGTCCGCCTCTGGCGGAATCCGACGACCCAGATTATCTGACTGTTATAATAATCTGTATGTATCTTCACATTGAGTCATTAAATCAAACACACCTGGCTTGAGGTTCCTTCAGTACGTGGAGAGTGGATTGTTACTAAATCACTCGTGGAGTGAAGTTTCCACCGTACAATAACAGTAAATTCCCGTGGTAATGAATGAAACGGACAAGCACAGTTTTAGCTAAGTAGAACCCGGAGGTCCCCTGACTGAAACTTTGCTCGTAGTTCTAATGTTTGTTTCCCAGACAAGAGTCACAGTGGAAACTTCACCCCACGAGTGATGCAGTAACAATCCACTCCCCGTGTACTGTATAAGTGAGGTAGCTAGAGAGTGAGAGTCTCTAATCGGAAAAATTCCTTCCGACATTATGTCCCTCGTAAAATATTGTAACACATTATATAAATATGTTTGTCCAGATTTCATCTTAAATAAAGACACAGACTTCCACGTGCCAGGATTGCGACTCCCCGATTCCAAAGGCGACTCTATGTCATACAGTTCACACGAAAGACAACTCACAGGCATTAGATTTTTAACTCTGACTGAACTGTCAACAACACAAATATTACTTGGTCTGTTCATTCGTATTACTTAGCCAAGTTTGCCCGGTTTTGTGTTCAGATGAGCTTTAGTTTTTTCTTCATGGTTAAATGTTCACGACAGTCGTATTTTCGATGTGAGCGAAATGTCACCAGCACAATGGAATGGATGTCATGCGGCTGATTCGTTAATTTGTTTTTACGTTTTCTTTTTACAAAAAGTCTGTTTCTGATCATATGTTCATCACAATCCAATATATTCCCGATGCTTGCACATTTATTGTAAGAACCTTGAGTTATAAAAGGGCGTAATGCTATAAATAAAGTTAGGAAGCATAATGTGCCCGACATATGAGATCGGCTGTTTCACCAACTCGCTCTGGACAGCCACATTCTTGACTAAACAAATACAGTACGTGGAGAGTTGATTCTAATTAAATCAAACGTGGGTGGAGTTATCACCCAAAGTATCACCTTCAAATTCTGCACATATAGACAAAAACACTAGCAATGTTACAGCCAATGGACTTCCGGGTTTTATCCGGAGGTCCACTGGCTGGAACTTTGCTTGTGCTTGTTATGCTTTGCAACAAATTTTCAATTATTGCTTGGGTGGAATCTCCACTCTGTGGGTGATTTAGTGATAATACTCCGTCCACGTACTGTATTGTAATGCAGATATACAGAAGATACTTTTTGAGTGGATACTATTTTTATTTCATAAGTGACTAGCAGGTGAAATATAAAATTTCAACAAGCGACCCGCGATTACTTGCTAGTCACTCATGAAATAATTATGGTATCCACTCCAATAAATGTAGATCTTCTTTTTATAATAAGCGTTGCCTATTCTAAAACAAATATGTTTTAATACCAAATTAACCCTTTACCCAACGTAACGGTCAAAACCGGCCAGCGCTATTCTCAAAAATCGCCAATTAATTTTCATTATTTTTTTCTCAGAAACATAGGTTATGACCCCTCATTGGAACGAGCTCGTCGAGCTCGTTCCAACGAGGGGTCATAACCTATGTTTTTGAGACAAAAAATGAAAATAATGAGTTATTCAAGAATTTTTTTTTGCAAGTGTCGTCTGCTTTTCATGTTAGGTAAAATCTTAATGCAATGTAAATGCTTTGAAAGCGAAACACATTTTAGTTTAAAAGCCATCAGCATATTGCCAACGAACCGCTTTCAGTAACGAAATTAGTTGTCCGCGAAAGTATAACCTATGTTTTTGAGACAAAAAATAAAAAAATAATGAAAATTAATTGGCGATTTTTGAGAATAGCGCTGGCCGGTTTGCCCGTTACGTTGGGTAAAGGGTTAAAACGAGCAATCATATGTCTTGTGTCAGTAAAGATGAAATGTCTACGATTTCGCCATTTCTTTTTATTTTTAACTTAAGTGTATAAAAATATATTTAGGCCACACAAAATAAATAAATTAATTCTCAGGCAATTTTTTTTCAAATCCGTAAGGGAGGGAGGGAGGGAGGGGGGGTATTTTATTTTTAGTTTTTCTTTTGCAAAAAGTGAGCAAACATGGAGAGGATTTCAGCTGTCTTTTACATAAAGAAATATAGAAAGTGCATATTTATACAATTAACTGGTAGAGTGCTAAGTTTTTTGAAGTGTTAAAATTTTGTTCACATTTTATTGCCTTGCTACAATTTATGGGAGAGTGCCTACAGGCACTCTCCCATAAATTGTAGCAGGGCAATTCCATCCAGACTAAATATTATCACATCAAGAATTAATTGAAGTACATCCACAGAATATCAAGCCTTTAAGCCGTGGTACCTGCACTTCAGGATAAAGCCCAAAAATGGGCTTCCAGCACTCTACCAGTTAAATTAATTTTTAATTTGAAAAATAAAACATTCCTCTAAAAACAAACTGTAGTTTCTGCAACTCAAAGGCTTCATATTCTTTCGATGCTCTTCATATTATCTTTAAAGTAAAAGCCTTAAATGTATTGGGATTTTCCTCTTTACAATTTAATTTAATCAGTATTTTATTTCAGAAAGGCACACCTAGTTAAATTTTAAGACAACGTGATGAATTACAAATTTATGAAAAGGGATTCAGCAGCAAGCCAAAGCTTATATAAGCTGTCTCCTACAGTCAACATTTACATTGAACTTTCATGGCATTTACTCGTAATAAACAATGTTTTAAGAGAGATAAGTAAATAACAAATTGTGAAGATGGAAGGAAGAGGGAAGAGGGACAAAAGATTTAGGACTTAGGCAGCTGTTTCCTAGGATGACTGGACACAAGGATGGTGAACACTGCAGAGAGAACGACTATACATATACACATCCTTATACACCGTCTGGTCAGGGAGATTTGTTTTGTGGTTTAGGCAAGGTTCAGTAGAATCTTTTTGTCATTGATATATAATTATGTAATGTCTCGAATATTTGCCTGTTCGTATCCACATTGTACGTAACATTTCCAATTAGAAGAATGTCCGTGGTAATTGCAAAGGATAAGGTGGCTAACGTGTTCTGTCTAATATCTAGGTAATTTGGATAGTGTAACAGGTAATGATCGTTTGTTTCGCGGGCACCGCATGAACAGAGAGGGGGATTTGATAAGTGTTTTATAAACAGATGGTCATTAAGATTACTACAGCGCAAGCGAAGTCTACAGTGGTGTATCTGCCGCTTGTGGTCTTCATTACGTTTGAAGTAACTGGGAACAAGCAGTTTGTTTCTATTTATGTAACTCGACAAATTTTGCAACGAGCCTTTTTCTCTCACGTGTAAGGGTACAGCATTCCATAGCCGAGTACATGAAGGCAAGAATGATTCCTGGTGAGAAGGGAACAGCAAGGGTAGCATTATGACGCAGATAAAACTCGTGAGACGCCGACGCTCGATAAGTGTGGAGGGACCATTCTGTGATTCATCTTGAAATACTGTTTCAGTTTGTGTTTCTCTCTTCTTACTTTAACCCTTTACCTAACGAAAATGCCGCATCCGCCCGCGTAATATGCAAATTCAGCAGTTGAAAAAATATTATTTTTCAAAACATTTCAACAAACATACTCAACTTAATTCGTCGTAGGGATGTATTATTCGAAAAGTTATCTCCCCCTGTGAATACTGGAGTCTGACTGTAATGTAATTAGCATTGATCCACTGAAAGGTGTGAATAAAATCTTGTTTGTCGGGAAATCGTTTTCTCAAGCGGCGAGAGAAGTAAGTTGAGAATGAAGGCGTCAGACAGTTTATTGTGCAATCATTTAAGAGAATTGTTAATTTGATTACAATAATCCTTTTATTCACACCGAAACCTTCTGCATATTGTGGACTGTGGGTTCAACTGTTTTTACAACAATCAAATTTGTCTTGGTTTTAACATCAAAAGGAAAAAAATGGGCAAATGTCAGATTATATATTTTTATATGATTAGAGAGGACAATATCTATATTATATGCACATATGCGCAGAGCATTGCTAATATGAAGACTAAAAAATATTTTAATCTCTAAAAGTTGACGAAAACGCAATTTTCCATTATTTTACATGGCACTCTACACGAAATAACCGTACCTTTTTAAATGAACAGGGGAAAAAAATTGGTCGAATGAAATGGTTCGATTATATCACCAAGTGAGAGCATATATATTGTTCTTAAATGTCTGATGCGCAGAGCAAATATAACTTTCACGGGTTTTATATAATTTTGAGAAATATAAAAATTCCCCATTCAATTAGTGCTAATTTTTGCAAGCCAATTCCTAGCAATCAGGGGAGATAACTATTTGGTAAATAGATGCGAATAACGAGAATAGTTGAACATGACTATATCATGTGACCCTTCGTTGGAACGAGCTCGTCTAGCTCGTTCCAACGAGGGGTCACATGATATGGTTTTGTTGAAATTTTTTGAAAAAATTCAAAAAATTATATTTAAAATAATAAATTTTGATATCGTCTGCGTTGGGTGAAGGGTTAAGAAGTTTCCATCCTGTTTCCGCGTAAATAAGCGCTTTACTAGCACTCCGAGCTGTACCTGTTACAATTCTGGCAGTATCAATTTGGTTGCGTTCCAGTTCATCGGATTCAGATTCCGTGCAGTTATCCCACACTCTATCTGAGTACTCCAGAACTGGCCTAATGGGGGAGGGGAGGGGGGCGGTGGCTCAGTAGGTAGAGGTGCAAGCTGCAAGCTGAGAGGTCCTCGGTTCGAATCCCACCAGCGGCAACCGCGTTGTGTCCTTGGGCAAGACACTTCACCCCCATTGCCCATGTGGGGCACGGTGACTCTGTGTACTAAAGCGTACTGCACGTCGATGATGCACCTGTCTTCAACCAATGCTACCCTGCTTGTGTGGAGTTAGTATGTTGGGGAGCTGACAGTTGCTCACCGTTGCTCGGTGGTACTCTCCGGGTACTCCGGCTTCCTCCACCCGTAAAACTGTCATGGTCATGATTAGCCATTGTGCATAAGTATGTGACCTTAAACGTCAATAAATAAATAAATAAATAAATAAATAAATAACTGGCCTAATGAAAGATAATATATATTATTTCTAAAGTTTTGCGATCAAATTTGTATTTGTATTTTCTCAATAAGCCAATTCTTTTCCAGGCTTTAGCAGATATTGTTTCAATGTGTCCTTTCCAGGAGCTCCGGTTATTTAAAGTATAGCCAGGTATGCATGGCTATTGACTTCTGTAAAACTATCACTGCACATTTTCAATGAGGGGTGATTGTTTCGAACAGTTTTACGGGAAATTAGCATAGACTCAGTCCTTGGGGGATTAAAATGAAAAAGCCATTGATTTGAGTTGCGACAAGTCGTGGTTTAGAATGTCCGCTGCTATGTTAGTGTTTTCTATTATTAAGTAGAGGCTTGTATCGTCGGCAAACAAGCGGCTGTTACTTGAAATATTGTGAACGATTTCATTGATGTATATTAGAAACAGCAGGGGACCTAGGATTGATCCTTGTGGTACGCCAGCTGTAGTTGGTCTCCAACTGGAGGCTTCAGAATTAATGACAACACGCTGATGACGATTACTTAAGTAAGATTCGAACCAATGAAGCAAGTTTCTTGTTATTCCTATGCGTTCTAACTTGAAAAGAAGGTCTCTGTGCCAAACTCTATCAAATGCCTTGCTCACATCACAGAAGACAAGGCGGATTTCTTTGCCTTCGTCGAGGGCAGTGCTTATAGTGCTATAATTATCGATAAGATGTAGTGAAGTCGAATCTTTAGGTGTAAATCCAGACTGAAATTGGGTAATCGGGGAATTTGATTGAAGGAAACCAAGTACTTGTTTGAATATACACTTTTCAAAAACCTTGCCGATATAACTAATCAACGATATTGACCTATAGTTAGTAACCATGTTCGGATTGTCCTTTTTAAGTACTGGGGTTACATTAGCTTTCTTCCACTCAGCCGGAAAGTAACACCGAGACAGGAGATAGTTAAAAATGTCTGTGAGCGGTATTGTAAGGGTTGATCTACATTCTTTGAGAAGTCTCTGACTTACGTTCTCCGTGTCACACGTTTTGGAGCTTTTAGAGAGCTTAAGGCGTCACCGACATCACTTGTCAGTATACTAATATTTTCTAACATTGGATGAGAAGTGTTGTGATTACGGGTGGGTAGAGAAGCGTATGAGTCGACCACTTGGGAGATAAAACAAAAATAATCATTGAATGCATTGGATTTATCAGTATCAGTTGACAGGTCACGATTGTTGTATTGTAGGACAGGGATTTCTAATTTTTGTTTGTTCATAAGTTTATAGAGCGTCTTCCACCAGTTGGCAGACGAGGTTGGTTCGTCATTGAGACTTTTGTTCTAATTTAATAAAATATTGTCTTTAGCTTTCCAAATTACGGATGTTGTTTGATTTCTCTTTTTATCATATGACTCGTCCATTTTGTTCACTTTAAAACATTTGATATTTTATTTTCATCATATTAATTAGTGATAAATAAAGCCTTCCGTCAATTTCATTGGTCAGTTTCAAAACTAGACAATTTGATTGGCTGAACAAAATACAACTGTGCCACATTTTCATAATTTGCATAATTAGAGTTGGGAGCGTTCATTGGTCAATTTCAAAACTGGACAATTTGATTGGCTAAACAAAATACAACTGGGTCACATTTGCATAATTTCAGTAGGGAGAATTTACGTTATCTGTCATATTTAGGATGGGTTATATTGTATTAATTTTTTACCTACAAGAAAAACGCCATTCAGTTTTTTTTAAATTTTCACTTTTTTGCTTCCAAAACATAGGTTATGACCCCTCATTGGAACGAGCTCGTTCCAATGAGGGGTCATAACCTATGTTTTGGAAGCGAAAAATGAAAATTTTTAGTTATACGAGGATGTTTTTCCAAGTGCCGTCTGCAACTCAAGTTAGGTGATGGGTTAAAAAGTCATACTAAGTGGCTAATTTGTGCGTGTGTGTGTCATATAATAAATAGAATATGGAATGAGTGTTTTTCTCATATAATATTTATGAAACTCGTCCGAATTTTCCGTTTGGGCTCGCCAGAGGCTCGCCAAAACGGAAAATTCTTAGACTCGTTTCTTAAATATTATATGAGAAAAACATTCATTCCATATCCTCTATAAATGAATTATAATTCAAATACGTGACAGATAAATCTTGTGCGTGTGTGTGTGTCATATGATAAATAGAATATGGAATGAGTGTTTTTCTCATATACTATTTATGAAACTCGTCCGAATTTTCCGTTTGGGCTCGTCAGAGGCTCGCCAAAATGGAAAATTCTTAGACTCGTTTCATAAATATTATATGAGAAAAACACTCATTCCAAATCCTCTATAAATGAATTATAATTCAAATACGTGACAGATAAATCTCAATGTGCAAACGATCTTAACGATTATTCCCGCAGATGGTGTTTCGATTCTGTTTCTGACTCCAGCGTCACTCTTATTAATTTCTGAGGCAATGATCGATCTAACTGCTACCCAAGCTTGCCAAACACGAGAGTGAGAGAGAGAGAGAGAGAGAGACAGAAGAGAGAGAGAGAGACAGAAGAGAGAGAGAGAGAGAGAGAGAGAGAGAGGGAGAGAGAGAGAGAGAGAGAGAGAGAGACAGACAGACAGACAGACAGACAGACAGACAGACAGACAGACAGACAGGCAGAGGCAGAGAGAGAGAGAAAAAGAGAGAGAGAGAGAGAGAGAGAGAGAGAGGAGAGAGAGAGAGAGAGAGAGAGAGAAACAAAGGGAGATAGAGAGAGAGAGAGAGCGAGTGGGAGAGAGAAAGAGAGAGAGGGAGAGATTCTTTAAGCGTTGTAGAAATAGGAAAGTCTAGTAAAATTTCGCTTCTGTTTGAAAATATGAAAATATTTGCTAGGAGAAACCAGATTGTACATGAAGATCTTGATGTTCTGGTGAAGTGCAGGTGCATTTGGTGAGATATATAAAGCAGTCATTCGGCACCAACGTCACATGCAGGTCAGTGATAAAAGACAGGCCGATATAGAGATGTATGATAGTTTTCAAATCAGATCAAAGGAAAATGTTGATGTCATTAGTAGTGTTAGGTATTTACTTGTTTTCCCAGTGGTGTTGGTTGGACTAACTCATGCAAATGAAACGTTCTGTGAAGCACACAAGTGTAAATGGTGTTAGTCACTTGTCGCAACAGAAAGGGAGTTAGACAAAGAAGTAGTGGAGAGCGGATTCAAGATAAGGCTAGTGAAAAAGAAAGCAGCCAGAAACAAGAAATTGTGCACATGATGCTGGGCATGGGCATGGCATAATTAGATCAGTAAAACAAATTGAGCTATCCCAGAAAGTGAGGATTCTTTTTGGAAGAAACATTGAACAGACGTCTCACCATACGACATCCTCATCAGGCTTTAGCATTCCTAGTGACAACGTTTTCTATGATAGGATCACCAACATTATTGTTCAATCAGCTTTGTACTGGGCTATACTATCACTATTATATATCAATAACATGATTGAGGAGGATACTGTTTGTAGACATCTTTTACTTTGTAACTATCTCTTCGTAATCCCCGCTTGTTTCGTATTCACGATTCCTTTTCTTCCTTCAATTTTAATTGGTTGAGTGTTAGAAGCCACTATAATAATAATAATAACACTTTGGCCAGCCGCTGATTTGTCGCGGTTCTCGGACGAGAAGGCCTTGGTTACCCCTGAACTCCCAACTGCCTCCCTGTTCCCACGCTTCTCCTCTCCTCCCAACATTCGGAGACGAACTGCTTGATGACATCCCTTGCCCCATTCTTCCCAATCTCTCCGATTAGCACATTAACCCTCTCCTTTGAGCCTCCCCCTAACCACATGTCCTTCATACTCCCATCCCACTTCCCCATTATACTCCCAGTGAATCTCATTCTTTTAGACTGATACTTTGGGCATTCTAGAAGGAAGTGTTCCATGGTCTCCACCATGCCCAAGTTACACATCTGGCACTCCCTTTCACCGTCTTTCTCAATTTTTCCCCTCAGCTCCAGGGATCGCGACCTCAGCTTGAACAGCAGTGACCCCCCAAAGGTGCCATCAAGGTACTCTTCAAAACCTGGCCTCTCTTTATCATGCAGGCCACCCAAAGACCTCTTTGATTTGACCCCCTCTCGCCAATTACGGTTACAATCCTCCATGACCCTTTCTCTGACGATTTTTTTTACCCTGGCTTGCCCCAACGTCCAGGTCCGAGATCTCCAATGAGTAGTTCTCTACTAGCTCCCTCACTTGGACCATCCACCCCGTTTTGATATTTGAGCTGAAAATTCGCTGGAACATTACTTTACACCACCACTATCAGGGCTTTCAGAACAAATGAGGGTTCCAGAGCAAAAGCCAATATTTTCCTTGCACGTTTCATATTCACTCAAACACAAACAATATTTTGTTTATATAAATTTGTTTTATCACAATGTATTGAAGAGTGCCCATTGGGAACTCTTCAATAACTTGTAATAAAACAAAGTTTGATGAACGAATTCAGACCACCCAAAATAATATAGCCGTCAACCAGTTAAAAACACATATGCATGTAATGTATCAACAATGCTCTTCATAGATACGGCTTTTAATAACCCTTTGAACCCTGATGGTATCGTCCATGTCAGTTCAACAGCAGTAACTGGAAGAGTACATGTTCATTATTTGGGGTAGATCAATTAATATTTTCAACGTGCAGCCTCGGGGCTGCACGTTGAGAATATTGATTGGTTTACCTCCACACAATCACATTGCAACCATCCCACTAAATGAAATTATGGCGTATCATGTGATCCCTGGAGCTGAGGGAAAACATTGGGAAAGACGGTGAAAGGGAGTGCCAGATGTGTAATTTGGGCGTGGTGGAGACCCTGGAACACTTTCTTCTAGAATGCCCAAAGTACCAGTCTAAAAGAATGAGATTCACTGGGAGTACAATGGAGAAGTGGGATGGGAGAATGAAGGACATGTGGTTAGGGGGAGAGTCAAAGGAGAGGGTTAATATGCTAATCGGAGAGATTGGGAAGAATGGGGCAAAGGATGTCATCAAGCAGTTCGTCTCCGAGTGTTGGGAGGAGAGGAGAAGCTTGGGAATAGGGGGGCAGTTGGGAGTCCAGGAGTGTCTAAGGGCTTCTCGTCCGAGAATCGCGACAAATCAGCGGCTGGCCAAAGTGTTATTATTATGTTCTTGGGCCGGAAAAGCGGCCTTTGGTGTTCAAAGGATTAAGGCTCAAGGTTGTAGAGTTGCATTGTTCCAGTTAATTTATTGTACCATTGTACCATATTGGTGGTTGTGTTTGGATTTTGGGGTACAGAATATTATCATTATTGAGGACTGCCTGAAATTTATCAACTGAAACTATAACCATTATGAAAGTATCAACATCCGAGACCTGCTGACGAATAAATGTATCCTACGAGTGGTTTTTCACATACGCGAAAAAGATTTTTACAAATACATTTATTACATGGTTATGCAGTTATTTTCACAATTGCTAGTTTTCACATTAAAGATAGGTATGTGTGTGTGGAGCATGGAGTTTTTTCACATCGACCTGATGCAATCATCGATTATCTACATAGCAATCGCCGCTACTCATCCGTGGCCGAGAAATGTGAGAGGAACTTTTAACCTTTTAACTTTTAAGCGGCGGAAATTTAGTTTGTAGATTTTTTTTTATTTGCTATGTCAGATTACATTTAGCAATTAAGTCAAGAAGATTATGCCCATCGTTAGGGCTGTCACGATTAATCGATTAATCGATTGTTGATCGATCACGGCGAAATCGATTAGTATTTTTCGTTGTCGAATAATCGGTAAATTATATCCCGTTTTAGACGTTTAATAATTAAAAGAAAATATGTTGAAAAAACTATTGTTTCTAAAGGTAAAGAGTTAAGAACATCGATGTTAAACCCCAAGAAGCTATTGGAAGCATTTGTCTTTCAGATACATTCATCAAAGCTTTGATGTTCTGAACTTTTGAACCGTCAGTGTAATAATCAAGACCGGTCGGCAGTTGCGAAGTTCGCAACTGCCGACCGGTCTTGATTATTACACTGACGGTTCAAAACTTCAGAACATCAAAGCTTTGAACGTAACTAAAAGAGGATCGTCTTCGTTGTTTACTTGAGGTAGGTTAACTGACTTCAACTTCATTTTTATCGACTTCAAAGAGAAGGAGATGGGGTCATCAAGGTACGATCAATCGATTATCATCGATTATTTGCGACAATTAATCGATTCCTAAATTAAAAAATCGTGACAGCCCTACCCATCGTACCAGTACTTAATATGGGGTCAGGTGATTGTTACATTTCCGCCAGAAATTAATTATACCCAGACAAATCTTCTCCGCGTTATATCGCCAATTTATGTCGGAAATGTTACGGTCTTGACACCCTCCTCCCCAACACACACTCACAAGAAAAAAGTGCGTCACTGAAATGAAGTGGTTGATATTTTGACTGTGAACACTGCCCAGGGTCTACTTAGTGCCAAAGGCACCATCGATTGCACAGATGAATTAGCGTGCTACTACGATCAAACGATGATACAACACTGGCCACAGAAATAAAACATTCCATGTTCTCAATAAATCACGTATGAATACACGAACTCAAGCCTTTTGAGGATTAACAAGAACTTGGTTCTGCATAATTCAGTGAATCTCTCAAAAGCAAAGGAAAAAAAAATCAATCCACAGTTCCATCTTCAATATGCTCGTGCTAGTTTCCAAGTTTTTTTCTGTGTTGTATCAACAAGCACTGGGGAATCAGGGGTCTGAGGGGCTTTAACCCCCGCACCTTTTGAAAAAGTGTCGATGCTAAAATAAAAGTAATACAATCAAATTGGTACTGAATTTTCATAACAAAGTCCCGGCATGGCAGTAACAGGTGAAAGCAACTCAAAATGACCTATCAGAGCATCCAGCCGTATATATGGACTGTGGTGTTACCGTTTACTTACTCATGTCTTGTGATCTTCCTCGCTTCACATTTGGAATGAAACTACCTGCTTGAATTTACATATGAGGTGAATGTTTAACATGCCAGTGTATCATTGTTGTTACTGAAGTAGCAAGGGTAGTACGCAGTCGTTTTAATCCGTTTACTGCCACGCCCACTTTAGCCATATATGGAAGAACTCTATGTACGCCTGTATGCGAGGACGTTTAATAAAATTTATGACATACTTGAAACTCTACCATCTGATTAATTATTGGAAAGGGCTCTCTGAGCCCTTTCCAATAATTAATCAGATGGTAGGTTTGATCTGCTCATACCAGAACGTACAAATAATCATCCTAAAATAGGTGACAATAGTCGCTTTTGACAGTGTAAGTGTTATACATTCCACTAATGACAAATAAGCCAACAAACGAACCTAAGATTTAACACCCACCACTTACAAAATCATTCCGTAGTCCCTGATTAACGACTTTAGTATAAAGTATAACCGATAAACACACTAGGGGGCGCGATGGCGTTGCGGTAATCGGTTTTCGTCAGATCACCGAAGTTAAACAACGTCGAGCCCGGTTAGGCCATGGATGGGTGACCGTCTGAGCGATCGATTCGGACTCCCGTGTTGTGTCCTTGGGCAAGGCATTTCACCCCGATTGTCCACACGGGGACACGATGACGACTTGTATAAAGGCGTACTGCACGTCGATGGTGCGCATGTATTCAACCGATTTAACCCTGCCTGTGCTGCAGTGCGGAGTTGCGATGTTGGGGAGCTGGCAGCTGCTCGTCGTTGCTCGGTGGTTCTCTCCGGGTACTCCGGCTTCCTCCACACGTAAAACTGTCAACGACTCGATATGACCTTGGCTGTTAGTTAATGTATCGTTAAACCCTAATAAATAAATAAATAAATAAATAAATAAATAAATAAATAAATAAATAAATAAATAAACACACTAGAAGTGACTGTATAGTCATTAGTGGAGTTTGGTTCAAATGAATGCAAGCTGAACAGATAACAGTAATACTTATGCAGAGGTGGACTAGTCGTATGGTCCACTGGGCAATTTCCCGGTGGGCCCCCTATTGGGAACCACCCAGGGTCCCAAAAGTTACGCAGCCTAACACCTGTTTTCGCATGAAATTTCGTGAAAATGACCAAAAGGCGAAACCGATCTGATTGCATAGACTGTCGATTTTTCGAAATGCTCTCTTTGTGGACTGCCATTGGCACCATACCACCAGTCTAGTCTGCCATTGGCAGTCCACAGAGAGAGCATTTCGATATACATTGTACCAGCAGTCTGTCTAGTCTGCCATTGATCGGTCAGATGCAAGGAAACAGCGTTCCTTTGGTTCGAAAAATCAAAATCTTCTCCATTCAGATGAACTATGGTCGGCTTGATGAGTCCGGGGCCCCCTTTGGTGCAACCATTTTTGCCAAATGAGCGACAAAGGTGATACAAAAATAGCATCCTATATGTGGACAGTCATTGATCGCTCAGGTGCAAGGACGCAGCGTTCTTTCGGTTCGAAAAATCAAAATTTTATCCGAGTCCGGAGCCTCCCTGCTACGTTTCCCGGTAACTTTTTTGGCACAGTCCGCCCCTGTATTTATGACTATATCGGTAAAAGATTTGTCGTTATAATTATGTTTCAATCATTTAAGATTATTTATAATCTAGTGTGTGTGGTGTGAAGGTGAGGCGCGCACGTACGTATGTGAGGCTTGTGTATGTATGAAGGAGGGGGGTCTGTTTGTGTCTGTGTTTACTTTATTATTGTACTAGATGTTTGGCCGTTAAAATTGGGGGGGGGGGGGGGGGGGCTTGGTTTTTAATTCAAATATAGGGAAAATAAACACAAGTTGGGGCGGTGAAAAACGTTGATGAAAAAACGGTTAAAAATGACCAGTCGCCGTATTTCAAGTCTGTATAGAAAAAATAAATCATTTGGATTACATTTCATACGTTTTGAAAACGCTCTACTTTGTCAAACATTTTTTTTATACAGTCCTAGATAGGTGACTCATGTGATTAGTGGTACATTCTAGTTTTTTTTATAATATCAAAATGTCAAGATGATCATACATTTCCAAAAAATTGATTCAACACAAACGGCGTTTTTTGAAAGAGTAAGAAGACGCCAATAGTTCGAGCCCTGTATAAATTCATCGAATGATCGTTCGTTCGCCTTTCGCTCGCCTCAAAAGTTATAAGGCGACCGATTTTCCACAGACCTACATGTACATTACCAGACCTTAGACATGTAACAATAAATTGTATTCTAATTCTAATTGTCCTCGGTTTTCGTGTGTTATATCTTCCAGTAACATGATTTACCCTTTTACGATGATACGGCACCGCGGTGGCTCGGTGGTCAGAACATTGAACTTTCAACCAAAGGATCGATGGTTTCATCCTGGCTAGCAGTAGATCATTGTGTCCTTGGGAAAGACACTTAATCCGGAATGCCCACCTGGGGTCACGGTAGCTCTGTGTACTAAGGCGTACTGCACTAAGGTGTACTTGCTTTCAACCTCTGCTGACTGTGCTTTGTACAGAGTTAGTAAGTTGGTGAGTCTGAAAGTTGCCTGCAGCTGATAGGTGATTCTTTCCGGGTACTCTGGCTTCCACCACCCATAAAACTGTTCTCCGGCTGGCAGATCTGAATGATGAATTCAGTCGGGAATTGAATGAAGGCAAAGAAGTAACAGTGGTCTTTTGTGATATCAGTAAAGCTTTTGACAAGGTATGGCATGCTGGTCTTATTCACAAGCTAAAGCGAATCGCGGTCTCTGGCGACCTCCTTTTATTCTTGAAATCCTATCTCTCGGACAGATCCCAGCGAGTAGTCATAGCCTCTGAAGCTTCCGCTTGGAGGTCTATTAACTCGGGAGTTCCTCAAGGTTCTATACTTGGACCTCTGTTGTTTCTTATATATATTAACGATATAACTGACACCTCTTAAAACATTATAGTGGAGAATCCAAACCAAGCTGCGATCTTAATGAACCATGATAGAGCCACAATCGAACACTGGGCTAAAACATGATTGGATGAGTTTAATCCCCCACAAAACGGTGTGCTGATAACAAACAAATGTAATCCTCCTACACATCCACCACCATTACTCTTCGGTAGTACTCAGATTTCTGAAGTTAAAAATCACAAGCATCTGGGTGTAATATTGAATAGCAACTGCACATGGAATGACTACATTGATCATATCTGTTCTGAGGCCTGGTCGCGTTTAGACTTATTTAGGAAACACAAATTTACAATTGATCGCAAGGTCTTGGAAAAAAATTATTTTGCATTTATTAGGCCCCTTCTTGAGTATGCCGATACAGTGTGGGACAACCGCTCAGCAACTAGGGTTACGGATCTTGAGAAAATACAGATAGCCGCTGCAAGGATCATAACTGGCGAAACCATCAGTGCGAGTAAGTGTCTCCTCTACACTGAGACGCATTGGGATCCGCTCCAAGAAAGACATCGAAAACATAAATTAATACAATTCATCAAAATGTATCACCACACTACTCTCCCATACATTGCTAATAAAGTACCACCACCTGTTTCGACGCCAACCAAAGATTTAATCTCCGATCTAATCATAATCATCGAGTTCCATTCTATCGCACGAACTTGTACCAGTGTTCATTCATCCCCAACGTTACAAACCAATGGAATGCCCTACCTCTGTCTGTGCGAGAAAATTCATCTATTAATAATTTTAAAAATTTCCTAAACAACGGTAATGACAGACCGCCGTTCTTCTGTAGTGGTAACAAACAGGGATGTGGCGACAGGGAGTGATGTGGGGGTGGGGGAGGGGTGTCTCACCCCCAGCTAGGAGTATTTTTTTCAATAGTTGGAAATTCCGAGGTCAAAAATCAAATAGTTGGAAATTCAATAAATTAACATTGCTCTTGAAAAATATTAAAATTCCAACTAATGATGAGAAATTTTGATCTTTTATTTCCAACTGGAAACTTGAGTTTCAAATTTCCTACTCTAAAATTGACATGGCCTCAAAATTTCGATTCTGACATCAATCCGGTAAATTTTCTGACCCAGATACATTATAAATGATGCTTTTTCCGTTTCAGGACTAGTGAAAATTTTCAGAAGGGCTCATAACCCTTTACCCAACGCAGACGATTTCAAAATTCATTATTTTAAATATCATTTTTTTTAAATTTTTAAAAAAAAATTTCAACAAAACCATATCATGTGACCCCTCTTTGGAACGAGCTCGACGAGCTCGTTCCAAAGAGGGGTCACATGATATGGTTTTGTTGAAATTTTTCGAAAAATAATATTTTTTCAGCAGCTGTATTTGCATATTACGTGGGCGGATGCGGGCGATTCGTTGGGTAAAGGGTTAAAAGATATCAGCCAGCGCTGCAGTGCAACCACCTATCGAAACCACTCACAGTTGGAATTTACACCGGTGGCACCCCCCTCCCCCCCCCCCCACCCCCCCAGCTGAAACCTTCTAGCCACATCTCACGCGCAGCCCAAATATACCATTGTAGATTACATTTGCGTTGCAGTAATCTTGGCGTCCATTTATGTGATAACCATTTAACACTTTCTCCTAATTGCCAGTGTGGAGAACTTGAAACAACTGAGTATTTTCTTCTATATTGCCCCCTCAACTCTAACTTTCAAAAACCATACAATCATGGCTCCACCTTTTACTGTCGACCTCTCTACGTTACTGTGTGGTTCAGAATTTTTGAATGATGTCGAGAATCGTGAAGTTTGTGAGGCTGTTCAAAAGCTTATCATGTTGAGTGAGCGCCCAGGCTGGTGAGGGCCCTCGGGGCCAACTCTGATTGCTGGGCATTTTGTGAAGTCCCAGCTATATTCATATATCTCACTTAGCTTTTAAACAACACGTCTGCTATTTGTAAATACAGCTATGTGATGACTACAGTGCATTGAGATTGTATTGTCGCCGACTCGCCCGTCGGTGCGGATTTCACCCGTGCAATACTTGTAAATTCATTCCAAAGCGTAATGGGCGTTGGTGGAGCTTCGGTCGGTGGCCCACAGAGTTAAACCCTAGGTCCATTGACTGGGGTTTTGCTTGTGTTCGTGTGCACTGAGTTCGAAAACGTGCTTCTTTTGGAGATGTCTCCCCTCCGCGGGTGGTTTGGTTGATGTCCGCTCTCCACGTATTAGACTTTGTAGCCCAAGAACATTAGGTTTCACTAGGGAAAAAAATCGGAGAAAGCTGATTTTTTCAGGGAATGTCGAGTACATATCACTGAACGATTAGACAAAAGTCCCCTAAAATCCCAGTTGAGCTTTTTTTCTACAGCCTTTTTTCGAAAACGCGTTTGAAAAAAATCAAAAAAAAAATCGCACGAACTTTGTAACCTCGAATTGATCCAACTGTATTTTTTGTTTACGCGTATTTCGAGCTACATAATGTCTAATATACATTTACCTAGAGGAAAATGTGCATTCTGTGACAATTTCTGCGAAAAATTATTGAAAATTCACAAAAAAGTATCGGATTTACGCAAAAAATGACGATTTTCCTAACGGATTTGCCCAAAGGGTCGTAGTACAGAACGGGATGTTAGTTGGACAGACGATAAAAAATCCACCACCATTTGAAGACTTTTAAATGGGCTTCTGTACTTTTATCATTGCTTACAAAATAGACATTATGGAAGACCCCCTCTGCTTCTGGCCGAGTTCCCCTTTTGGCATAATATTCGTCAGCATGAGAACTCAACTATTTTCGGGCTTGGGACCGAACAGACAAGTCTGTGTCTGGCAGCATTAGGTCAATAAATAATATTTACAGAATGTACAAAAATCAATAAATAATATTTACAGAATGTACAAATCAATCAACATGGATTAAGTTACATTGACTATTATCAACGCTATATACAGAAATGACATGACTTATATACATATTATTCATCGAACTCAGAAATTTCCGACAGGACAGTGTTTCTGTGGTTGTTACAAGAATCCGAACTGCAGTTACACAAACCTGAGCAAGAGAGTCCTGCCTTCTTACACCCACACCTTTTTGTACAAGCACTCTTGCAACCACAACTGATCAGATTCAGTAGGTTATCGGGGGCACATGGCTTTGTGGCTGCAGTCGGTACAAGAAGTCCATTGTCTAGCGACCACCCCCAATCCGTCGGAGGAAGCGAAGTGCCCAGCCATTGTTGGACCTGGAGATAACATCTGTAGACATGTTGTTGTACAGCATCGCTGCTTGGTGGGGGTGAGGCTAGGTCGATGGGTTTATTCAGTTTAGATTTTGCTACATAACGCTTGTAAGTGACATATCTATATTGGTCGAGAGAGGAAACAGTTTTACTCCCATATAAGATCAGGAGAAGTTGTTCCCCGGCAGCGGCTACTGCACTTAGTGTACTGTCATCCGCCAAAATTGTGTTGACATACTGTTGTGAGTCGCTAGTAACATCGGAGACAATTGTACTGAATACTTTCTTCTTACCAACTCGAAAGAGTGCAGAAGTAGTGTCACAACCACTTATAGAATGTGCTACAAGGAGGTTGCTTCTATGGTCACCCATTTTGGTTGCTATTTCACTAACTGAAACTAGTAAGTTTGGGGTAATGGAATACATCATGTGAATATTACATCCCGGTTGAACTCGAGAGGTAAGAATGACTAACAAGTCTGTGTCTGTTCCCACAACGACAACATTGTTGTCATCTTGAGCGATGTCAAGTGCAGTTTCGGCTATCAGTACATCAGCATCAGCCTCGGCCTGCTTGGACTGAATATTGATAGCAGATAGCTCCTGCATTAGAAGATCGATCAGTTGGGTTTTGTTCTTGGCATTTGCAAGGAAATCGGATTGGGGTGTGGTGGCTGGTAACTCGGGTGAGATATTGATATCAATGGAATACCTGTCTTTAGATCTACGGGCTTGTTCCATGCTCTTTGTCGACATTGTACAAGCATAACCATCAAAAACAACCACGACGTTCGCCCCAAAATGTCTCACTAGATAATTGGAATATGATGTACATATGTCCTTATATGACGACTGTTTAGGCCATACAACTGCCCTCAATAAAAATCCACCATCTACAACAAACAGAGAATGTTCTGGGATTTTAGTTTTCTCAGAACCGTATGTTTTGAGGATCTTACCGAGCGTGCTTTTCTGTGTCTTCCTCATTCCAGCAGAATCAAACAATGCTGGTGGTTTCGGGGCGAGTTCATATTTGAGATACTCTTCCATCTCTGCTTGTGACTGAATAACACATGTGATGCGGTTGAACAGAATTGTGGGGTCAATCACTACCTTACTTCCACGGACTTTGATGCTATTTGCCATCGATGCGAAAGACTTCACAGTGTCAACACGTCGTAGTTTGATGCTTTGAACGTTTTGCCTACAACATTCGATACGCAACATTCACCAATTTTGCGAACTTGGTCACAGTTCACAGTTTCGTCGGCCACAAGCCCGGTCGCTATAGAGACTAATTGTAGTGGATCTCTATTCTGAAAGGGAGAATGCACTCTGAGCCAGTTCAATAATTTGGTGATATCATTGGCATCAGTCAATTGTGAACTTTGACGGAGATCCCGATGTTGTTCGCCATGACCAGTGTGAACATGAACAAAATTTTCGAGAGCAATACATATCGGAAGGCAAAGAGGTAGTCCATGTACCCATTTCGCAACAGTGCTATCGGTTATTCCCCTGCCATGTGTGAGACCACCAGGGAGCTTGAACATTCTCATTAAACACTGCTCTATCTGATCAGATCAGAATATATCCCGTCCCAGAATTTATCTGAGCGCCTTATGGTAAAGTAACCTTTCTCAGTGAACAACTTCAAATCATCCTGTTGCATTATTTCTGTTAGCTCATTCATCTGCTTCAAATAGAGATGAGAACTTTTTGCGTATGCAAAATGACCACCTGCGTGAAATACTGGAATCATATTGCGAACACAGTATGTGTGGAGTTCCCAGTCGCCTGTGCGCTCTGCTCTCAAGAACAACTGGAGAAGACCTATTTGCTCGTAGTATTGTACCCAAAGCTTTCCTGTGCGTCCTACGGACGCATTCTGGAGTTCGTGTAATTTTGACAGTAGATGGTTGATACTTTCTTGATTGACAGCGTCAGCTGTTGTACAGTCACCTCTGGCAAGTCCACAGAATATTTCATTGACTTCTGTGCAGTCTATGTTATCTAGTGTTCGGCTTTCTTCAAACATGATGATGCTATACGGTATTTGAATGAGAAAAGTCGATGCCGTTTGAATTTGAGTTTAGGGGGTATGGTTAATATTTCACACGTTTCACCAGTTCATTATGGAATAAATGACTATTGTTATATATCATTATAAAGCCACTGCTTTTCTGCAATTTTTGATATATAGTTTAACTCCCAAAGTAGTCGTAGATTTGATTTAATGGACGTTGTGTACCGTTGTGTGTATGAAAACAATAAATTTTTTTTCGTAATTTTGTACATTTTCGTGAATATTTCACCATTGAGTGTGAGGATTGGTACAAAGTTGGCATTTTCTGTTGGGGATATGTATTCTCAATATAATTCAGCACGATATTTATGATTCTCACCCTACTAAGGCGAATAAGAATGAGAAATATGGAGCTGGGTCGAATTTTTTTTAAATTTTTTTTTTTCATCAAAAAAACGCTATAACTAAAAAAGCTCAACTCGGATTCGCGGGGACTTTTCACACTTTATCCGCAATGTGTGTCCCGGAAACATATAAAAAAATCAGCTTTCTCCGATTTTTTTCCTTACTTTCTTATTTTTATGTCTAATGTGCCTGGACTATTGTTCGAAAGGACATGCGATATGTGTGCAATATTGCCCCCCCCCCCCTTCATTTTCCCGTCCCCCATCCATTCTCTGCCTTACTGTCTAACATTTCATCTCTCATTCTCTTCTCCTCCCACAAGCACTCATTTGCCTTCTTTCACCTAGACTAAGTGTTAAGTATACCATTGTGCCAAGCTGTATGTAGAGAAACAGTTATTTTCACTAAGCCCCCCCAGTAGTATGTCTCGGGCTTTTGAGGTCTATTCTGGGGGACCCCGGTGGGGGACCCCGGAAGTGAAGTCATGTCACGTGACGTAGTGGCGCCATGTTGTGTTGTCATGGTAACCCGCGTGAGCGGCCATCTTGTGACGTCATCTTCACAGTGACACGTGATGTTAGTGCGCAGCGCGTGTTGTTAGGGTGATACGTGTTTCCGTCGTCCATTTTGTATACTGGAGGTCGCCATCTTGGTTTCTATGGTAGCACGTGATTGCTATGTTACCCAATTGTTCTGCAATAAGACGGGGTATGTTTTGAGGGTATGTTCCTTTGTAGAAGAGTAAATCTGATTACCACAAACAACCCGACAATCCCTCCAAATCACCAAAATCCACCCAAAATCACCGAAATTGACTTTATTTCCCCACTTTATCGGCTTACAACGTAGTGCTATGGTACTAAGGGGGTACGAAGGGTGCGTTCGATTGAACAGGAGTAATGTTCTGGCTTAGAATTCTCCCAGAATCCCTTTTTTGGATTCCATGACGTGTTATTTCCCTATTAAGAATAGCACGTAGTGCTATAGGACACATTTACCCAGAATTTTCTGCTTCTGTCTATATTGCCTTTGGATATAGATGTGATGAGAATCCAATACAACTTCGTTGTAATAAGGGGAGATAACTCTGCATACAGGTTATGGGAAATCAAGCAATCTGATTGGTTAGTTATTATCTAGATAAATGAAACAACAAGAGTACACGGAATAGGGTCAGAACTAACAAGAATAGACCAGAAATATAGTAATAATAAGATAAACTGTTCCAAATAATAAGCTCTTCTACGCTACTGGAGTATACTCTAGAACAAAGGAACATGGCCAGATAGACGTAAACTATTGCATATATAGATAGAAGCAGAGAATTCTGGGTAAATGTGTCCTATAGCACTACGTGCTATTCTTAATAGGGAAATAACACGTCATGGAATCCAAAAAAGGGATTGTGGGAGAATTCTGAGCCAGAACATTACTCGTGTTCAATCGAACGCACCCCTTTGTACCCCTTAGTACCATAGCACTACGTTGTAAGCAGATAAAGTGGGGAAATAAAGTCAATTTCGGTGATTTTGGGTGGATTTTGGTGATTTGGAGGGATTGTCGGGTTGTTTGTGGTAATCAGATTTACTCTTCTACAAAGGAACATACCCTCAAAACATACCCCGTCTTATTGCAGAACAATTGGGTAACATAGCAATCACGTGCTACCATAGAAACCAAGATGGCGACCTCCAGTATACAAAATGGACGACGGAAACACGTATCACCCTAACAACACGCGCTGCGCATGCGCACTAACACCACGCGTCACTATGGAGATAACGTCACAAGATGGCCGCTCACGCGGGTTACCATGACAACACAACATGGCGCCACTACGTCACGTGACATGACTTCACTTCCGGGGTCCCCCACCGGGGTCCCCCAGAATAGACCTCAAAAGCCCGAGACATACTACTCCCCCCCCCCCCCATCTCACACCAGGTGTCCTACGTCCCGACTGCCTATTTATATTATATAATTAATATTATTTATATACCATGCCTATAATTTAATCTAAACATTCTATTACAATGCTCAAAATTGACCCTAGCCTCAAATTAGTGTAATTTCATCATTTATAAGGGAGACGACAATCAAAAGCTCCCACCTTACTGTCGAATCCCATCTTTCGTGTGTTTGTTCCATACAATGTAACCATGTAACATATTCGTTTCAAATAAATATTGATTGTTTAAACTAAAACTGTCCGAGACGATCTGACCAGAGCTGTTGAAAGTGACGTTAAACCTCAATAAAACAAATACATAAACATTAACTGTTAAGTGCTGGAAGTCACTACCAGGGCTTTCAAAAAAATGAGTCTACCTGAGCAAAAGCTAACATTTTCCTTTTTCATGTTTCATTCAAACACAAATAATATTTTGTTTATATAAATTTGTTTTATCACAAATTATAGAAGAGTGCCCATGGGCACTCTTCAATAATTTGTAATAAAACAAATTTTGATGAACAAATTCAGACCATCAAAAATAATGTAGCCCTCAACCAGTTCAAGATGATAAAACTTTATGTTTTTTTTAATTTTTCGATAAAGTCTTGTGATGTAAATTTATTTATTGGTGTTTACGGTCACATACTTATGCACAATGGCTATTCATGACCGTTGACAGTTTTACGGGTGGAGGAAGCCGGAGTACCCGGAGAGAACCACCGAGCAACGACGAGAAGCTACCAGCTCCCCAACATCGTAACTCCGCACTGTAGCACAGACTGGGTTAAATTGGTTGAAGACATGCGCACCATCGACGTGCAGTGCGCCTTAGTACACAGCGTCATCGTGACCCCACGTGGACAATCGGGGTTAAGTGCCTTGCCCATGGACGCAGCGCGGGAGTCCGAATCGATCGATCGCTCAGACGGTCACCCACCCGAGGACTAACCGGGCTCGACGTTGCTTAACTTCGGTGATCTGACGGGAACCGGTTACCGCAACGCCAACTCAGCCCCCCCCCCCCCCTCCCTTGTGATGTAAAGAGCTATTTCCAACAGTGTATTACATCACAGTATATCGTCGTCTCAATGAAAAAAAAATAACAAAAGATGCAGTATGCTAAAGGTTGTTCATAAAAGTCTTTTCAACAACACTGGTAAATACACCAGTATTACTTTGTCATTCCTTGTCAAAACGAAAAATCAGAAAACGGATTACCATGGGAACGAGTTGCCTAAAAAAATTAAGGTAACCCCTTAATCCAAAACACAATATGAATGGCGAGTTTGGACCTTTAAAGGTGAAAAGTATATTTTGCTTCACAGGCTTCTATTGCCATTTGATGTCACTGGAAATCATAGAACGAGAAATGGAGAAACTCCAGTGAATTTCCTATTGATAGCAGAATTTCACAAACGAATTCAAAAAAGGTGGGCTGAATTGACCAGTCAGCACCGTTCAATCCAAAACTACCCAATTAGTTTCATAAATTCAACCATTGAATGGGGACAAGTTGAATATTTTATGCATCTTATAATATTTATAGTGGTTCATTTTGCCTGAACAAATCAGAAAGAAAACAAACATTCTATAGGCTTCTAAAAGCTTTTCTCCAGAGTTCTGATTTTGCCGCGTGTATATGATAAACAAAATTGTTCTCAGCTGAGAACTGCAGAGTTATGAAAGTTTCACTTAACCCTTTAAACCCTCGTTTACTGGAATGGTATGGCCTTTGTGTACACTTACAGTAAGATGGGTCAGACCAATATCAATATACAGGGAGGATAAAATAATAACTGCAGTCTGCAGCCGTCTGGCTGCAGACTACAGTTATTACTTTATCATCAATGCCCCGTGTATAGACCTCTTATAATAAGACAAAATTGGGACGAAATTATGCAGTAGACAGAAAAATCGGTCTTATGTGTTCAAAGGGTTAATATTATAATGAGACTCATAATGATGCAAGGCTGCACTCTTAAGATTTTCAGTCTTTTTGGAATGGGTGACGTTAGCACATCTGGAAGTCGGTAACATTCCAGACTTTCTATTGGCCCCGAACAATCCTCCTTACTACTCCTAGATTTAGTTTGCAACACTCTTTCTGGGGGTGAATTCATGCTCCCCTATCACTGTGAGGTATGCATGGAGCACTATAATGCAGGGGCGTAGGAAGCTTATAATATTGGGGGGTATTGTAAACGGGAGCTTGTGGGGGACAGCACGGTCGCCTTTGGCGGCCCGCTCTGCGTAGCCGAATCCGGGGGAGAGTGCGGGAGGGGGATGCCAGGAAAATTTGTGAAATATGAACTACTGAGAGCTCATTTCCTCGCTTCTCAAGTGAAAAAATCTAGGTATCGTTGCTGTTAATTTTGGTGTTTATCCCTTTACCTAACATAAAAAGCGGACGACACTTGCTAAACAAATTCTTGAATAACTAATTTTTTTCATTTTTTGTCTCCAAAACATAGATTATGACCCCTCATTGGAACGAGCTCGACGAGCTCGTTCCAATGAGGGGTCATAATCTATGTTTTGGAGACAAAAAATGAAAAAATCATGAAAATTAATTGGCGATTTTTGAGGATAGCGCTGGCCGGTTTTGACCGTTACGTTGGGTAAAGGGTTAATGGAGGATGTATGTCAAAGAGGAAGATGTTAACCTGTTGAGCGTCAAATCAATCAGTGACATCGGCTACCAACTTTTCTACGCACTGCAAATGGTGTAGATCATACAGTTTTTATGTGTGCCTGTATGATGTAGAATATGCAGATGTAAGTGGTTATTTTCGTGTAGATACTAGATATGATTTACAATGTTTTGGAATTTTTTTTTTTTGGGGGGGGGGGAATACCCCCTTACCCCTCCACACCCCACACCCCCTGCTATAATGGCACTATTATTTAGTGGCATTGTCAGCCAGTATAACAAGCATGTACCTTTCGATGTGACATGTATAGATCAGAAAGGTTCAAACAAAGTAAAATTCACAACAATTAACATAAACCAGGCTGGAACCACAATGTTGAAATAACAATGTAATATTTTAGGATTGTTTAAGGAGGAGATAGTTTCATTTAACGACGAATGTTAGACTAATTGCAAGAAAATTCTCTCCACTTACCAACACGGGGTCCGGTGGCTCAGGGGTTGTGGTATTGGACGCCCACGGTCCGATTCCCACCATGGGTGACTTCGTTGTGTATTTGGGCAAGGCACTAAATCCCGCTGGCCCACGCGGGGTGGTGGGGGCACTATGGCATTATGCACTAATGATGCGCACTGCACGCCGATGGTGCACGTCTTCAGTCAATACTAACCCTGCTCGTGGGAAGTACGTTGGGGAGTATGACAGTTGCTCGCCACTGTTCGGTGGTTCTCTCCGGGTACTCCGACAGTAAAGCTGTCCGACACGAGGTGACCCTGGCTGTCGAAAGTGTCGTTAAAACCCCCAATAAATCACAATAAAAGTGTTGTTAAAACCTCAATAAACAAAAAAACTTACCTACACAAAATATTGGACTCTGCATTGAGTTCAATTTTCTCCCATAACCATTGGGAACCATAGAAAAAAAAAATCGGGAGTTCCAAAATATATTTTAATACGGTCCGTATATTTTCGCCCGAAACTCCGAAAGTTGGAGCTGAAGTCTTTAGCATATATTTATGGGGAGAAAAACACGCGCTTGTGGATTTTGAGAATAGTTTGGCAGATCTCCAAGCTCACATTTAGAGAGTCACAAATTTTGGGCCTCCTTTTCTGAGCGAACGTGGTAACGTTCAATCCGTTTGAAGAGTTCAGTTAGAAGAAACGAGACAGAGTTTACTTTTATTATATTTTGACGGAAAGGTGTCTTCCCACTAGACCAATTCCCTTTAGACCAATTCCCTTTAGGCCAATTCCCAAAAGACCAATTCCCCTTAGACCAACTACATACTGTTATTGATTAAGGGTTGATTAAGGATAATTAAGAACACATTTATTTACTGATAAGCACTTTATTTGATAAAAAAATATTTATACGCATAACATACAAAAAATATAGGTTTATAACATTTCAGCATAGCTCAGTACATATAATATTTTACAAAAATGAGGTCCCCAGAGGGTGAATTTGGTGATGCTACCCTGCACAGCAGGGTAGCATCACTAAATTTACCCTCTGTGAACCTCAACCTGAATCAAGGTCTCAAACATAAACAGAAAGAGGTACCCACAGGATAATCTGGCCCACTGTATGGGATAGCATCAGCAAATTCACCCTCTGGGGACCTCATTCTGCAAATGACAGACTGCTTGTTTTCTGGCTTGAATATCAACATTAAATACATTTATAAATATTCATAAATATATCAAATTATTGATATAGAATTATTTTAAAAGCAGAACACATCAGTTGGTCTAAGGGGAATTGGTCTTTTGGGAATTGGCCTCGTGGGAATTGGTCTAAAGGGAATTGGTCTAGTGGGAATGAACCGATGGAAACCACAAAAACAAAACCTCCAGTTACTTCTTTGGAAGTGGTCTTCGCTGGTTTGCAAAAATGGTTTAGGATCTTAAACGGTTAACATAACCAGACCTCAATCCCAGTTTTATCACACAAGTGTTAGTAATTTACTCCGCATGGCTTCCCTTGCTTGGTATACATATGCTTATTTATCTAATGATATTTTACTCTCGATCTCGGCTGAACGAACTTAACAGTGTCTGGCAGTTGAAGTGTAATTAATATGAGCGAGAGAGTTTTATGTCGTTTGGCGCTCGCAGCGAGACTGACATGTTTGCCATCCAATTTTTCTGAGATTAATCATTATGTGCAATCGATATAATTTTTTAATAACGCTGCGAACTGGAGCAGAGGTCCAACAAGCAGACTGCATATGATCTTCGCACATTCTGCGAATATGATCGAAGAGAAGCTGTGAATATGGGATGGACAGGAGGAGGAACAATATCCCTTCACACTTTTACGGTACCATTACTAAAACATTATAACACACGTATGTTTGAAATCATCTGAGAAGACAACCGACTAAATAATAATAATATTAAATGACAAATATGACATCGTACAAGATTTCCTTTTAACCCTTTACCAAACGTAATAAAAAAACCGGACAGCCCTATTCTCAAAAATCGCCAATTAATTTTCATTATATTTTCATTTTTTGTCTCAAAAACATAGGTTATGACCCCTCATTGGAACGAGCTCGACGAGCTCGTTCCAATGAGGGGTCATAACCTATGTTTTTGTGACAAAAAATGAAAAAAATTAGTTTTTCAAGAATTTTGTTTGCAAGTGTCGTCTGCTTTTCAGGTTAAGTAAAGGGTTAAATCGAATAAGCCTGAGAGAAAAGTATTGATCTATTGAATCACACTTAATGCTAAAGATTTATGGCATAGCAGGAGTTCCTAGTAAGTGTCGTCTGCTAGTCCAGGCATACGACCCTTGACGAGAAACAACGACAAAGACTCCGATTTTAAGACTTTCTGTTCTCACTATTATCGAGATCTCCAGTGGCAGGGCATGGCAGGGCACGTGCTGGTTAACTTCACGGGCGTGTAGAGTCGTGGTTTTAGGCGTCCAGTTGTCAACTCTTTATCTGGCGTTTCAGTCAAATGCACAGGACGGTATATATGAAAACGCGCCATTATAATTTCGCTATCGATGAGAAAAGGAGGGGTGCGTGTTATTTATTCATTCATTTTATTTATGTTTAAGGTCACATATTTATGCACAATGGCTAATCATGCCCGTGACAGTTTTACGGGTGGAGGAAGCCGGAAGACCCGGAGAGAACCACCGAGCAACGACGAGCAGCTGTCAGCTCCCCAATATCGTAACTCCGCACTGTTGCACAGGCGGGATTAGATTGGTTGAAGACATGCGTACCATCGACGTGCAGTACGCCTTAGTACACGGCGTCATCGTGCCTCCATGCGGGCAATGGAGATGAAGTGTCTTGCCCAAGGACACAACGCGGTTGCCGCAGGTGGGATTCGAACTGAGGACCTCTCGGCTTGCAGCCTGCACCTCTACCTACTGAGCCACTGCGCTCCCGAGGGGTGCGTGTAGGGGTGTCTGGCTGGATAAAAGGTTTTATGGCTGTAGGCGATTTTTTTTGTTATTTTGGCCAATCTTTTTACCCACCACCCTAATCGTTTTATTTCAAAATATTTTTTAGTTTAAACAATATTTATTTCAAAAGTTTCCAACGTGATACACAGCTTACAATATCATTAAGTATGGATTTGACAGTAAGCTGTTAACTTATCCATGGTCGTTTCCACTCATGGTAAAGTTAACAGGTAGCAAATGAGAAGCAGGAATGCGGCGACAGGGGGTGGGGGGGGGGGGGGGTCTCACCCCACCGGCTAGGAGTATTTTTTTTCAATAGTTGGAAATTTCGAGGTCAAAAATCAAATAGTTGGAAATTCAATAAATTAACATTGTTCATGAAAAATATTAAAATTCCAACTAATGATGAGAAATGTTGATCTTTTATTTCCAACTGGAAACTTGAGTTTCAAATTTCCTACTCTAAAATTGACATGGCGTGAAAATTTCGACTCTGACATCAATCCGATAAATTTTCTGACCCAGACACATTATGAATGATGTTTTTTTCCGTTTCAGGACTAGTGAAAATTTTCAGAAGGGTTCTTAAAAGATATCAGCCAGCGCTGCAGTGCAACCACCTATCGAAATCACTCACAGTTGGAATTTACACCGGTGCCCCCCCCCCCCCTCCCCAGCTGAAACCCTCTAGCCACATCCCCGAAAAGAAGACCGTGAAAAAGCGTGTACAGCAAGATACCTGTTCACACAATTTTTACGCTAAGTAAAAATAAAGAAAGTAACATAAGATGATACAAGTAGGTTTAATTTATCTAATTAATAGAAGAGAAGAAGGGTAGGGCAGTTTTCAGGAAGAAAAAGAATAAGTAGTCACCAGTCAGGACCGAACCACCGCCAATCAGTTTACGATTTCTATCTGAGCGTGGGGATACCGGGAGGTCCGGTAGAACCTAAACTTTAATGTGTTGTGCATGTCAATGGAGGTCCCAACACAGAGATGGTCCGAGGTAATAACAGTTAGCTCAAATCTTATGTACACTTGAGTTATTGTTAAAGTTAAAGAAGAACTCAGAAATTTATTTATTTATTTATTGGTGTTTAAGGTCACATATTTCTGCACAATGGCTAATCATGACCATGACAGTTTTACGGGTGGAGGAAGCCGGAGTACCCGGAGAGAACCACCGAGCAACGGCGAGCAAATGTCAGCTCCCCAACATACTAACTTCACACAAGCAGGGTTAGCATTGGCTGAAGACAGGGGCACCATCGACGTGCAGTACGCCTTAGTATAGAGCGTCACCGTGCCCCCACATGGGCAATGGGGGTGAAGTGTCTTGCCCAAGGACACAACGCGGTTGCCGCAGGTGGGATTCGAACCGAGGACCTCTCGGCTTGCAGCCTGCACCTCTACCTACTGAGCCACCGCGCCCCCAAGAAGAACTCAGAAAGAAATCTCCGTTGGTCAACAGTGGCTTCTGCCTACTCCGGGTGACATGGCATAAAAAGTGACTTGTCAGTCACTAAACTAGTAGGAGTGAACACACAGAAGATATGAGAACAACTTTGTGGTAAAGCACAGAAGGAGTTATAGGTTATATACTGCGGAAATGAGTAAAGATACAATCTGCATTATTTTTAGAATTAATTTACGTTCTTAGGATTATGGTAATAACATTACACTAACCATTCATAATGAGCAGATGGTCACTAGTGTGGTTCTAACAGAACCTCGCAGAAGAGAGATATAGAATATACCCATAGTAGCTTGGTGTACCAAATGTTCACTACGAACATTTGGTTCGTAGTGATATATTGGTGTACCATATGTTCACCACGAGTGGTGAACATATGGTACACCAAGCTACTTTGGGTATATTTTATTTATACCATGATCGTCAGAGGATTATGGTAATAACATTACACTAACCATTCATAATGAGCAGATGGTCACCAGTGTGGTTTTAACAGAACCTCGCAGAAGAGAGAATATATTTATGAACTGTTTCGAAAACTAGGTAACTGTCGCCTTGAGTGTAACATTCAGATCCATACAGCAATAGTAGGTAATAAAGGCGGATTCACGACCACTTTGTACATGTACGTGTACGTGTACAGTATACGTACACGATGCGTTTACCAACGTGGGATTCAGTGTTAAATCGTTTTTTAAAAAAAAAGTGAAATTGTACATTTTCACTTTTTTTTTTACTTTAAAAATTTTTGTCAACGTTCCCATCGCAGATCAGATCATCGATCCATCGTTGGTGAACGCGAGCAAAATTCTGGGCTAGCATATAAAAAACGGTTCGCGGATTCTAGACCAGTGGTCTAGAATCCGCTATTGTTTTTGAGGCGGTGGGTTTTTCCCCCCAAAAACTTAACAGACTACTATCGGACGCTTCCCTTTCTGACGTAAGTGGGGGGAATACCCGGATTTTTTCCAAAAAACTTAACAGACAACTATTGAACGCTTCCATTTCTGACGTGAGTGGGGGGAATACCCGAGGAAATAAAAAAAAGTGATTGATATATATAGGAGAGAAAAAAATATATAAATAATAGTTATTTAAAAAATAAATATATCAAATCGAATAGATAATAAGAAAAAAAAATACGTAAATCATGTGCGCTTCCCAGACTATTAGAGCGAGGTTTCTTTTAAACATGCTGATGAGAGCATACGCAATCTGCGTGAACGAAGAACTACGTCCCATCTTGTTAGAACGATGCGTCGGATGTCGGGATCATCTAGACTTCGATCACGAGAATCATTCGTGTCTGACGATGGAAAGGGAAGATATGGTCGTCAAGTATTTCGAACCGGCGTTCGAACGCGTTAGATTCGACGATGTGATCACGCTTTGGAAGAGATTAGTCTTCTGTAAGAATCAAGACAAGCCTACAGTTTCGGAAGAACTGAAATTGGCGCGTAGAAGTCTGACTTTAGAAGACAAGGGATGCATCATGAAATTATTGTTCAATGAAGCATACGTCTAAGTTTTCTCGTTGATATAAAATAAGGGAGAATAGAAAATAAAAATAAATACACACATACATTTTTTATCTAATATTAGAAAGAAAAAAAAAATACAAAAATGAGAACCAGAAATAAATTGTATCCGACGTTAGTAGACGACGAGGATGAGAAGCTGATCAGCGTTTTGCCGACGGTACCGTCGCTAGAAGAAAAAGAAAGAGGAGAGAGGTATCGCATCGATCAAATCAGTAGAATCCAAGAGTATCTAACTCGAGAGAGAGAATCTCGTCATTCCCTCAAGAAGAAGTATTCGCGTTTCGTGAAATTCGTCAACGCGATCGACACGACACTCATCACGATTTCCATGGGTTTACACGCGGCCGGCATCGGATTGTTGTCAACCGCGGTCGGCATTCCGATCGTGTTGACCGTAGAAGGAGTGGCTCTCGCCGCCGGATTGTTTAGCACCGTCGGAAACTTTTTGAGTAGGAAATTATATCTGAAGGCAAGGAAACACGACAAGATTCGCGTCTTGGCCGACTCCAAGATCGACACGATATTTGAAATGATCTCTATGGCGTTGAAAGACGGTAGGATATCAGACGGAGAATACTTCGCGATATTGAGCGAGAAAACGAAATAGGATGCCATGAAAGAAGCCGTGAGAATCAAGACTCGTCAGATCATCAAGGAAGAGATGAAGGATTCTCTCGTGGAAAAGGGGAGGAAAGAGGCCAGGGAGGAATTCAGTAAGATGATAGAACTCAAGAGCAGCGATTGAAAAAAAAATATATATAATAAGAACAGAATTTAAAAAAAAAAATATTAAATTTATATATAAAATAAAAAAACGAAATTAATTTAAATAACTCTTAAAAAAATGTATTGCGTAAAGTGTAAGAGAATTACCGAGACGAGTAATTCTCGAGAAGTGCGAACTAAAAATGACAGACAGATGCTTCGCGGAATTTGCGACGTGTGTGGTTCTGTCAAGACGCGATTCATCAAAAAAAAAAGAACGCGAGAAAAGGTAAAGGCATCGTGAATAAAATGATCAACAATCTACCTTTCGAAATGCATCTGCCCGGTCACAGTTTCACGGGACCCGGAACGAAATTGAACAAGAGACTCAACGCCGATCTGACACCCAAATCTTGGAGCAAACCTGTGAATAGGGTGGACGCGGCCGCGTATGATCACGATCTGTGCTATGCCGGACATCCCGACACCAAGACTTGCAACGACATCTGCGACAAAAACATGTTGGGAAAATTGAGAGGCATATCGTATCCGACCAGGAGAGAGAAGATGGAACGTTCGCTGGTCGCCAATCTGATCGGTGCAAAACATCGATTCGGATGCGGCGTTAAAAAAAAAAAGCGCATCTGAAAAGAAGAAGCAGAAACGATTATTGACGAGTGAATTGGCCGAGGAGTTACACAAATCCATAGTGCGTAAATTTCGAAAGAGAAGGGTGTTCGTGAAGGGTCTGGATGATATTTGGTCTGCCGACTTGGTCGACATGAGATTGTTTTCGAGGTGGAACGAGGGCGTCAAATATCTATTGACGGTCATCAACGTGTTTTCCAAATACGGTTGGATCAGAGCTTTGAAGGATAAATCGGGACCTTGCGTCGCCGAGGCTCTGAAGAGCGTGTTCGACTCGTCTTCTCGAAAACCGAGTAAATTGTGGGTGGATAAGGGAAAGGAATTCTACAACAAGCACGTTCGTCGATTGGTAGACCTCTACTCGATCGAAAACGAAGAGAAAGCCAGCGTGGTGGAACGTTGGAATCGAACGATGAAGGAAAAGATGCACAGATACTTCACGGCGAATTCGACCAAGAAATACATATACACTCTGAACGGTCTGGTCAAAGATTACAACAACACGTGACACAGATCGATCAAGATGACTCCCGCGGAAGCTAGCGATCCTCGAAACGAAAAACGGGTCTACGCGAATCTATATCCCGAGAGATCTAAGAAAAGGAAGAAGTCTAGAACGCCGAAATTTGCGGTCGGCGATCGAGTGAGAATTTACGCTTATAAGAAGCACTTCGAAAAGGGTTATACTCCTCGATGGACCTTGGAAATCTTTGTGATAATCAAAATATTTCACACCGATCCGGTGACTTACGAAGTCGAACCTTTGGATGGAGAAGAGATCATCGGAAAGTTTTATGAACAACAATTACAGAAGACGAAGTTTTGATGAAGAAGACAAATTTTTTTTTATTTACTCTCTTTAACATTTTCTTGTTTACACATATATATAAGAGAGAGAAAAAAAATAATAAAAAATAATTAAAAACTATTTTTTAGATAAAGAAAGCAAGTTAATTAATAAACAAAAAACTAAAAATCCTTTAAAATGACAAATATACTAGATATAGCACAAAGCATAGTGAAAGATGAAAGTATTCAAGAATATGAGGTTCACGAATACGAACCGGTAACCGGAACGAGTTTGAACAATGCGGGAGAGATAAGAATCAACGTCGAAACTCAAGATCTATTCGTACATCCTAGCGAGAGTTACATAGTGGGGCAGGGACGTCTCACCAAGGAAGATGGGAGCGACTACGCCGACGACGACACGGTTACTCTTGCCAATAATGGCATCATGCATCTATTCAGTAACATAAAATGCATACTATCCGGACAAGAGATAGAATCTGTTTTTCATCCCGGTCAGGACACCACGATGTTCAGACTCTTGACGTATTCTGATGATTTTTCAAAATCCAGAGGACTTAATCAGTTGTGGGTGAAAGACACCGTAGGCCCTGCTAGCGCAGGCGCCGCCTTGATATTCGACTACGTCATCAAGACATTCAGACCTAAAGGAACGTTTTCGTTCAGGATACCTTTGAAACACATCTTCGGATTTGCGGACGATTACAACAAGATCATGTACGGATTAAAACACAATCTGACGTTGATTCGAAAAGGAAACAATGACGCAATAGTGAGACTCACTGCGACAGATGCGGGTAAGATAACTCTACACCAGATATCGTGGTTCATTCCGCACGTGGAGCCTTTGATTGTGGAGAAAGCGCGTCTCTACAAGATCATAGAATCAAAGAGTAAATTACCCGTGGGATTTAGAATGAGACGGTGCGACACGGCTAGCATTCCTCCCTCCACGAATCACTTCGATTGGAGATTGACGGTGAAATCCGCTTCTGAGAGACCGCATTTCATCGTGGTTGCATTTCAGACTGATAGGGATGGGTCTCAGGAAAAGAATGCGTCGCTGTTCGATCACTGCCATTTGAGAAACATGCAAGTGTTTCTGAACGCCACGAGATATCCAGCAATCGATTACAACGTGTTGTTCGACAAGAACGATTTCTGCAGACTGTACGGCGACGCCGCTGATTTTAAAAAGAAGTATCACGGTCTAGAAGAATTGATGAGCAACCCTAACATATCTCCCGGCGAATACAAGTCGATGTATCCCATGTTCGTATTCGACGTCAGTAAACAGAGTGAACGACTCAAGAGTAGCATGTTAGACATTCAGATCAAGATGCAATTCGATAGGAACGTGCCGAGAAAAACCGAAGCCTTTGCCCTGGTCCTGTCGGACAGAGAATTACAATTCGAATCGGATGGAAATAAGATGTCGATCATTCGATGAGAGACGGGTGTGAAAAAAAAATAAAAAACAAAAAAAAAAATAAAAAGTAATGAGTAATTATTAAAAACAAAAAAACAAAAAAAAATAAATAAAGTAATGTGATCTAGAGAGATTGAACATCTCTCTAAATCTCATTACTTTTTTTTTTTTTTTTGTTTTTTTTGTTTTTAATAATCACACATTATTTTTTTTTAATTCATTATTTTCCATGCGTTCACTGTTTGTTCAAAGAATCTAGTTCGATCAGTAGACTCACCACGGAAGTGGTGGCTTCAGGATTATTGGTTTTCATGACGAAATTAATCCTGTCTCCGGCGTTCACTTTGAGAGGCGTGCCGAACGTGCTAACATTCGCGTGTTGATTCTCAGTCTTTTCGACGCTGTATCTCTTATCGCTCTCCACACCATTCACCATGAGATTGATGACCGCTCTGTTATTCAAATCCGAGGAAGCCAGACTCATTCGAAGGATTTCACCTCCCAGCAGCATGGGATATCCCACCTGACCATGTTTCGATCTGCTACCTCCATTTCCGAAAGACCACTCAGCTTTTCCTTCATCTAAGGTGCCGGCCTCTTCGGCCCACACTGTGATCAATTGTCTAGCATATTTGACTTTCTCCACCACCGAAATCAGGGTGCAGGCATCCGTCATGTTCACGGGATCTGGTAGATTCTTGAGCGCGTGTCCACCCATGTCTAGTTTACCTTCCATGATGTCGCCCTTTCTCCAGACCGAGTTGTCGTCCACGTACTTTCTGCTGACCGCGCTGGAATCGAATTCGGGATCGTGATCGAGACTGAATAAATTGTGACCGTTCATGTTGATGCCACTCTCCATGGTTCCGCCAGATTGTTTGTTCAGGTAGAGATCATCCACTTGCAATTCTAGGTATTCTTGTGATTGTATCACGGCAGAATCTACGTAGCCCTTGTTGACTGCAGTTGAGTCTGCATCCGTGTCGTTGATCTCCGACAGATTCAATATCTTGTGGAATCCCGCATTCAGATCCGATTTCATTTCTCGTCCGTCAGACTTTCTCTGTTCCAGATCTACATAGTGTTTGGTCGCCACGTCCTTGGGATTCGTGGGAGTGGCCACGTTCGTTATCTTGTTATAATTGGCGTTCAATTCCGAGTGCATTGTTTTCGTAACGTATCTATTTCTCAGGTGTTCGCTGAATCTCGCATGAGAGTCATCCACGTATTTCTTGGTCGTGGCATCGGTGGGATCTATGGGATTCACGACGTTCACCAAACATTTGGATTTCAGATCCAGATCATCGGTCATGGTTTTATCCACGTAATTATCTAGCAGGATTTGTTCGAAATTGGCGTTCCCCCTGTCGACGTATTTTTTAGTCGCAGCATCTGCAAGATCTATCGGCTTGGGAAGATTGTAGAGCTTCTTATCGTTCATGTTCAAAGGTTCTTCTCGAGGTTCGTATCTCCGAATGTAAAGTTCATCCAAGTTGGCAACGTCGTAACCATCGTCGACTTCGAAGTCTTCCTCTTCTTTCTTGGGTTGACTTTTTCGTCGTCACTTCTACCAAATTTATTGACTGGCATGTTGTTGTGGGATTTTTTTGTTTTTTAGAAAAATATGTTCAAACGCAGTTTATTAAAAATGAACTATGTTATTTTATTTTTCGTTTTTATTCGATTAAAAATTTTTTAAAATAATTTTTTATCTTTATATACTATAAAAAAAAAATCTCTCTCTAATGTAAATCAGTGAGAATGTCTTGAAATCGATCTCCTTCAGACCATCTCTTGAGAACATAGAGACACAGGTGACCGCAAAACACTTGATGTGGTGATTGCACTTGTTCCGTGTTGTAACGAACCATCAATTTGTTGAAATAGTTCTTTATTTCTTTTGGCGGTGAGATTCCGTAGCTGTCGAAATAATATTTTTTCTTCTTCCTGTTCTTCATCCACGCCACCCAGTGAGTGCCTTTACCCGATGAATCGTCTAGATTTAAAATTCCGCATTCCGATTGTCAAGGTCTTCTCTTCGGCAAGGCATCTCTGGAAAACACTCCTAGAAAATCTTTGATTTTCAAATCTTTTGCCGCATTCAACAGATCGATGTTGGATAGGGGTTCGTTAGGTAAGACGACACCTTCTATGGATATCTTTATTTTCTTATTCATAAATGCGTATATATTTTTTTTATTTATTTATTTTATTATAATTCACTAAAAATGACGTTATTTTTTTTTGTTTTTTTCTCTTTTTTTTTAAACTAACATTCTCGATGTCTCTATCGTTTTCTATAATTTTGATTTCATCTAATTCCTGTTGATTTTCTGGACTCTCGATATCTCTATCGTATTCTATAATTTTGAATCCATCTAATTCTTCTTGATTTTCTGGACTCTCGATGTTACTATTGATTTCTATAATTTGGAATCCGTCTAATTCCTCTTGATTTTCTGAAATCCTATCATCCACAATCATATCTGGAATCTTATCATCCACAATTGTATCTAGAATCCAATCATCCATATTCATATCGTCTCTAATTAGATCCGCAGTCCAATATCCGAGTGCCAAAGTGCTTATTTTATCGTCTAACACGAATCTCTTATCATCGTTGGCCGTCAGCGAAATCTTGTTGACTATTTCGGTATACAAGTCGTGATTTTCGATTCGAATCGATTTCATAGTCTTATACACCGGACCACTTCCTAACAGACAATCTTTATACTCTTGGAAAGAGATGTTTTTCTTCACCACGCACGCTTTAACTCCTTTGCACTTCTTGATCTCTTCATCATCTTCTAGACGATAAGCATACAGTTTGGGTCTCAAGCCCACGAATTCGACGATTTGTTTACCGCCGCTCGCGTCCTTAACTTTACCCAACACCTTCTTGTTGTTGTTCGATTGAATGTTGGACAGGTGATCGACGGGATAATTGCTCGTGTCGAACCACTCGGCCATGTCCTGAGATATATCTCGGTAGACATCTTTCGTCTCTATCTCATAAACTAAACTGTCCATGTTGGTGAACAGTAGTTTGGCTTTATCACCAAATTTTCGTTTGACGTAATCGTAGTGAAACTCATACATCAATCCCTTGCTAATATCTAAGATGATCGGTCCGAGATAATACGGTTTGTCGAACTTCAGATGCGTCTTTTGCATGTGAACGGCCACAAAATTTTCATCGAATATGGTTCGGTGTTTGTAATTGGGTTTCGCCACTAATATTTTAGCTCTTTTCTCAGACGTGACGAGTCGAACGTCGGTTCTCTTCCTGATGTTTTCCATCGATTTACCGTACACGCAGTTGTTCATGAGTTTGAAGAAATCTTTTTCAAAATTGTTCTCAGCTCGAGTTCTGAGATTTGTGTTGAGATCGATGTATTTTTTCATCCAAGGCTCTTCGTCGAATCGAATGATGCGATGTATGTTGACTAATTTCATCCCATAATCGATGTACTGCTTCAAATTCTCGCTGTAGACGACGTAGTTACGTTTGTTAAATAAATTGGGAATGAGTTTTTCCTCGTCTCCCTCGTTCGGTTCCATTCGTTCAGGAGCCAGCGGATAATCGTTGTGTAGATCGTGTAATTCTTTCGGATAGTTCAAATCGACTTCTAAAATGCAAGGATAGTCTCTCCATTTTTGCATCTCTTCCGGTTCCTTCACCCATTAGAAATTTCCAATCAGTAAAGGATGACTCATAGCCCAACCATACAGATTATTAGCATCCCAATACTGTATGTATTTAGTCGATCGTTTCAAATCGAAACCTTCTTTCATGTAGGGATTGTTAGCCTCAGAATGTCTGTGGGAGATCATCGAGACGCCACCTCTCGCAGCCCTTTCGAACATGAGCAACATGTCCACGTCAGATAATAATTCCAATTGGACTTTGGTGGTCTTCAATAGAGCGTCCCATGCCAAACCGGGTGCGGTGAAATACCAAGCGGGATCCAGATCGTAATTTCGACAACAGACGTCTCGAAAATTTTCAAACACGTCTGCCAAGAGTAGAACGTCGGTCTTCAGATAGAGATCGTGATAATCTCTCATGGTTTTCATATCGAATCGTTTTTAGTGTGTTCGTAATTCTCGCCGGAAATGTCGGATTCATATAATTTCGAATAAAAATCTTCTTTCAAAGGTAGTGCGGTGTCTTCGAATCTCTTTAGATCATTCATGTAATCATAAGGATAGACTCCTTTCCTCAACATGACGTCTACTCGTTCTTCGAAATGTTCGCTCATGATTTTAAATTTATCCTTGCTCATGTTATCGACTAATTTTTCCAGAGCGGTCAACATGAATTTAAAACTGTCGATGAAACGTATGCATCTATGAATGAATTTCGTTTTTTCTTCCAACGTCTCTCCGTTGATTACTCTTTTCTCCTCCATGAGCTTCCATTTCGTGAAGGAAATGTATCTTTCTTCGCTGTTCGCGATGCAATTTAATTCTTCGTGTGAGGTGCTGAGATTTTTCACGAACAGATGACTGTCGTAACCCGAGAGATTGTGAAACATCACCGGATAGAAAGCGGCATCTCGATATTTTAAATTACACTTGCTGTGAGCCGGACCACGATACAGACCCATGTAATGATCGTGGTCTCTGACCTTCCTATTTTCCATCGAATTCTCGTTGAATGATTGTCTGCATATGTGACATTCGGTGGCTCTGTTATTTTCATCCTGCTGCTCTCGAGTGATGATCATTTTTGCCAGAGTTTTGAATTTGTCATATAACATTTGAAGTTTCCATTCTAACTCTTCCACGAACCTTTGAGCCACATCATCATCTTCATACTGTTTTGTGTAGGTGAAGGGACCCATGTCGTGTTGCGAGTCGAAAGTGCATTTCACGTAAATGCAATAGCCAAAGGTATGTGTTTTTGATATCTTTCAACGTAACTTTGAAGAGCGTTGGGTTGACAGGAACTCATTTTCGCAGTGAAACATTCGAAATCGGCGTACACGACAAATGGTACTTTTAACCTTCTATTGTGATTTTCAAACTTCACGATGGTGTTGGGTTTGGGCATTTCGACAGCGACACCTTGATTTTCGTTGCAATATTCCTGATGTTTCGCCAATGAGTCTTCGCAGTGAAACACGTTCATGCAATTGTAACATAAAGATATCTTTTCGTTATGATTATTATTTTGTTTCGACAGTAATCGACTCGGATGTTTAACCCAACAATAATGACGATTGTCACCATTCGAAATCAATAACAAAATAATCGTCTTTTCTCTTCCGAGATATGAAGTCAGTCTGAGAGGATGGATCTTTCGTTTTTTGTCGTCGTATCCCAGGACGTTCACCACAACGGTGGGATTTTGAGCCTCGTAACATTCGATGTGTTTTAACTGCGTTGGAAAAGTCACTCCAGTCCAATCGAGATTTTTAGAAGTTTCCTCGTACTGAGAAACTCTATTGGAGTTTATTTTGACAGGGTATAAAGCGGATGTGACTGCCCATTTAAAACACTGATCATCATTATTTTTCACATTGATCATGGCATATTTCTTAGCGAGGAAATACGGTAATTTCACGTAGGAAGACCCTTTCAACAAATCGTTTTTAGTTATGTGAATTTCGAGTTTCAACACCTCATCGAACGTCCAATTACTACCTTCATGTTGATAATTCGCGAGAGACGTCAACATCTTGTCTTTCAACTTTTCGAAAACGTCTGATAAATCTGAACCTCGAAATACGGGTTCGACATTAGATCTGAAATATGCATTTTTCACAATGCTCTCGCCAGACTTCATGTTGATTTTATTCATCACGCAATGGAGTATCATCTTAATTTTTAGTCCCACGTTCATGTATTTGTGAAACAAATCCAATACCTTTTTCTTCACCCGTTCCATGAACAATTTCGGATCGATTTTCTTCAACGAGGGAACCACGTCAAAAGTTTTAAAAATGCCTTTGATCACACTCTCCCATTCCACGGACTTTGATTGAAATAGTTCTGCAGCGAGTTGCCTAGATATTCTTCTCCTTTCCCTTCGTCTATTGCTCGTCGAAGTTTGTTCGATATATCTCGTTTGCCTAGAATCTGATGTGCATCACTCGTTTTCGTTTTTCTTTTCTTTTCTTTGGAAACTTAAAGTTCTTCAACGGCTTTTCGTTTAGTCGTCTTCTTATTTTTCACAATCGAAGCATTTTCGGTTTTTTTCGACATCGGCATTTCGATTCCTTTTACTATCTTTTTCTTCTTCTCATTTTTGACAACCGATGCATTTTTTGACGTCATTGCTATCGGCATTTCGATTCCTTTTACTATCTTTTTCTTCTTCTCATTTTTCACAACCGATGCATTTTTTGACGTCGTTGCTATCGGCATTTCGTTTGCCTTTCCATCATTTCGCAAATGTTTCTGTATGACTTCAATCTTTTTTGATTTAGTTCTATGATTTCTAAAATGTGAAATTTTTAATAGTTTACAAATCTCGTTTAATTGAGGTATGGTTTTCTCATTCAAATTTTCCAATTTTTTTTTATCTGTTTGTTTCATTTTGTAAGAATATATTTTTTCGAATTTTGTATTTTAAATAATTTGTTTAAAAAGTTTTGTTTTTTAATGTGAAAAAAAAAAAAAATTTTTGATGAAATTAATCGATTTTTTTATGTTCCTTAACGTTAAAAAAAAACGAGAAAAAAAGGATGTTAAAAATTTAACTTATATATATAAAGAGAAAAAAAACTTTTTAAACAAATTATTTAAAATACAAAAATTTAAAATATACATTATTTGCAAGAATTCGTAAAACAAAAAATAATAATCGATCATGACAGCAACACCTAAAAGATGCGAATTGAAATTGAAACGAGTCGAAGCGTGTACGAAATTAGGTTTTAAAATCTATACATTACAACAACACAATCCCATCGAATTGAACGAGGTCGAGACGATGGGCTTAGAGCACTACTACGACAAATATCATATGTGTTTGAAATTGGATGAAGCCATGCTCAATTTGTTTTGCGAGTACCAAAGCGATCTGGTGAATAATATCATCGTCGCCGAAGACAGAAAATTCGACAAGGACGATTTGTTGTTGTTCTTTAGAAATTACATATATCCAATAATCTCACTCGAACTCTTGGACAAATCGGGTGGTGAGAGCGCGTTCACCGATGTAAAAAAACTTAAAAGAGTAAAGATAAACATACAAGACATTTTCGTAAGTGAGAAAATGATGCATGTCAACATGCTAATAACGGACTTGGAAATATAAACAATAGAGAGATTGATTTTAGCAAAGCAGAAGGAAAAAAAGTAATGAGATCTAAAAGTGATCTCATTACTTTTTACAAAAAAATTTTTCACATTAAAGAAATTAAAATTAAAAACAACTTTTTTTTTATATATATATAAAGAGCAAAAAAAAACAAAACTTTTTTTTTCAACAAATTATTAAAATACAAAATTTAAAATATACATTATTTGCAAGAATTCATAAAAACAAAAAACTAAATAATCGATCATGAGGACAACAACACCTAAAAGATGCGAATTGAAATTGAAACGAGTCGAAACGAATAAGAAATTCGGTCATAAAATCTATAGATTACAACGACACGATCCCATCGAATTGAACGAGGTCGAGACGAAGGGCTTAGAGCACAAATACGATAAATATAAGATGCCTTTGAAATTGGACAAAGCCGCACTCGATTTGATTTACGAGTACCAAAGCGATCTGTAGAACATCGTCATCGCCGAAGATAGAGAATTCGACAAGGACAATTTGTCGTTGTCCTGTGGAAATTACATATTTCCAAACATCTCATTCGAACTCGTGGAGAAATTGGGTGGTGAGAGCGAGTTGACCGATGTAAAAAAACTCAAAAGAGTAAAGATAAACATTCAACACGTTTTCGAAAAAGGAGAAGACACGAGTGTCAACATGCTAATAACTGACTTGGAAATATAAACAATAGAGTGATTGATTTTTAGCGAAGAAAAATGGAAAAAAAAAGTAATAAGATCATCTTTAGATCTCATTACTTTTTTTTTTTTGCTTTCCTTCTTCTTCACTATCACCATATAATATAATAACGTTTCCTTTTCTCTCAATTTTCAGCGTCGATTCTTCTTTTTTTTCTTTTTTTCTTTTTCTTTGTGATATGATACGTTTATAACAACATTTTTGTTTATCCGAATCATAATTATGAATGAATGTTGTGCATCTCTTGGTAACACTCGCATCATTACCATGATCTTCAGAAGGTAGTGGTGATGGTGGAAAGCATTGTCTCATTCTCAACCGTCTATCCTGCGCTTTATCTATCTCTTTCATTAGTTCTTTCCTTAGATATCCACCATTAGCGTCTAACCATTTTTTTATTTTTTCGCTCTCTGTCTTGCGATGTTCGTCATTATCGTCAAATTGTTTCTCCACCTTTTCATCCAGGTGATAAATTTGTTTCTCCACCTTTTTACCCATTTTAAATATATTATTTTACACTTTCTATGATTTATATTTTATATAATTTTATATTATAATTAAAATAACATATTCAAAATCAGTATATTCTTAAACGGCGAATTCTCACCAAGCAACAAACCCTTGCCGAGTCGCTCAACGTTCCGTCCAATCTTCAGATAGAGGCCGTTTCCTCTCAGAGAGTTGCCACCTCTAACGGGTTCTAGATACAATCCTTTACAGCTGACGTCTACACGGCTCCTCCCTTCTTCAAAAACAGTCCGCTGCCACCCATTAATTTCTCAACTGCCGAACTAGCGAGTCCCGTGAGAGCTCCCACGCCGAGAGTCTTTCCGAGAAAGGGTAGTGCCTTTGCGGCAAAGGGTAATGCTTTTGCGGCTATTCCTGCCAATAGCGGTAAGAAACCACCTTTCATTCTCAAATTGTATCTCAATTGAGCGGGACTCATCCTCACCGTCAACCCTCTTCCATCGCGAATCGCTTTCTCCATCCTTTTGATTTGACTTCTGATCCAGGCGATCGAATCCTGACTGCCTCTCGTCAGATCTTCGTGAGTGAATTTGAATCTCACCGCCTCGCCTCAAGTTGTTAACGCTCTCTTAAGTTTCTTCCTCTGTCCTGTGGATATGTTCACGTTTTTAACCACGTATTCTGCCATAATTCTGTTTTTTAAAATATATTTACTTCAATTGTTTTTTGTTTAATAATTATATTAAAATAATTTTGTAAAATTAATATTGCGTTTATTTTATTTTTGTTATCTATATATATACACAATTTTTTTGCTTTTATATTTCTCTTATGTGAAATCGTATTGTCACTCTCTCTCCGTGAAGATCTAACAGTTCACCATTTTGATCCGTCAACGTGGTTTTGAGACTATACAACGTGTCTATTATCACTGGTAGATAAACTAAAATTCGAGGTCGCTCCACGATCTTATAACCCGGCGACACGTTTGGAAAGAAGGAATAGATCGTCGGTTGAGCGCTACCATTAACGTAGCTTCCAGCAATCACGTCCACGTTCACCAGAATGCTATTGACTGCGAGAATGTCGACTGTATTTTCAGATGCCGCGTGGCCTCGATACATCTTTCGATCAAATCCCAACATCTTGCCTATAGAATCATCCGTGTTAAAATCCACTCGAAAATTATCTTCCAAATCCAACATCGTCTGTAAGGTATTAGGATTGGGAGCGAGTCTGATCTTGTTGCTTCCCTTTCCATCCGTCTTCATTCGCGTCTGAATGTAATTGTTCAAATCGTCTATGTCGTAACTCCCTTTGGGATTTCGAATCTCCAACCAATCCGTTCCATCGGAATACTTGAATGAGTTATTCTTTTCGGTGACGTTGGGAAAGGAATAATAAGTCTCCAGATTCACCAACGCCATCTCGTATCTTTTCTCTCTATTCAATTCGATGGAAGGTTCGAATTTCGTAGCGAATCGAGTCGAATCGCCACTCACCACGATTTGAATGGATTGTTTTGCAGCCGTATTCTCGGCTATCCGTTCTAACAATTCTCCATGTTCGAACATTATATTTAATTTTATTTTTTTATTCAAAACTAATTATTTGAAGATTTATTATTTTCTAAATTTTATTATATTATTATCATCAGAAACATAAAACTTGTCGAATCCGCACCGATATTTTCCGCGATTAAATTTGCTTGTCAAATCGATCACAACAAAATTGTGAAGTCCACCATCCCAAACCCTCTTGCAGAATCTCCTGAATTCCGCCGCGCTCATGTCGTTTGCGACGTGATCGCTGTAGATGTGATTGAGATTCTTGAGATCTTGGCGAAAGAGACATAGAAAATTAGCGTTCTCCCTTATCGTCTGTCTGGGCAATCGAAAATAATTCTGCAACAGGTAGAAACAGTCCACGTTGCTGTGTCGACCCCTAACGTAATACGATTCGCATCGGTTTTCTGTCTCTCCAAAAGCAAATCGTCGAAAATCATGAGATTCTTATCTTCCGATTTCAGTTCTCTAGGATCCGGAACATCGCTAGCGTTCTCAGAAAATTGACACTCGACGTTCGAAGATGCATTTCTCTTCAGCAGTTCCATCGCCGCACCGTCCAAAATGGTTGAAAGTGGAGCTTCGCTCTTGTCGAATTCCTCCCTACTGTCCAAGATTCTGGCTATGACGTCCTTGGGCAATCTACGATCCATACACTCTCGAAGCAATCTGTATTCAGGTTGAAACAAGCTCTTGCCAAACATGAACAATCTGTCGTAATCCAACCAGTCAGGTCGGGACAACAGATTCATCAACAGATTGGTCTTTCCACAATTCGATTTTCCCACTATCAAACCTCTTATGCTTTTGGGAAAGAACTCGTTATTCGACCTCTTGGTCGCGGCGTCGTTCCATGACATATCTTTAATGTTCAACTTTGTTTTATTTTTGTTTGTTTGTTATTTTAGATTCTTTTCAAACGCAAATTTTTTATGTTATTCAAACTCTGTTTTTAATGTTATTATTTATTTATATCACACCGCCGCGAGTTCTCTTCAATCCGGATCCACTCGTCATTTTGGCTAAATCTTGTATGGGCACCACAGCATCCTTAAAATCTTTCCAACTTTTCGGCGTTCGCTCTAACGTAGCTCGCTTCGCCGGCGGACTGATCAACTTGTCGATCAACGCGTCGGCCGCCCTCTTGCCAGCCACAGAAGCTATCCTACCACTGGCTTCGGAAGCGGATTTCTTACCAGCATCCAAAGCCGTCTTCTTACCAACCTCAAACGTGGTCGATGCGAGTTTTCTATCCGCATCGCTCGTGAACGCTCGCATTATAGAATCGACGATGCCAGAACCATCTTGAACGTAAGTCCTGACGTATCCCCTGTTCTTTATCACCAACATATTTTATTTTTATGATATATTTTGTTTTTTCACTGGTAAATCGTTTTGTTGTTTTTAAATACTTTTATTATTCTAGTGTAAGAATTTATTGTTTTATTTGTTTGTTTGTTTGTTTGTTTGTTTCTCTCTACTTATTATATACACATCAATCCTTCAATTCGTTCATCTGCCTTTTATACTGGTTTTTATTCAAAACCTTCTGTCTTAACAATTCGTCAGATATTGCAACTATCTGATTATCTAATCCTGTGTTACCAGCCCGTCTGCTCGCCATCAACAAACTCAATCTCTGAGACAGAGCGTCGGAATCGCTCGGAAGAAAAGTGGTTTTCACCCCTTTGCCAGTCACCGATTCGACGAACTTCTTGCTCATATCCCATATGGGTTTCATCACTTTCGTCCACTTGTAACCTCTGTTGGCTTTGGGTCTCGTCTCTCTGGCATCATTATTTCTCTTCATGGCGTGGGTCTGAACCAGAATGTCGCCGTAATTGTCGAAATCCTGATCCATGTAATCGCTAGGCTTGTCGTAATGGAGCAATCTGTGCAGACCATCAGTCAATTCGTATTTGTTCGAACCCACGATCAATTCATCATCCTCAATTTCTACTTCTGTGTCTCCTACAAAAATCCTTCCCTCCGAATCCTTATAAAATCCATACAACAGATCTCTCTTACCGCCATCCTCGGACGATGCGACGCTATCAGTGGTGATAGTCGAAGCTGTATCATCAGACTCGCTCTCTGTTTGAATTCCCGTGGGAACGTAATCTGGTGTAGATTGAACGGAATACCGATTTCCAAAACTAGGAGGCAACGAACCCATTCTCAAAGAACTCTCCTTTATGGGTCTCAATTCTTCGACTATCTCCTTCCTGCTTCGCTCTTGACCCTCCGTCACGGGTTTAAATATTTTTGTGGCTTCGCGTTTGAGTTCCAACTCACTAAAGCCGTCTGCTCCTATCAGCTGACTGAATCCCCTTCTTAGCACGTTCATACTCTTCTAAAATTCGATCTCGGTGTCTAGGATCCATCTGTAAAAACATCTTTCATTTTAATTGTTTTTATTATTTTCAAAATTAAATGTTTAATTCTATTTTTATGTTTTAAGTAATAAAACTCTTTCCGTCTTTAATATAATAATCTGAAAATATTCACATCTCAACTGACTGTGTTAATTGAAGTTTAAAAATACGTTTAAACAGTACATGACAAACCGGTTTCTGATTTAACGCATTTTGACAGTAGTTTTTACATTTGTCAAAAGATTTTCATTCACACATCAAACAACCATTCACTCAGTGTCGAATTAAGAGAGAATTCCTTTGATGACTGTTAAACAGTTTCAACACACGAAAGAAAACTGATTTTAATGCTGAGAACTTATTCATTACAAAATCTCTCTCCGATTGCTATCATGAATATATTAAAAATTTTACCACTCAAAACCTAATTGAGCGGAAAATGCGTTTAAACAGTGTTTGACTTTTTTCGAACGAACGCTTAACAGTCAATCTCTCTCATCAAGACAAAACACGAATATCTATTACAGATCAACTCTTTCGAACAAAAACCCCTCAAAACTCAATTTCTATCCGTCCCATCAAGAGAAAACATGAATGTCTATAATACAGACCATATTCATAATCGACTCTTTTGAACAAAAAACCTCATTCACTCATAGCGATAACATGTGTTAGTTTTTACTTCAGGAAGACGTGAGTGGGTTCGCGAATTTCCAACACACCGACGACAACACTCTTCGTTCAAAACATTTCCATCAAGTGCTCGTTGAGATCACCTCGCAATAACGTGGGCCAGTCTCACTTCGAGAAACGCTACAGTGGGTTTGCGGATTCAAACATCACCTCTTCACGCGAGCTGATTTCCAACCTAAAATCTGCAAGTGGATCTCTGTGTACGCCTCCATAGGGTTTCAGTGTTAAAATCGTGTGCGGACACGGATTGTTAGAATCGGCAAGATGATGAGTTCGAATTCTCAAAACGTTTTTTTGCTCGCAATTTAACACTCTCCATAGGGTTTCAGTGTTAAAATCGTGTACGGACGCGGATTGTTAGAATCGACAAGACGATGAGTTCGAACTCTCAAAACGTTTTTTTGCTCGCAATTTAACACTGAATCCTATGGGAAAACTCATCTGCAGATTTCAATCAAAATGGTACATGTACGTGTATGTAAAACTACGCGCGTCTAGGATACAATTCTGTGTTAAAAAAATTCGAGCTCACCCTAAAAAACCGTTAAAATCTTGTACACGTACACGATTTTAACACTAAATCCTATGGAGGTGTACATGTACACATACACGTACATGTACAGGTGAGCTTGAACTCTCATTTATTACCTACTGACGTGTTTTCCAAATATTGTTGGATCAGAGCTTTGAAGGATAAATCGGGACCTTGCGTCGCCGAGGTTCTGAAGAGCGTGTTCGACTCGTCTTCTCGAAAACCGAGTAAATTGTGGGTGGATAAGGAAAAGGAATTCTACAACAAGCACATTCATCGATTGGTAGACCTCTACTCGATCGAAAACGAAGAGAAAGCCAGCGTGGCGGAACGTTGGAATCGAACGATGAAGGAAAAGATGCACAGATACTTCATGGCGAATTCAACCAAGAAATACATATACGCTCTGAATGGTCTGGTCAAAGATTACAACAACACGCGACATAGATCGATCAAGATGACTCCCGCGGAAGCTAGCGATCCTCGAAACGAAAAACGGGTCTACACGAATCTATATCCTGAGAGATCTAAGATCAGGAAGAAGTCTAGAACGCCAAAATTTGCGGTCGGTGATCGAGTGAGAATCTACGCTTATAAGAAGCACTTCGAAAAGGGTTATACTCCTCGATGGACCTCGGAAATCTTCGTGATAATCAAAATATTTCACACCGATCCGGTGACTTACGAAATCGAAGCTTTGGATGGAGAAGAGATCATCAGAAAGTTTTACGAACAACAATTACAGAAGACAAAGTTTTGATAAAGAAAACAAATTTTTTTTTATTTACTTTCTTTAACATTTTCTTGTTTACACACATATATATATATAAGAGAGAAAAATAATAATAAAAAATAATTAAAAGGTGTTTTTAGATAAAGAAAGCAAGTTAATTAATAAACAAAAAAACCCCTAAAAATCCTTTAAAATGACAAATATACTAGATATAGCACAAAGCATAGTGAAAGATGAAAGTATTCAAGAATATGAGGTTCACGAATATGAACCGGTAACCGGAACGAGTTTGAACAATGCGGGAGAGATAAGAATCAACGTTGAAACTCAAGATCTATTCATACATCCTAGCGAGAGTTACATAGTGGGGCAGGGACGTCTCACCAAGGAAGATGGGAGCGACTACGCCGACGACGACGACACGGTTACTCTAGCCAATAATGGCATCATGCATCTATTCAGTAATATAAAATACATGCTATCCGGACAAGAGATAGAATCTGTGTTTCATCCCGATCAGGCCACCACGATGTTCAGACTCTTGACGTATCCTGATGATTTTTCGAAATCCAGAGGACTTAATCAGTTGTGGGTGAAAGACACCATCGGCCCTGCTAGTGCCGGCGCCGCCATGATATTCGACTACGTCGTCAAGACGTCCAGACCCAAAGGAACGTTTTCGTTCAGGATACCTTTGAAACACATCTTCGGATTTGCGGACGATTACAACAAGATCATGTACGGATTCAAACACAATCTGACGTTGATTCGAAAAGGAAACGACGATGCAATAGTGAGACTCACTGCGACCAATGCGGGTAAGATAACTCTACACAAGATATCGTGGTTCGTTCCGCACATGGAGCCTTCGATTGTGGAAAAAGCGCATCTCTACAAGATCATAGAATCCAAGAGTAAATTACCCGTGGGATTTAGAATGAGACAGTGTGACACGGCTAGCATTCCACCCTCCATGAATCACTTTGATTGGAGATTGACGGTGAAATCCAGTTCCGAGAGACCACTTTTCATCGTGGTTGCGTTTCACACTGATAGGGACGGGTCTCAGGAAAAGAATGCATCGCTGTTCGATCACTGCCATTTGAGAAACATGCAAGTGTTTCTGAACGCCACGAGATATCCAGCAATCGATTACAATGCGTCGTTCGACAAGAACGATTTTTGCAGACTGTACGGCGACGCCGCTGATTTTAAAAAGAAGTATCACGGTCTAGAAGAATTGATGAGCAACCCTAACATATCTCCCGGCGAATACAAGTCGATGTATCCCATGTTCGTATTCGACGTCAGTAAACAGAGTGAACAACTCAAGAGTAGCGTCTTAGACATTCAGATCAAGATGCAATTCGATAGGAACATGCCGAGAAAAACCGAAGCCTTCGCCCTGGTCCTGTCGGATAGAGAATTACAATTCAAATCGGATGGAAATAAGATGTCGATCATTCGATGAGAGACGAGTGTGAAAAAAAAAAAAAAAAAAAAAAAAAGTAATGAGTAATTATTAAAAAAACAAAAACAAAAAAAAAAAATAAATAAAGTAATGTGATCTAGAGAGATTGAACATCTTTCTAAATCTCATTAGTTTTTTTTTCTTTTTGTTTTTAATAATCACACATTATTTTTTTTTAATTCATTATTTTCCACACGTTCACTGTTTGTTCAAAGGAACTAATTCGATCAGTAGACTCACCACGGAAGTGGCGGCTTTGAGATTATTGGTTTTCATAACGAAATTAATCCTGTCTCTGGTGTTCACTTTGAGAGGCGTGCCGAACGTGCTAACATTCGCGTGTTGATTCTCAGTCTTTTCGATGCTGTATCTCTTATCGCTCTCTACTCCATTCACCATGAGATTGACGACCGCTCTGTTATTCAAATCCGAGGAAGCCAGACTCATTCGAAGGATTTCACCTCCCAGTGGCATGGGATATCCAACCTGACCATGTTTCGATCCGCTACCTCCATGTCCGAAAGACCACTCAGCTTTTCCTTCATCTAAGGTGCCAGCCTCCTCGGCACACACGGTGATCAATTGTCTAGCATATTTGACTTTCTCCACCACCAAAATCAGGGTGCAGGCATCCGTCATGTTCACAGGATCCGGTAGATTCATGAGCGCGTGTCCACCCATGTCTAGTTTACCTTCCATTATGTCACCCTTTCTACCGAACGAGTTGTCATCCACGTACTTTCTGCTGACCGCGCTGGAATCGAATTCAGGATCGTGACTGAGTCCGAATAAATTCTTACCATTCATGTCGATACCACCCTCCATGGTTCCGCCAGATTGTTTGTTCAGGTAGAGATTGTCCACTTGCGATTCTAGGTATTCTTGTGATCATATCACGGCAGAATCCATGTAGCCCTTGTTGACCGTGGTTGAGTCCGCATCCATGTCATTGACCTTCGACAGATTCAATACCTTGTTGAATCCCGCATTCAGATCTGATTTCATTTCTCTTCTGTCAGACTTTCTCTGTTCCAGATCTACGTATGTTTGGTCGCCACGTCCTTGGGATTCGTGGGAGTGGCCACGTTCGTTATATTGTTATAATTGGCTTTCAATTCCGAGAGCATCATTTTCTGAACGTATCTATTTCTCAGGTGTTCGCTGAATCTCGTGTGAGAGTCATCCGTGTATTTCTTGGTCGCGACATTGGTGGGATCTATGGGATTCGTGACGTTCACCAAACGTTTGGATTTCAGATCGAGATCGTCGATCATGGTTTTATCCATGTAATTATCTAGGATGATTTGTTCGAAATCGGCGTTCCCCCTGTCGACATATTTTTTAGTCGCAGCATCTGCGAGATCTATCAGCTCGGGAAGATTGTAGAGCTTCTTATCGTTCATGTTCAAAGGTTCTTCTGGAGGTTCGTATCTCCAAACGTAACGTTCGTCCAAGTTGGCAACGTCGTAACCATCGTCGACTTCGAACGTCTTCCTCTTCTTTCTTAGGTTGACTTTTTCGTCGTCATTTCTACCAAATTTATCGACTGGCATGTTGTTGTGGGATTTTTTTTTTTTTTAGAAAAAATATATTCAAAACGTAGTTTATTAAAAATGAACTATTTTATTTTTATTTTTCGTTTTTATTCGATTAAAATTTTTTAAAAATAATTTATTATCTTTATATATACTATAAAAAAAGTCTCTCTCTAATGTAAATCATTGAGAATGTCTTGAAACTGATCTCCTTCAGACCATCTCTTGAGAATGTAGAGACACAGGTGACCAGAAAACACTTGATCTAGTGATTGCACTTGTTCCGTGTTGTAACAAACCATCGATTTGTTGAAATAGTTCTTTATTTCTTTTGGCGGCGAGATTCCTTAGCTGTCGAAATAATAATTTTTCTTCTTCCCATTCTTGATCCACGCCATCCAGTGAGTGCCTTCACCCGATGAATCATCTAGATTTAAAATTCCGCATTCCGATTGTCGAGGTCCTCTCTTCGGCAAGGCATCTCTGGAAAACACGCCTAGAAAATCTTTGATTTTCAAATCTTTTGCCGCATTCAACAGATCGATGTTGGATAGGGATTCGTTAGGTAGGACGACACCTTCTACGGAAATCTTTATTTTCTTATTCATAAATGCGTATATATATTTTTTCATTTATTTATTTTATTATAATTCACTAAAATGACGTTATTTTTTTTTTATTTTTTTTCTTTTTCTTTTTAAACTAACACTCTCAATGTCTCTATCGATTTCCATAATCTTGAATCTGTCTAATTCCTCTTGATTTTCTGGAATCCTATCATTCTTACTCATACCTAGAATCCAATCATCCACAATCATATCATCTAAAATTAGATCCAAAGTCCAATGTCCGAGTGCCAAAGTTTTTATTTTATTGTCTAACACGAATCTCTTATCGTCGTCGGCCATAGTGAAATCTTGTTGACTATTTTGGTATACAAGTCGTGATTTTCGCTTCGAATCGATTTCATAGTCTTATACACCGGACCACTTCCTAACAGACAATTTTTATACTCTTGGAAAAAAATGTTTTTCTTCACCATGCACGCTTTAACCCCTTTGCACTTCTTGATCTCTTCATCTTCTAGACGATAAGCATACAGTTTGGGTCTTAAGCCCACGAATTCCAGGATTTGTTTACCGCCGCTCTCGTCCTTAAATTTACCTAACACCTTCTTGTTGTCATTCGATTGAATGTTGGATGGGTGATCGACGAGATAATTGCTTGTGTCTAACCATGCGGTCACATCCGGAGATATATCTCGGTAGACGTCTTTCGTCTCTATCTCGTAAACTAAACTGTCCGTGTCAGTGAACAGTAGTTTGGCTTTATCACCAAATTTTCGTTTGACGTAATCGTAGTGAAACTCATACATCAATCGCTTGCTGAGATTCGTGTTGAGATCAATGTATTTTTTCATCCAAGGCTCTTCGTCGAATCGAATGATGCGATGTATGTCGACTAATTTCATCCCGTAATTGACGTACTGTTTCAAATTCTCGCTGTAGACGATGTAGTTACGTTTGTTAAATAAATTGGGAATGAGTTTTTCCTCGTCTCCTTCGTTCGGTTTCATTCGTTCGGGAGCCAGCGGATAATCATTGTGTGGATCGTGTAATTCTTCCGGATAGTTCAAATCGACTTCTAAAATGCAAGGATAGTCTCTCCATTTTTGCATCTCTTCCGGTTCTGTCACCCATTCAAAATTTCCAATCGGTAAAGGATGACTCATAGCCCAACCGTACAGATTATTAGCGTCCCAATACTGTATGTATTTAATCGACCGTTTCGAATTGAAACCTTCTTTCATGTAGGGATTGTTAGCTTCAGAATATCTGTGAGAGATCATCGAGACGCCACCTCTCGCAGCCCTTTCGAACATGAGCAACATGTTCACATCGGATAATAATTCCAATTGGACTTCGGTGGTCTTCAACAGAGCGTCCCATGCCAGACCGGGTGCGGTGAAATACCAAGCGGGATCCAGATCGTAATTTCGACGACAAATGTCTCGAAAATTTTCGAACACGTCTACCAAGAGCAGAACGTCGGTCTTCAGATAGAGATCGTGATAATCTCTCATGGTTTTCATATCGAATGATTTCCACACGTTTTTGGCATGTTCGTAATTCTTGTTGGAAATGTCGGATTCATATAATTTTGAATAAAAATCTTCTTTCGAAGGTAGTGCGGTGTCTTCGAATCTCTTTAGATCGTTCATGTAATCGTAAGGATAGACTCCTTTCCTCAACATGATATCTACTCGTTCTCTGAAATGTTTGCTCGTGATTTTAAATTTATCCTTGCTCATGTTATCGACTAATTTTTCCAGAGTGGTTGACATGAATTTAAAACTGTTGATGAAACGTATGGCTCTACAAATGGATTTCGTTTTTTGTTCCAACGTCTCTCCGTCGATTACTATTTTCTTCTCCATGACCTTCCATTTCGTGTATGAAATGTATCTTTCTTCGCTGTTTGCAATGCAATTTAATTCTTCGTGGGAGGTGCTGAGATTTTTTACGACCAGATGACTGTCGTAACCCGAGAGATTGTGAAATATCACCGGATAGAAAACGGCATCTCGATATTTTAAATTACACTTGCTGTGAGCCGGACCACGATACAGACCCGTGTAATGATCGTGGTCTCTGACCTTCTTATTTTCCTCCAAATTCTCGTCGAACGATTGTCTGCATATGTGACATTCGATGGCTCTGTTATTTTCGTCCTGCTGCTCTCGCGTGATGATCATTTTCACCGGAGTTTTGAATTTGTCATATAACATTTGAATTTTCGATTCTAACTCTTCCACGAACCTTTGAGCCACGTCGTCGTCTTCGCACTGTTTTGTGTAGGTGAAGGGACCCATGTCGTGTTGCGAATCGAAAGCACATTTCACGTAAATGCAATAGTCCAAAGGCATGTGTTTTTGATATCTTTCGATGTAACTTTGAAGAGCGTTGGGTTGACAGGAACTCATTTTCGCGGCGAAAAATTCGAAGTCGGCGTACATGACGAATGGTACTTTTAACCTTCTATTGTGATTTTCAAACTTTACGATGGTGTTGGGTGTGGGCATTTCGATGGCGACACCTTGATTTTCGTTGCAATATTCCTGATGTTTCGCTAACGATTTTTCACTCTGAAACATGTTCATGCAGTTGCAACATAAACATATCTTTCCTTTATGTTTATTATTTTGTCTCGACAGTAATCGGTTCGGATGTTTAACCCATCAATAATGACGATTGTCACCATTCGAAATCAATAATAAAATAATTGTCTTTTCTCTTTTGAGATACAAAGTCTGTCTGAGAGGATAAATCGTTCGTTTTCATCATCGTATCCCAAGACGTTCACCGCTATGGTGGGATTTTGAGCCTCGAAACGTTCGATGTGTTTTAACTCTGTTGAAAAAGTCACTCCGGTCCAATTGAGATTTTTAGAAGTTTCCTTGTAACGAGAAACTCTATCGGAAGTATTTTGACAGGATATAAAGTGGAGGTGACTGCCCATTTAAAACACTGATCATCTTTATTTCTCCCATTGACCACGGTGTGTTTCTTAGCCAAGAAATACAGTAATTCCAAGTAGGAAGATCCTTTCAATGAATTGTTTTTAGTTATGTGAATTTCAAGTTTCAACACCTCATCAAACGTACAATTACTACCTTCATGTTGATAATTTGCGAGAGACGTCAACATCTTGTCTTTCATCTTTTCGAAAACATCCGATAAATCTGAACCTCGAAATACGGGTTCGAAGTTAGATCTGAAATATCCATTTTTTACGATGCTCTCACCGGACTTCACACTGATTTTATTCATCACACAATGGAGTATCATCTTAATTTTTAGTCCCACGTTCATGTATTTGCGAAACAAATCCAATACTTTTTTCTTCACCCATTCCATGAACAATTTCAGATCGATTTTCTTGAACGAGGGAACCACATTGAAAGTTTTAAAAACGCCTTTGATCGCACTCTCCTGTTCTATGGGCTTTGATTGGAATAGTTCCGTAACGAGTCGTGCTACATATTCTTCTCCTTTCCCTTCGTCGATTGCTCGTTGAATTTTGCTCAATATATCTCGTTTGTCTAGAATCTGAAGTGCATCACTTGTTTTCGTTTTTGTTTTTGTTTTCTTTTCTTTTGAAACTTGATGTTCTTCAATGGCTTTTCGTTTAGTCATCTTCTTATTTTTCACAATCGAAACGTTTTTGGTTTTTTTCGACGTCGGCATTTCGATTCCTTTTACTATCTTTTTCTTCTTCTCATTTTTCACAACCGATGCATTTTTTGACGTCATTGCTATCGACATTTCGTTTGCCTTTCTAGCGTTTCGCAAATATTCTTGTATGACTTCAATTTTTTTTTATTTAGTTCTATGATTTCTGAAATGTGAAATTTTTAATAGTTTACAAATCTCGTTTAACGGAGGTGTGCTTTTCTCATTTAAATTTTCCATTGTTTTATCTGTTTGCTTCATTTGTAAGAATATTTTTTTTTTGAATTTTGTATTAAATAATTTGTTAAAAAGTTTTGCTTTTTTTTTACTCTTTTTATATATAAAAAGATTTCTTTTTTAATTCAAATTTTTTCTTTAATGTGAATTTTTTTTATGTTCCTTAACGTGAAAAAAATTGAATTAATACGAGAAAAAAAGGATGTTAAAATTTAACTTTTTATATATATAAAAAGAGTAAAAAAAAGCAAAACTTTTTAACAAATTATTTAAATACAAAATTTAAAATATACATTATTTGTAAGAATTCATAAAACAAAAAAAAACAAATAATTGATCATGACAACAACACCTAAAAGATGCGAATTGAAATTGAAACAAGACGAAGCGTATAAGAAATTCGGTTTTAATATCTATACATTACAATAACACGATCCCATCGAATTGAACGAGGTTGAGATGGAGGGCTTAGAGCGCTACTACAACAAATATCAGATGTGTTTGAAATTGGATGAAGCCATGCTCGATTTGTTTTACGAGTACCAAAGCGATCTGCTGAATAATATCATCGCCGCTGAAGACAGAGAATTTGACAAGGACGATTTGTTGTTGTTCTATGGAAGTTACATATATCCAATAATCTCACTCAAACTCATGGACAAATCGGGTGGTGAGAGCGCATTCACAGATGTAAAAAAACTTAAAAGAGTAAAGATAAACATTCAAAACATTTTCGTAAGTGGAAAAATGACGAATGTCAACATGCTAATAACAGACTTGGAAATATAAACAATAGAGAGATTGATTTTTAGTGAAGAAGAAGGAAAAAAAGTAATGAGATCTAAAGATGATCTCATTACTTTTTACAAAAAAATTTTCACATTAAAGAAATTAAAATTAAAAACTTTTTTTTTTTATATATATATAAAGAGTAAAAAAAAAAAAAAAAAAACTTTTTAAACAAATTATTAAAATACAAAATTTAAAATATACATTATTTGCAAGAATTCATAAAACAAAAAAAACCCCAAAAAATCGATCATGACAGCAACACCAAAAAGATGCGAATTGAAATTGAAACGAGTCGAAAAGTATAAGAAATTCGGTCATAAAATCTATAGATTACAACAACACGATCCCATCGAACTGAACGAGGTCGAGATGAAGGACTTAGAGCATAAATACAACTGATATAATATGACTTTGAAATTGAATGAAGCCATGCTCGATTTGTTTCACGAGTATTAAAGCGATCTGCAGAAAATCGTCATTGCTAAAGATAAAGAATTCGACAAAGACGATTTGATGTTGTTCTATGGAAGTTACATATATCCAACAATCTCATGTGAACTCGTGGACAAATCGAGTGGTGAGAGCGCGTTCACCGATGTAAAAAAAACTTAAAAGAGTAAAGATAAACATTCAACACATTTTCAAAAAAGGAGAAAACACGAATGTCAACATGCAAATAACAGACTTGGAAATATAAACAATAGAGAGATTGAAATGTTAAAATTTAACTTTTTATTTATATATATATATAAAGAGAAAAAAAACTTTTACTAAAAAATTTACATTAAAGAAATTAAAAATTAAAAAAACAACTTTTTTATATATATATAAAGAGCAAAAAAAAAAATAAACAAACTTTTTTAACAAATTATTATTTAAATACAAAATTTAAAATATACATTATTTGCAAGAATTCATAAAACAAAAAAAACCCAAATAATCAATCATGAGGACAACAACACCTAAAAGATGAGAATTGAAATTGAAACGAGTTGAAACGTGTAAGAAATTAGGTTTTAAAATCTATAGATTACAATGACACGATCCCATCAAATTGAACGAGGTCGAGACGAAGGGCTTAGAGCATAAATATGACAAATATCGCATGCCTTTGGAATTGGATGAAGCCGTGCTCGATTTGTTTTACGAGTACGAAAGCGATCTGCAGAACATCGTCATCGCCGAAGATAGAGAATTCGACAAGGACGATTTGTCATTGCTCTATGGACGTTACATATTTCCAAACGTCTCATTTGAACTCGTGAAGAAATTGGGTGGTGAGAGTGAGTTGACTGAAGTAACAAAACTCAAAAGAGTAAAGATAAACATTCAACACATTTGCGAAAAAGGAGAAAACACAAGTGTCAACATGCTAATAACGGACTTGGAAATATAAACAATAGAGAGATTGATTTTTTAGCGAAGAAGAAGGAAAAAAAAAAAAAAAAGTAATGAGATCATCTTCAGATCTCATTTTTTTGTTTTTGTTTTCCTGTTTCACCATTACCATATATTATAATAACATTTCCTTTTTTCTTAAATTTCAGTGTCGATTCTTCTTTCCTTTTTTCTTTTTTTTGTGATATGATACGTTTTTATAACAACACATTTGTTTATCTGAATCATAATTATGAACGAATGCTGTGCATCTCTTGGTAATACTCACATCATTACCATTCTCTTCAGAAGGTAGTGGTGACGGTGGAAAGCGTCTCATTCTTTTCATTTCCAACCGTCTATCCCGCTGTTTATCTAACTCTTTCATCAGTTCTTTCCTTAGATATCCATCATTAGTGTCTAACCATTTTTCCACATCTTTTTTTCACACTCTGTCTCCTGATATTCATCATTATCGTCTAATTGTTTCCCCACCTTTTTATCCATTTTAAATATATTATTTTATACTTTCTATGATTTATATTTTATATAATTATATAATTTTATATTATAATAACATATTCAAAATCGCTATATTCTTAAACGGCGAATTCTCACCAAGCAACAAACCCTTGCCGAGTCGCTCAACGTTCTGTCCACTCTTCAGATAGAGACCATTTCCACTCAAAGAGTTGCCACCTCTAACGGGTTCTAGATACAATCCTTTACCGTTGTCGTCTACGTGAACATGACACACAGCTCCTCCCTTCTTCAGAAACAGTCCGCTGCTACCCATTAATTTCTCAACTGCTGATCTCGCGAGTGCCGTGAGAGCTCCCACGCCGAGAGTCTTTCCGAGAAAGGGTAGTGCCTTTGCGGCGAAGGGTAATGCTTTTGCGGCGATTCCTGACAATAGCGGTAGGAAACCACCTTTCATTCTCAAATTGTATCTCAATTGAGCGGGACTCAATCTCACCATCAACTCTCTTCCATCGCGAATTGCTTTCTCCATCCTTTTGATTTGACTTCTGGTCCAGGCGATTGAATCCTGACCGCCTCTCGTCAGATCTTCGTGACTGAATTTGAATCTCACCACCTCGCCTCGAGTTGTTAACGCTCTCTTAAGTTTCTTCCTCTGTCCTGCGGATATGTTCACGTTTTTAATCACGTATTCTGTCATAATTCTGTTTTTTTAAAATATATTTACTTCAATTGTTTTCTTGTTTAATAATAATTATTTATATTAAAATAATTTTGTAAAATTAATATTGCGTTTATTTTATTTTTGATATCTATATATTTACACAATATTTTTTTTTTTTTTGCTTTTATATTTCTCTTATGTGAAATCGAATCATCACCCTCTCTCCGCGAATATCTAACAGTTCACTATTTTGATCCGTCAACGTGGTTTTGAGACTATACAACGTGTCTAAAATCACTGGCAGATAAACTAAATTTCGAGGTCGCTCCACGATCTTATAACCCAGCAACACATTTGGAAAGAAGGAATAGATCGTCGGTTGAGTGCTACCATTCACGTAGCTTCCATCAATCACGTCCACGTTTACCAGAATGCTATTGACTGCGAGAATGTCGACCGTATTTTCAGATGCTGTGTGGCCTCGATACATCTTTCGATCAAATCCCAACATCTTGCCTATAGAATCGTCCGTGTTGAAATCCACTCGAAAATTATCTTCCAAATCCAACATTGTCTGTAAGGTATTAGGATTGGGAGCGAGTCTGATCTTGTTGCTTCCCTTTCCATCCGTCTTCATTCGAGTCTGAATGTAATTGTTCAAATCGTCTATGTCGTAACTCCCTTTGGGAATTCGAATCTCCAACCAATCCACTCCGTCGGAATACTTGAACGAGTTATTCTTTTCGGTAACATTGGGAAAGGAATAATAAGTCTCCAGATTCACCAACGCCATCTCGTATCTTTTCTCTCTATTCAATTTGATGGAAGATTCGAATTTCATAGCGAATCGAGTCGAATCGCCACTCACCATGATTTGAATGGATTGTTTTGCAGCCGTATTCTCGGCTATCCGTTCTAACAATTCTCCATGTTCGAACATTATATTTAATTTCATTTTTTTTTTTTTTTTTTTCAAAAACTAATTATTTGAAGATTTATTATTTTCTAAATTTTTTTTTTTATTTTCACGCTCTATCTTATTATCATCAGAAACATAAAACTTGACGAATCTGCACCGATATTTTCCGCGATTAAATTCGCTTGTCAAATTGATCACGACAAAATTGTAAAGTCCTCCATCCCAAACCCTCTTGCAGAATCTCCTGAATTCCGCCGCGCTCATGTCGTTTGCGACATGATCGCCGTAGATGTGATTGAGATTCTTGAGATCTTGGCGAAAGAGACATAGAAAATTAGCGTTCTCCCTTATCGTCAGTCTGGGCAATCAAAAATAATTCTGTGACAGGTAGAAACAGTCCACGTTGATGTGTCGACCTCTAACGTAATACGATTCGCATCGGTTCTGTCTCTCCAAAAGCAGATCGTCAAAAATCATGAGATTCTTATCTTCCGATTTCAATTCTCTAGGATCCGGAACGTCGCTAGCATCCTCATAAAATCGACACTCAACGTTCGAAGATGCATTTCTCTTCATCAGTTCTATTGCCGCACCGTCCAAAATGGTCGAAAGTGGAGCTTCACTCTTGTCGAATTCCTCCCTACTGTCAAAGATTCTGGCTATGACGTCCTTGGGCAGTCTACAATCCATGCACTCTCGAAGCAATCTGTATTCGGGTTGAAACAAGTTCTTGCCAAACACGAACAATCTGTCGTAATCCAACCAGTCGGGTCGGGACAACAGATTCATCAACAGATTGGTCTTTTCACAATTCGATTTTCCCACTATCAAGCCTCTTATGCTTTTCGGAAAGAACTCGTTATTCGACCTCTTGGTCGCGGCGTCATTCCAAGACATATCTTTAATGTTCATCTTTGTTTTATTTTTTATTTTTTTTGTTTGTTATTTTAGATTCTTTCAAACACAAATTTTTTATGTTTTTCAAACTCAGTTTTTAATATTATTATTTATTTATATCACACCGTCGCGAGTTCTCTTCAATCCGGATCTGCTCGTCATTTTGGCTAAATCTTGTATGGGTACCACAGCATCCTTAAAATCTTTCCAACTTTTTGGCGTTCACTCTAACGCAGCTCGCTTCGCCGGCGAACTGATCAACTTGTCGATCAACGCGTCGACTGCCCTCTTGCCATCCACTGAAGCTATCCTACCACTGGCTTCGGAAGCGGCTTTCTTACCAGCATCCAAAGCCATCTTCTTACCAACCTCAAACGCAGTCAATGTGAGTTTTCTACCTGCATCGCTCGTGAACGCTCGTATTATAGAATCGACGATGCCAGAACCGCCTTGAACGTAAGTTCTAACGTATCCCCTGTTCTTTATCACCAACATATTTTATTTTTATAATATATTTTGGTTTTTTTTCACTGGTAAATCGTTTTGTTGTTTAAATACTTTTATTATTCTAGTGTAAAAATTTATTGTTTTATTTTTGTTTGTTTGTTTGTTTCTCTCTACTTATTATATACACATCAATCCTTCAATTCGTTCATCAGCCTTTTATAATGGTTTTTATTCAAAACCTTCTGTCTTAACAATTCGTCAGATATAGTAACTATCTGATTATCTAATCCTGTGTTACCAGCCCGTCTGCTCGCCATCAACAAACTCAATCTCTGAGACAGAGCGTCAGAATCGCTCGGAAGAAAAGTGGTTTTCACCCCTTTGCCAGTCACCGATTCGACGAACTTCTTATTCATATCCCATGTGGGTTTCACCACTTTCGTCAACTTGTAACCTCTGTTGGCTTTGGGTCTCGTCTCTCTGGCATCGTTATTTCTCTTCATGGCATGGGTCTGAACCAGAATGTCGCCGTAATTGTCGAAATCCTGTTCCGTGTAATCACTAGGCTTGTTGTAAAGGAGCAATCTGCGCAGTCCATCAGACAATTCTTATCTGTTCGAACCCACGATCAATTCATCATCGCCTATTTCTACCTCTGTGTCTCCAATAAAAGTATTATTGTCCGAATCCTTATAAAATCCATACAACAGATCTCTCTTACCGCCATCCTCGGACGATGCGACGCTATCAGAGGTGATAGTCGAAGCTGTATCGTCAGTCTCGCTCAAATCTGTTTGAATTCCCGTGGGAACGTAATCCGGTGTAGATTGAACGGAATGCCGATTTCCAAACTACCGGGCAACGAACCCATTCTCAAAGAACTCTCTTTTATGGGTCTCAATTCTTCGACTATCTCCTTCCTGCTTCGCTCTTGACCCTCCGTCATGGGTTTAAATATTTTTGTGGCTTCGCGTCTGAGTTCCATCTCACCAAGACGTCTGCGTCTGTCAGCCGACTGAATGCCCTTCTTAGCACGTTCATACTCGCCTAAAATTTGATCTCGGCGCCTAGAATCCATCTGTAAAAACATTTTTCGTTTTTAATTGTTAATGTTCCTTTAAGTATGCTAATGCGAGTTATTTTATTATTTTCAAAATTAAATGTATAATTATTTTTATGTTTTTTGTTTTTTTTCTCTCCTATATATATCAATCACTTTTGTTTTTATTTCCTCGGGTATTCCCCCCACTCACGTCAGAAATGGAAGCGTTCAATAGTTGTCTGTTAAGTTTTTTGGAAAAAATCCGGGTATTCCCCCCACTTACGTCAGAAAGGGAAGCGTCCAATAGCAGTCTGTTAAGTTTTTGGGGGGAAAAACCTACCGCCTCAAAAACAATAGCGGATTCTAGACCACTGGTCTAGAATCCGCAAACCGTTTTTTTTTATGCTAGCCCAGAATTTTGCTCGCGTTCACCAACGATGGATCGATGGTCTGATCTGCGATGGGAACGTTGACAAAAATTTTTAAAGTAAAAAAAAAAGTGAAAATGTACAATTTCACTTTTTTTTAAAAAACGTGTAACATTCAACGTTCACCACAGGTATTTGAACGTTAAAAGTGCGATCTAGGAGTCACAAAAAAACTGCGGATTCTAGACCACTGGACATTTTTGTGAACAAGCGTGCGATTTAACACTGAATCCCACGTTGGTAAACGCATCGTGTACGTATACCGTACACATACATGTACAAAGTGGTCGTGAATCCGCCTTTATTACCTACTAGCAATGTATTACAGTCAGTTGGATTGGGAAGTAGACCTAGGGTCTCCCTTCGTATACGATCGTAATTAGGACATTTTAATAGAAAGTGTTCTGTAGTTTCACGTTCACAACACGAACAACTCGGTGAAGCTGCCAGGCGATTGGAAAAAAGATGCTCGTTGAGATGACTACATCGAAGCCGTAACCTACAGTGAATGCCGGAGGTCGAACAAGGTTATGGTTCAAGTATCTTCGATATTCTGTCAGGGAGTAGTTGTCTCTAACTTTAATTGGAATTTCATTCGATGATTTCGTTGTGGATGGGATATAAGATGTTTGGTAGTCCGTGGTCCGACAGTATGGAATTCGGAGATTACTGGCGGCGCGAAGTTCTAGAGTCTGAGTTGTCGAGATAGGGGGTGGGACTAAGCAGGAAATATATAGCGGGGAAATGTTGTGATACATTTTGAAGAACTGTATTATTAGCGTCTCCCATCCAGTTTCTAAATAGAGTGATGCCTTGCTCGCACTTAGAGTTGCATCTGTAACAATACGAACACTAGCAATTTGAATTTTTTCCAGATTTATCTCATTTTTTTTTCGCTGCGGTTATCCCAAACCGTATCTGCATATTCCAACAGGGGTCTAACGAAAGCAAAATACATCTTCTCGAGTATTTTCTGGCGTAAATGAATTTATTTTTTCTCATGAGATCCAGACGTGACCACGCTTTTGTGGAGATATGTTCTATGTGGTGATCCCTCGAACAGTTTGAGTTGAAAATTACACATGAGTGCTTGTGCTCCCTGACTTCTTTGATAGGGACATTTGCCAGTACGAGGGATGTCTGTTGAGTGGGGTCAGTTGGGCGTGAAATGGTCATGGCTTCGGTTTTAATGGGATTGAATTCTACCAACCACGTGTGTGCCCAATGTTCAATTGTGGTAAGATCATTGTTCAGTATAACAGCAGCCTGGTCAGGGTTTTCAATTATTAAATATAAAGTTGTGTTATCGGCAAAAAGGCGAATACAGCTGGTTAAATCTAAAGTTATGTCATTAATATAAATGAGAAAGAACAGAGGGCCGAGAATAGAAAATAATTTTTCCGCAACATTTTCGGACAACCATCCCCTTTCCAAGAGCTATTCATGGCGATTAGAGGAATTCCTTGCAGTCTTTCCATGTACAGTGGAGCCCACTTAATTGGATATCTCTTAATTGTATATCCCTGTTAATTGAATATAATATTTTCAAACACAAAACCATTTACCATACCTTCAGTACAAATTTGATCTGTTAATTGCATATGGGTTGTAGAGTAAACTCCTGTTAATTGTATATAAATTTTTGTAATATGTCAAAAAAATTACTGTGACACGCACCAAATTCCCCTTATTTATCAAGCTTTTTGGCCTCACTACATCCAATACAGGCATTTATCCTATTATATCTTGTTTGACGGAGCTCTATGAGCTCTGTCAAACAAGATATAATAGAATAAATGCTCTGTTTACCTCCAGAACACAGGAAACTGACCAAATCCCTGTTAATTGTTAATTGTATACTCCTGTTAATTGAATAATTTTCACTGGCAAAATGGATATTCAATTAAGAGGATTCTACTGTATTAGGAATTCTCTGAAGTCTATTCGTCTATTATGACTGCTATACATTTTGGACGTTGTGCTGTGAGGAAAGTGATTGATACACACAGATTATCATGATAATGTGCATGTCCTGTGATTTGTATTAGATTCGAGGTGGTGTCCAGAATGGGATCTCAACGAGCCGGCTTTGCCGGCGAGTTGTGATCCCATTCTGGACACCACCGAGAATCTGATGCAAATCACAGGACATGCACATTATCATGATAATTCGTTTATCTAACAATACTGTCACATAAACAGATTAAATCTTAATTTTTTAATACAGTTTTTGGGATATAATGTTGGGCGAGAAAAAGTTTAAAAAAACCCAATATTTTATGGAACAATATTGTTATGCACTTTAACAATGAGTAACGCGGTCACCGCAAATTTTCAATGTTACGTTGTAAAATTATTCACACTTAGTGTCACTTCCTATGATGATACGCTTGAAATTACAAGTGTGTAATATTTAACTGTGCAGTTTCTATTTATTGTGGGGGCGGGGGGACATTGTCTATTAATAGTTCTGTCGCTGATTGTAAGGAATTTTGTTGTGTTTTGTTAGCGATCAGCTGAGTCGATCACTGAAACGCACAAAGAATGTATTCATCCGCCTGTTATGATAGCCCGCAATCTCCACGCAATGATTTCTCCCTTTCAGCGGATACATATCCGCTGCAAGGCGCTGCAAGGGAGAAACCGTTGTGTGGAGATTGGATAGCCCATTGCGTTCCCGGAAATGAGTCGTCTATATGACACGTTATCAGAATGAGTCGTCTATATGATACGGAATCGGAACACATTATGTGATACGTACCGTTTCTCGTGGTTTTCAAGCCAAAATGTATATGATTGTTAGATAAAAAGAACCAACTAATTTGTAATCTTCGAACCCATTGTTGAGCGCATTTATTACACAATTTGAGACTCTGATGGGTGTGATGGACCAGACTGGCTGGTTTCATGGAGCATGGTTATGCGTCTACAGAGAGATACGTTTAATATTGCTTAAAGCTTATCAGTGCTGAAATTTAATATTGTTTAATGCTTATCAGTGCTGAAATTTAATATTGTTTAATGCTTGTCAATGCTGAAATTTAATATTGTTCAATGCTTGTCAATGCAGGCTAGTATTTTAAGTCAGAGACCTAACCTTTATCAGGCAAGTTTCGAGATAGTAATTGTGATGTGCATCAGATGGTGCACTCTAAAATCAGTTCGGTTAAAAATTAACCCAAATTAACTGGGTTGAGTGAATATGAACCCAATTGGGTTCATATTCACTCAACCCAGATGATTTGAATTGATTTTTAACTGAACTGATTTTAAAGTGTGCCAAATTCAATTTTATTTTATTGTTGTCATGTTATCCTGTTTCACCAACAGTTTTGTCTTATTAAAATTATTTTCATCATAGCTCCCACTTCACTTCAAATGTTGAAGAGAAGTCATTGGCGAAGTCGATGACCACAGTTCATTATTCTGTGGGTGATAATCTCCAGCTCGAACAGCAGTGAGGTCTATCTGTGTCTATGAAAATCAAAATGTTCAGGATGGATTATGGTTGGATTCGCAAGCCAGAACCCATTTTAAAGGACACTGTATCATATTTCCACCAAATATTAACAAAATGGCTTCAGAAATGCTTAGCTTGTGGAAAAAACTTACTTTTTCGAGCTGAGGCCCATTGCCACATGCGTTCTTGGAATATTTTGCGCCCACACCCCTGGTGAGAGACTGAAAAGCGTCTTTAAATCGGACGTTGAACTTTCGTCGCATCGAATCTAATCAGATTTACTGCGACAAACAAGTAGTGCCGAGTCACCGAATGTAAATGATATATTAATGAGGAAATTAGAGGCAAAGCCCTGCCAAAAGCTTGCTTCCTGTCTTACAGACTTTTCATCCTCGAAAGTTCCCCTTGACAACATCCACTTTCAACACAACAATTATGATTACATGCATGTTATGAGGAATAATAATACCCCATCTTTCCTCTGTCACTATCTCTTGACCCTTTACCTAACCTGAAAAGCAGACGACACTTGCAAAAATAATTCTTGAATAACTATTTTTTTTCATTTTTTGTCTCAAAAACATAGGTTATGACCCCTCGTTGGAACGAGCTCGTCGAGCTCGTTCCAACGAGGGGTCATAACCTATGTTTTTGAGACAAAAAATGAAAAAAATAATGAAAATTAATTGGCGATTTTTGAGAATAGCGATAGCCGGTTTTAGCCGTTACGTTAGGTAAAGGGTTAACCTTTTACTCATGACAACGGCAAGTCCATCCAATATAACTCACTCATTTCATAGACGCATACTGTTATAATAACAATTCTAAAATGAAACCATACAATATAATCATATTGATATCACTTGAATAATTTCAATTAACTAGTTCTAATAACATTCATATTACTATGATTTCATTGAAATATTTCCATAGAAACCCAATTTAATGGGGCATTTAACAACTAAACGAACATATTTTCCAGTTGCCATAAAAAGCGTGTTGCGCTGAAACATATGATACCATTCTAGAATTTTGAACACAAAGTATGCATACATAAAAAATAGATGTCTATTTTGGTTAAAAAAAAATACTAAATTAAAACATTTAAATATTATTTATAAATGGGCGCGCGGTGGCTCAGTAGGTAGAGGTGCAGGCTGCAAGCCGAGAGGTCCTCGGTTCGAATCCCACCTGCGGCAACCGCGTTGTGTCCTTGGGCAAGACACTTCATCTCCATTGCCTGCGTGGGGGCACGATGACGCCGTGTACTAAGGCGTACTGCACGTCGATGGTACGCATGTCTTCAACCAATCTAACCCTGCCTGTGCTGCAGTGCGGAGTTACGATGTTGGGGAGCTGGCAGCTGCTCGTCGTTGCTCGGTGGTTCTCTCCGGGTACTCCGGCTTCCTCCACCCGTAAAACTGTCACGGTCATGATTAGCCATTGTGCATAAATATGTGACCTTAAACATCAATCAATAATATACATATATTATTTATAAATACACTCTAATGGCTTCATGAACTCACACGCCCCTTCCTCCCATCCCCACCCCCACCCCCATTGTTTTTGTATCTATGCATGCCATCAATGCAAAATTATTCAGATGGCTTAACCCTTTCAACCCAAGCGTCCGCTTTTCCGGCAAGGAACAAGCGTCCTAACTCAATTAAATAGGGTGGATGTTATGTGCATGTGTGTGGTAGACCAATCAATATTTTCAACGGGCAGCCCCAAGGCTGCGCGTTGAAAATATTGATTGGTCTACCCCCAAATAATGAACATGGACTCTTCCAGTTGTCGTCATTGAACTAATATGGAAGATACCACCAGGGTTCAATGGGTTAATGCTCTGAGGAATCGATATTCCGACGACCCAATGCTCCGAATGTCCGATAATCCGACGGCCTAACAATCCGTAAGTCCGATATTCCGGAGGTCTGACATTCCGGTGGCCCAGTAGTCAAAGGATCCAAAATTCGAAAGGCCCGTTATTCCGAAGGTCCAATATTTCAATATTCTGAAGGTCCAATATTCTGAAGGTCCCATACTCCGACGCTCCAATACTCCGTCAGGCGTGCAAGTGGGATCATGGTTCCTTCATTATTTTAAGTGGAGTAAAAAACAGCGATCATTGTGCTGTGTTTTGTCACTTCCTATATGTTTGTTAGACTTAGTGTATATATGTTCGCACGAAGGGAGCGCGGTGGCTCAGTGGTAGACTGTTGGCCTTCTATGCTAGAGGTCCCGAGTTCGATCCCCGTCCGGGACGACCCACGTTGTGTCCTTGGGCAAGGCACTTTATTCCGGTTGCCTACATGAGAGCACGATGACACAGTGTACTAAAGCGTACTGCACGTCGATGGTGCACATGTTTTCAACCGCTGTAACCCTGCTTGAGTGGAGCTTCAACAGAGTTAGAATGTTGAGAAGATGACAGTTGCTCGTCGATGCTCGGTGGCTCTCTTCCGGTACTCCGGATTCCTCCACCCGTAAAACTGTCCCTATCAGCCATTGTGCATAAGTATGTGACCTTAAACACCAATAAATAAATAAATATGTTCGCACGATATGCGGTTTCTGACTTCACTTGATATAATGATGGGAGTTGTCTTGAGAACACTGCTGTAAAATGAATTCAAATAAAAATTAAAGCAATCTTACCTTTGAACTTGCCCTTTCACTTATTGACCTGTAACGGCAAAATATATCCGCACAGCTTCGGACTGCCTAATGAACAAAGCTTGGCTTCTGTGGCTATAACTGTTGCAGAGATACACAAGCATAAAAATGTAACAAACATATGAACAGACAGGCAGATAACGATCATCCAATCACCCAGCTGGCATGGCTGTTGATTATTCGATGGTGGTTTATTTGCTCTTGTTGAGAGAGAGAGAGAGAGAGAGAGAGAGAGAGAGAGAGAGAGAGAGAGAGAGAGAGAGAGAGAGAGAGAGAGAGAGAGAGAAATCGAGATAGCGAGAGAGAGAGAGAGAGAGAGAGAGAGAGAGAAAGAGAGAATGTTATTGTGTTCAGGAGATGACAAGTTACATTTCGTCAGTAATTACCGACATTGTTTCATCATGCACCGTTCCAGCACCATACTTGTCGAGAGAACATTTTTCCATCAAAATGTAATTAGCGCCATTAAAATACTGCATATTTTCATAATTGTGTTGTCTTTCATTTGTCAATAGACCATTCTTTCCGCAAACAATCACTTTTGGCCATCTGAAAGATAGCATGAAAGTAATGACAGTTTCTATTAACACCACTTCGAATAAAACTGGTGGTGCTTAACTAAGTTCCAGGTGTATAATTGTACGTCATAATACCACCAGCAGAGAATCGGGGTGCGTGTGTGTGAGGGAGGCGGGTGTCACGACTCGAATGCAGTCATATGAAACGTGTTTTTATCTTTTGAGTCCACGTCATTGCAATCTTATTGGTAATTAGCAGGAATGGGGTGCAGAGATTCTTTCCTCTTAAGACGTGGCGGAAGACCCACCCGTATGATTTGTCTCTTCCAAGGACTTTTACCCTTTACCCGACCTAACGGCCAAAAATGGCCAGCGCTATCCACACAAAAAACGCCATTCGGTTTTCATTATTTTTATTTTTTTTGTCTTAAAAACATAGCTTATGACCCCCTCATTCATAAGCTATGTGTTTGACGCAAAAAAAAATAGTTATTCAATAATTTTGTTTGCAAGTGTCGTTTACTGTTCATATTAGGTAAAGGGTTAAAACTGCACATTTTTGTCCAGAGATTTTGCTTATGTGAATTTCATATGATGCTATTTAACTCAAAAAGATAATTACATTGTAATTATATAATCATTTGTTTGTTACATGATGTTTACAATTACGGCTCCATTGTATCTGGTCGTATTTTGTCTCCAATTCGCAAAAGAAGATATCTTCATGAAAAAAAATTACCCAATAATTACGCCTTATACAGAACAAGACCCCGGGGATATGAACATAATTATATTGTTTGCATCAAAGGTAGCTCAGTGGAAATTGTCAGATAATAATGTAGTTCAGTTTGTACGTTCCCGAAAACATGATTTCTCTTATCGATCCATGTAGAGGCTGTCTAGTGCTTCTTTTTCGAAATGTCAATAAACAATACTCTACCTTCAAGGCATTATTAACTTTTCGGTCAATTGACATGTCGATATCGACTTGCCAGTTTTTTGCTTTAACGGCGTAGCAAAGGCATGCAGTACAAAAAAATGTCGTAGGTCAAGTTTACCGACGCATCTTTTCGCTGTCAAAGTACAGTTAACAATACGCTAACAGTCCTGACAACCAGCTTCCTGACTTATTCCCAGTTCCCTATTCGACATTCGTTATCAACCGATTTTATCGGTTGATGACGAATGTCGAATAAGGAACTGTGAATAAATACTACTACTACTACTACTACTACTACTACTACTACTAATAATAATTAATAATAATAATAATAATAATAATAATAATAATAATAATAATAATAATAATAATAAATAAATAATAAATAATAAATAATAATAATAATAATAATAATAATAATAATAATAATAATCGCATTTCTATGGCGATCTATCCTCACTGAATATATAGGCTCAAAGAGCTTAACAAAGTAAGTTACGATCTACGTGATTGAAAAGAAAGATTGAAAAAGAAAGAAAGCTTGCGGGTATTTCCCTTCAGGAACCGAATGTATCTATAAATAGGAATGTTTTAAGGCTCTTTTTGAAACCCTGAACAGATGTTAGGTGTCCAATGTGTAACTGTAGACTGTTACAGATAAGTAACGGCTGTCACGTCCCCCTTCCTATATTGCTGTAAAATATTATGAGAAAACATGTATTGAACTAGAGAAACAGAATTTACTGCACCCAGTAAATTTAAGTCTGTGTCAGAAATAAACAAAATAGAAAGAGAATTTATGGAGGCTTATTTTTTTTTTTTTTTTTTTTTTTTTTTTGGGGGGGGGGGGGGGGGGGGGGGGACTAGTTTTAAAGAAATCAGAAATAGGTTTTCGTTAATAGTTTTTAGAGATATTCAGGGTTAAAGCATTGCACTGAATCATTTATACTTTATTTCCCTGCAAAGTAAAGGGTTTCTCTGAACTTAGTTTGAGGAACTTACATCCTCGTTGATGTTGGATAGGCGAGAGAAAGCACCCTGATTAGCTTTATAGCATCAGTCTATAGAAAAGGTTGTGTTAGTCGACGTGAAGACCAGCAGTGAATGATTTCAGTTGTAGTGAGAAGAAGTGTCAGAGCAGAGGGTCACGGGGGCCGTAGGGAGCTCGTCGTGTCCACTCTTCCCATCACGTTATCAAACGTGCATGCAAAATGATTACGTAGTGAGTTTTAAAATTAGATAGAATCAGGGACGTGGTGACGGGGGGGGGGGGGGGGGGGTCACAGTCCTGGTCAGAATTTACTATAGTTGGAAATTCGAAGGGCAAGTCATGAGTAGTTTGAAATTCCATCTATCTGGGTTTTAGAGCTTCTATATGGTGATGCTGATGTCCCCTTTACTTCCCAGAATTCCAACTCGCTTTCAAATTGGCAACTGTTACTATTTACAACTACTGTGTATATATACGCCATATTGAGCTTCATGAGTATGCATGATGTCAGACAGCAATTTCTATAGTACGTTTACTTATCGTAATAAAAAATCCTCGAAATACACTTCAAGAAAATCACATCATGTAAAATCGTTATCCTGAGTTAATTCTATAACTCACAGTTACAAAATGATGAAACATCGAAAACTGATCATTCCTGCATAAGATCTGATTTAATGTTAGGACAGTGTGAATTGCTCAAAGTTCCCAGCTTGAGCATTTGTTCAGCACATATTCAATTTCCAGAATAATACCAAATAATAATAACCTGATAATTCTATCATAAATGTGTTGGCATTTCAGTTACTAGAATCAATTTTATGCCCCCTTTCATGGCTTCATTTTCAAAATCTTTCTCGGTAGTGAATTTCCAACTATGGGGAGGAACCGAAAGGGGATTCCCCCCCCCCCCCCGGTCCCCCCTCCTAGTTGAAAATTCACTACTCTACACCCACCCAATCGGAAATCTCTAGCCACGTCCCTGGATAGTACACAAATTTGTCAAGCTACAGACATTTCCGTGTTTTTTGACCTCCAGATGTAAACGAATTTAGAACCCATTGGCCAGTGCAATCCACCGTCAGCCGGTTCGGTCTATTTCATCTACTCTAACTGTTAGCCTTCTGGTTGGAAGATGGTTGGAGTAGAATAATCTGACGGAATAAAAACCAGTCCGATGCATGCTCACCAGAACAAAAAAACGTTTGTGCATTTAGCAATACACGGTTGTAGTCTGTGGTGTCGCCTGTCATGATAGGAAAGGAAATCGTCTGCTGTTTAGAAGGCACAGTATATCTAATATACCCCGCCCTCCCCTATCAATCACCCCGCATATTGTAACACCTTATGTTGCCCTCGCCAAGATCTGTGAATCAAGGAGATGGTATTTCTCTAGATCAGTTTTTCAGCTGTCCTCTCGCCGGGCAGAATCATAGGCCCTTCGCGTCTTGGATATTTGTGCCCCCTTCCCCATTTTCATTAAGCTTTTGCCCCTCCTGGCAGTGAGCCGGTCATCGGTACAGCAATAGTATCAGTGGTTCAATCAGGGACTACTGATATAAGTTATCAGATTGAGCTTGATGTCGCTTCCTGGTCATATACTAATAAAACTGAAATTGAATATGGACAATAGTAGTACTGTTACATAATTTATTTTATCACATAATCACCACCAAATACCCCATTACGATAATATCGTCAGCAACACGTGGAATAAACACATGTAGTCAGATGTCACGGCGAGTTACAATGATTTAAAATGCGGATTCATTCTTTCACTGAATAAATACAGACTGTCCCGGGGGGGGGGGGGGGGGGGGTGGTCAAACAAAAAATTACGGATACAAGGTGGGAATTTTTACATTTTCAATTTTTGGGACCCACCACCCCCGGAATGCAATTTTTTGCCAGTCATGTCTTGGACCCCCCCCCCCCCCCCCCCCACCGCCCCCGCACAGTTTTTCCTCAAATACAATTGGGGACCCACCACCAATTTATAAAATCTGTTTAACGAAGTATTCAATTTACCTAAATCAAAAAAAAAAAAAAATAAATAAATAAATATTTTTCCCAAACATGAAAGGTGCCGCAAACCAACTTGTCCGACATCCCAGCCCTGCTCTTGGGCATCCAAGGCATCCCTAGCCACAGATGGCCCCAAACAATCTCTCTGCATATAAAGCCACAACGGAAATGCAGCATCAGACCCCCAGGTAACCACTGGAACCCGCCTCCGCCAACTGAATTGCAGATATACACCCATTCATGTTCCAAGCAACACAACCCTTACCCCGATGTACAACACGTCTATGCTGTTCAGACACCAGTCGAACCCCACCACCAAGAAGCCCTGCCCAAAATATATTGTTCCCACCTGGATATCTTCAACTGTCCACAAGAAATAGTTACTTTTCGGTTAAATGTTTAGTTTGTACAGCTGGTCTGAGAGAGACCTAATACTGAAGTTCTTTGACCCATGCCAGGGTGGCTTGTCTGAGATGAATTGCCTCTTATTTATTTTTTTTATGTTAGTGTCACTAGAATCATATTTACTATGAAATTATACACGTTTTCCACAATCAAGATTTTTATTCTATCAATCTTTCCAATTATTCCATACATGGAAGCACACTAGACCAATGGCATGAGGCACCCTGAGGCTTACAGAAGAATCAAATAATAGGAGCTACAAAGCACTAATAAGAGGCAGACTACCTTAGCAGAAATATAAAGGAGTGAAACTCATGACCAAATAGCTGGGAATCACTTTTTTGTTTTGCAAATTTTTGCCAGACCCAGAACAGGACCCACCCCCTAATGAAGTGTAAAACATGGGGAAAAAATTCTAACATGGAGCCCTCAACACATTATCAATGCTCTATTCTGTTCTAAGTTATGAATCTAAGCACTTGAATTCACTTTGGTTGTAATTACCTGTCTGTAAAATGATATTTGGCAAAAAATTGCATGACACCGGCAAAAACTACACTTTGGAGCTCGGACCCACCCACCCACCCGGACCTTGTATCCTGGCGTTTTTTGCGACCCCCCCCCCCCTCCCCCCCCGCCCCCGGCTGTCCAGCGAGATTATGGACGAAATATGGCGCACCTGAAAAGCCACCGAAATAATCAGTGAAAAGAGAGGGAAGAAACTGTGTCCGAAGTCACTGATGGTGTATGCCTTCCCCAGCAAAAGGATAAATGAGAGTGTTAGGCATAGAAAGATGTTCTTTTTTTCTTTTTTTTCCCCTTTTTTATTCACATAATAAAGCAATGTACAAAATGTATAAAATTTGAATTCAATATATATCACATGAAACGTCGTTAATTTCGACGTAACAACCCATGTCTTATTTCCTGATTATCAACTAGTGTCCAATCGGCGCGTGGTCCCCATAGCAGCAGCATTGTATTCTTGTGCGTAGTTCACATGACGTCAATTACGACAACAGGTGCAAGTAAAGCGCATTCATGACGTCATGGTGTGAAGCGTCTGAGCCAACGAACTGATTGTCGGTTGTTTTGGGAGAATTTAGCGACAATGAATTAAGTTTTACGTGTAAAAAACATTCAAAAATTCATGTGATATACAGAATCTTTAACTTACGGAAGCCCATTAGGGACATGTGAAGAAAAAAATTACATGTGTAAAAAAAAAAAAATTAAGTCGTGCGCACGAGATAATTATCTCGTGCGCACGAGATACCTAAGTCGTGCGCACGAGATAATAAGTCGTGCGCACGAGATAATTATCTCGTGCGCACGAGATAACTAAGTCGTGCGCACGAGATACCTAAGTCGTGCGCACGAGATAATATGTTTAGGTTATTGCAAGCATTTCGCATGTAGTGGAATAGCAGGGCTGGGAAGGGGGACAAAACCGTCAAGATATCCACCTTTCGACTGTGTTTTAGACGTTGTAAATGCCTTCACCCGAAACTCGTATTTTCCTCCGACTCTGACATATCAATTTTATTATGAACTAAGAGGAAGTGTGTGTTAGGGTAGAGGAGGAGAAGGGGCGGGCGGGGGGGGGGGGGGGGTAAGGAGGGGTGCTCGTGAGAAGTAGCCGAGGATTCCCAGTATGACTTGTCTGTTCTGCTACATCTAAAGACGAAATACTAGCGTCTATCTGGCTGCATATTTAAAATTTCATCATACTGGGCCGAACCAGAGTTGCCCCAGGGGTGTGATTGCCCAGTGATTGCCCAGCGCATTGTTTCACCCTTCATTGTAAGGTGCTTTGGTTGGTTACCCAAAAATATTCAGCATATTCCAAGATAGGGTACACGTCTAAAGC